>WEKY01002669.1:67228-80506 GCA_013390045.1 Picathartes gymnocephalus
GGCCGGGATTTCAGCGGCGGGGAACGGGCACGGCTGCCTCGGAGCCGCCGGCCTGGGGACACGCCGAGGGGCTGCAGGAGCCTCTACCGCCCCAGCCTAGGGGTGAAGGGGACGGGAAGGAGCTCGGTACAGGAGAGTCCGGGCGTCGCTGACACGGCCCCAGTGGGGGCAAGGCCCAGGGCAGAGGAGCTCGCAGCTTTAGTTTAAGTGACGGCTCCAGCAGCATAGAATTATTAGGAATTCGCAATCTCTCGACACCTGTACTTAAGGTGGGGTCTCCTCTGAAATCCTGAATCCAGCTCTGGGGTCCCTAGCAGAGGACGGACATTGACCTGTTGGAGCGACTCCAAAGCAAGGCCACCAAGTTGATTAGAGGCACTTCTGTGAGGGAAAGGCTCAGAGAATTGGGATTGTTCAGCCTGGAGAAGAGGAGGCTTCAGGGCGATCTATTTGCAGCCTTCCAGTACCTGAAGAGAGCCTACGAGAAAGATGGAGAGAGCATGTAGTGATAGGACAAGGCAGGAAAGCTTTAAACTGACAGGGATTAGGTTTAGATTAGATACTTGGAAAGAAGAGAGGGTAGTGAGGCACTGGAATGCGTTGCTCAGAGAAGTTGGAGATGTCCCATCCCTGAAAGTGTTCAAGGCCAGGTTGGATGGGACTCTGAGACACCTGGTTTAGTGGAATGTGTCCCTGCCAATGGCAGGAGGCTTGGGACTAGATGATCTTTAAGGTCCTTTCCAACACAGGCAATTCCATGATAGATATTTTCATATATTCATTCCCGAAAGCTAATTAAAAGCCTAGGGTATGTAATTCTGCAATCTTCGTATCAAGGTTATGAATACTTCTTCAGAAATAGGGCATTAGAGTATAGGTGTGAGAGATTGCATATTGTTAATTAATATTTCTTTGTCGCCGGCAAAGTATTTACCCATGTCAAATACCTACCCAAGTTAAATTGTATATAAAACTGATTCAAATGCCTTTGATCTCAGCTCACCCAAAATGCCCTCAGATGAAAGTAAAAATTTTGTAGAAATAAAAATGCGCTTTTGAGGTGGTGCTGCTCAAACCATCTAGAGGGACTGCCAATGGCTCCAGCTCAAGAACTGACATGTCCCCCTTCACAGCCCACCATGCCAGCCTCCTTCCCTTTCCAGTTCCACCCACAGCACCAACCCTTTCCTTTCCCCCTTTTAAAGTTGTTGCCGGTGACTTTTTATTAGCCATTTAGTCCTGCCCAGCTGTAAAGCATGAAGAATGCATATTTTTCCTTCTGCTTAGTGTTGGCTTTATCAGTAAAATTTAGTTGATGCTTGATTTTGAGAGGCATGAAGATATGATGGGAGGCGGGAATAGCCCAGGCCAGCTGTGTGTATACTGATTGCTCATTTAAGCAAAGGCAAGAAAGGCAGCCTGGCTATAAAAGGTAAAATATTACAGGCTATATCACAAGGTTTGGATGTGAACATACATACACAATGCTTCTTTCACAGGATTCCTGCTGTAAACTTTGTCCTTTACTGGCTGATTCAATCCTCTGTAATGAAAAAGTTGCCCCACTCTGAACTTGCCTGACTTTTCTTCCTTTTCAAAGAGTAGTAACAACAGAAACTGAAACAAAAGACAGAAGAAAACATACTCCAGCATGTATTAAAAGAATCTTTCTTGGAAAATGAAAAGCCGTGGTACTACTGGGATTGGCCATTCTTGGAAAATGAAAAACCGTTTTACCACTGGGATCGGTCCTTCAAAACCTCTGAAATTTTGCCACAGCCTCCACAGCTGCTACAGAAATTCATTTGATATAGGGCTGCATTCCCTTTATGGTTAATTCACACTTATCCTGTGGGTGACCTCTGCAGCTTGCAGACAGACAGGGCAGTAAGTGTGAAGTCACCTGAATCCAGCAGCAGTACAGCTATATTTGTATCATCTGTATTCCCTAGTTCAGAGAGGTGCCATATGAAGCGTCAGCTTTTTTTCTCACTCTGTCTGATCTGATCTTGTCAGTTGCTGTAAAATAAGTGCTGCACTGTTTAAGTTTTTGACTGGCCAGGGTACCCCATTCATAGCCCTGGGTAACAGAAGCCTAAGTAAACCACAGACACCATGAACCCATGGAAACACCCGGTGGTAATCCTTGTCATATTGCTGTTCTGCTTCCTAATTTACTGCTTGTCTCAGAGATGTTATTCCTTTGCTCTGTACAAATCTCCTTCAATAAGCATGTCTTCTTCTTTCTAGACTTTTGTTTGCAAGGTATGCATGTATTAATGCATATAAATTGCTCCCTAAATTTTTAACTACCTTACGACTCTTCGTAATCTGATGGAATCCAGACTAGGTTTGATAAGTGTACAAATTCCTAGACACTTGTAGGTCCATGTTTTAATGATTAATATCATCATGTGACTTGACAATCACCTACTTTTTGAATAAAATTATTCCTTCCACCTTACATACACAGATTCTGGAGACCCCAGTGATACCACAGCTTTTCATTTTCCAAGAAGGATTCTCCTAACACAGTCACTGTGCTGCTGGTGATACAACCCCAGGAACACCCCTAGGAACCTAGAGAACTGGAAAGTATTCAATCAACATATCAGTTTATTGCTAAAGCAAGATCATATGCCAGTGGAGAGAATATGAAAACCAATATACCAATATACCACAGTCTTTTATTAACTACTGAGTGTTTTAGAACACAACAATGTGCAAAGTCTGTGCAAATTGAGTGCCAGGTTTCACTTTTGGATATTGAATGTTACTATTTTGATAGATTTTAAAAGATTCGGTCCAGTAAATACAAAACTGACACATGTGCACCAGAACAGCAAATTCTAAAAATGCACATGATGCACAAAGAGCCCAGAATATTATTCTTCAAGTATATTGTGTTTTGTATGTTGTTTGATAGCTGTTAGGAATGCTCAGAGAATTGCTTTGTAATTGCACTCTCACAGGATGTCCTTTTGTTTTTCGGAGGAGTATTCCCCAGTGTTTCCCTTTTCATTCAGATGCCTTGAGCACAACCACAGGAAGACATTATTTCCCCCTTACCATACAGGAATATGTATCAACATAAGATCCATGCCATGCTGTTACACTAACAATTGTTCAGTAATTTATTTCTCTCTCGTTCCTCTCTTTCCAGTGGAAATACGTGATCCAAACCTGAGCAAACTGACTGCAGACATTTTTGTTGACCTTATAGGCTTTGATTCAGAATCTGTGATACAAGAGAATCCACTGTATAGGATGGGGGTGTAATTCCATCAAGGACTTCTGGTGACCTCATAAACCATGAGAGCTGGCATGGACTTTAATGGGCACCACGTGGTTAAGTTCCCATGCATCATTTTGAAAATGTAGGGCTTCATTTGATATTGCAGAAGGATACCAGACCTACCATGTCAAATTGTTTCTCTTTCTTCTAAAGGAGCCACCCGCTTTATGTTACAGTCAGTCCTCTTTGGTAGCAAATGAAATATGCCATTCTGGAAAATTAGTATTTTCTCTGGCAAAATGAACTTGAAAAGTGTGTTTCATAGAAAAGCACATATTTGGGTTATATTCTTTTAAATAAACTTTCTATAATGATGGCAGTAAATTCAAGGAAAGGTGCGGTTTGTGCAGGACTGGCTTTGCTTGCAGATTTCTAAGTAAGAGACAGTTTAAAAAATTAATTCATACATCAGTTAGAAAATGTAGGAATAGAATTGTTATGGGTCAGTTGAAATAGTAGACCATGTTAAACCCAGATTAAGTCAAGATAGGTAAGTTAGCTCAAATTGCTGATTCTGAATGACCTAAGTTAAAAGTTACTTGACCTAAAGCAATTTAACTGTATTCACTACACCAGTTCTAGGATTCTGTTGTTAGAAATTCCCAGGGGTTCAATAAGGTTGGCTTGAAGTTTCAATTGGTAAATTTGTTCTGTCACATTTGTAATGCACTTGGAGATTTTCTTCTGCCTTCTCTCAACCTAGATTTTGCCTGCTGACACCAATGTACAGCCATTTTGCAAACCTATACAAGGTTGGTGGTTATCAGCCTAAAAATCAGGTCTGTCAGTGTGTCTATGATTCAGGTAAATGTGGCAATAGAGACATAACCTAAGCGTGTCAGCCTATCTTATTTATCATACATGACATCAGTCTATAACAAGAAGATGCTCTAAAATTTGCTTATAATGATGACTGCATACCAGGAAAGGATCTGTCCTTGATTCTGAGAGTACAGGTCAGTGAACTGCCTTGTCTCTATTTTTTTCTCAACATTCTAACTAATTTTATTCCTAGATTGGTTCATAAATAATAAATTCTTTGTGGCATGGCTAGATGATGTTCCTGGATTATATACATACTAGGATATGTTATTTTTTATTCAGCACTAGGTAACAAATTATCTTGATATTAAAGGGGGAAAAAGGATGCCTTCTAGACAGAATATCCAAAAACTACTTACTCTGGCCTTTCTGCCACCTTAGTGTGAAATATCTGCTGTTTGTCATTCTCTGGGATAACTTTTGAACTACATGCATCACTGTTCCCTATGCTATATTGCAGTGAGAAGTACATTTTTTCACTATGTGCATGGCTTATCCATATATAGCATGATGAGTGCACATGCTTTATGTATTCCATGTCCTAGACCCAGGTAGAATAATTGCATTTCTTAAGTTTAGTTTAAATCTCATATTGAAGAACTGCAAATGTGGATGTATGGGAGAAGGTTGGTTCTCTGGTGTTGGTATCATACAGTATATGTAGATTTTATACAAGATGTTCCCTCTTAATGACACTCAGAATTATTCCAGTTGTAATCTCATAGCTGAGATAGTTGATAAATTCCAGCATGTGGAAGACTGTAACAGCCTTGGGATGCAAATTATTAAACTGCAAATTATAACTGTACTAGGTTAGATAGTTTGTACAGGAGGAGGATCCCTAAGGCTTGTTGAATAAATAGATGCATCTTCTCTCTACTCCCTGAAAAATGATGTATGTTTTTGGTTTATTTGTACTACTTTCTCCACATGAAACGTGTGTTTGGTCCAACAATTCTGTGGTTTCCTCACTTTGTGATAATAATTAACACCCTCGCTGAAGTCTAAGCAGTGATGACATTTGTTTAGGGGCCTGACTCTGGTTTTTGTTGCTGTTTTGCCTTATGTTACTTTCAATATGCAATTGAAACCATTTTCAAGAATCAAAAGGTTCAGAGATTGTTGTTTTCTTGGTCTTACTGACCATTTAGAAGCTCTTTCATGCAATGTATCCTTCAGCCTTTGTGGAAAAACAGCCTCGCCAGCCATGTAGGTCTGGCTTGATAGTAGCCAAGCTCAAACTAAAGCCAGCAATGCAGGGGTCTAAAGTTTTGGGGGCTGGGAGTTTTTGGAGGGGGTTTTGCCTTTTTTTTTTTCTTTCCTTTCCTGAAGAAACAGAGAAATGGATATAACCACTAAAAAAGTAAAACAGTCATAAAGTAACTATTGTTTGGGAGGTAAATGTGTTAGGAGACAAAAAAAGAAAGAATATATTAAACCTTACTTTAAAGATTCCTGAAGCTTTGGGGAAAATTAATTTTAAGAAATATGACAATGGTTCTCTACTCTCCCCAGTAATCTTATAAAAAAGATTAATAGCTTTGGAGTAGATCTACATATTTTGAACTTCCTTTCTGGACAGAGCACAAAGAAAACCTGGCTTGTTTGTGGTTGTAGAAGAATCATAGGTGGCTTTGTATAAGAAAGGCAGGTAGCTGCCGGGGACATCCAAACCCCTTCCCTTTCCGTGTTCTTTTTTTCCATAATAACTTTTTTCAATATGTTGTCATTTTTTTCCTGATTTTCCTAAATAAAATGAAATGTCAAATCAGCAGAGAATTAAAATGCATTTATAAAAAAAAACAACCAAAAGGGCATCTGATGTTTTACAGACATTCCAACACCTTCAGGAAATTTGAACTCACACCAAAGGGTCTGATATTCATTTGAATCTCCATCTGTGCTGAAGCACATGTGTGCACACAACACACATTGAACCACTACAGTGGAAAAAAAAAATCCCTGCTCTTAAATTATAGCAGCTCTCTACAATTCTTCTGTAACCACAAAGGCTTTGGTAGTTTTGAGACATTGCAGTGGCTTTGGGTGATCTGATCACAGAGCTTAGTTTTGTTAAAGAAATCCCTTTGCTGAAAGGTATGGAAAAGCTGTAGGAGAAACACAGGGAGCTGCAAGTTCACAGCATGAGGGTTTGGAGTAAAGGGAAAGGGTTCAAGAAGCTATTGTGGCAGCAGACACCCTACAGCCAGAGTTAACGCTGGAAACACTGCAGTTTCGGTTCCCTCACCAGAAATCCCCATGCTCGCAGGAACGGATATAGTCATTAGTCCTCAATGGGAATATGACCTTTCCCTTTAAGTATCTGTGTGATGCTTTTGATCCTTTTGACTCTCTCTAAGGGATAGATTAAATATGTGGCACAATGTCTACTCCTGAGTGAGGATTAAGCCTGGCTTTTGGAAGCAGAACTATATTGCCTAACCCAGCACCATTTATCACATTCTCTGGGGACCTGTTCTCCATTTTTCTTCCCCTCCCCCCAAATTTTTAAAAAATTCCCCTTCTTGGGGTTTAATATTGATCTCAGCTGCGTCAGCCTTGGCTTTCCTGTAGTTACTTCTGATCTTACACTGAAACAGGTCCTATGTGTCAGATATCTTGTTTAACAAAATGCTATTCTGAGGCTCAGCTCTCATGCAACCTGCACTTTTCTTTAACATATTTTTGTGTTTGATTTTTAATAATAAATACCTTAAGATGATTTATAGTTTTGTATCACCCTTTATTTCAGTGGCAGTCCCTGAGAATAACCCTTGCCTTTTCATACTTGTATTCTGATTTAATGGAGCAGTGAAACATATAATTACCTTTAGGACCTGTGTAAATCAAATTAACTTCGATTAAGCCCAAGAACATACTTTAGTGCTTCACTAACAGGGGATGCTTAGGGCTAACCTGCACATAAGTGTTTTGCTGAATCAAGTGTTAGTGTTGTATTAATTTTTATTCCTGTTTCTCTTTTACTCTGTCTCATGATATAATAATTTTGCTCTTGTAGTATCCTTGCATGCTGCTTCCAAGTTAGAAGTTACACTAGGACTGAAGGTCTCATTCAAGAGAGGATAAAATTAATCCATTCTGCAGCTGTGAACCAGAGAAGTCCCAGCAAGCTTCCCAGTAAAATGAAAAAGTGATGGTATGCCACTCTGGCTCATAAAAATGTAATTTAAGCATTGCCCTCTCAATAAAAATATCACTTTTAGGACACAGTAATCCCCTTCTGAACCTTATCTTACTTTTCAACAGCTCTTTGGACTCTTAGAATTGATGCACTTTGAATTTCCTGTTGGTCAGATAGCATGACTTTCTGCAGCTCCCTCCCACAACCACAGCTTTCCATGTCATTCTAAGCAGGCAATATCCAGTCACTGGCGGAAAGCAGAATCTGTGGTCTAAAATTCAGTAAATTCAGGAGCTTTAAGGTACTTAGTTGACAGACTTCAGAACTACTACTGCTCAGAGCTGTGGCCTTTGCAGTATTGCATCAAAATGAACGAAAATTCAAAAACGATTTTCAGTTGTTTTCTCAAGACTCCTGCCAGAAACTTTGCCTTCTTTTTATACTTTTTTCTTTTAATGAGCTCCTGATTTATGACAAGAAATCACCAGACACCTAGGTTCTCTGGGCTTATTAAAGCAGACAAATACTGCTGTGTTAGAAAATCATCATAAGAACATATATTTTTTCCATACTAGATTGAATCATTGTAGGCAACTGCCCCAATCCTCCTCCCAACTATGGTCTGGAGGTATTTCAGCACAAGGAAAAAATAACCCTTTCCAGTTTCTGGCTCAATAAAGCCAATGCACTGGGGGCAGAAGGTTGATTCCTTTCCTGTCCCCACAGTATTCTGCATTTTACCTGTATCAAAAGATTTGCTTGCTCTGCCTTAGCATGTAGTGTAGTTTATCTTCCAAATAGGAGTCATCTTTCCAGCTTCTGTGTCTGAGCTGCACTGGTGATTTATATGCTCACTGTCTGTTTTCACAATGTCTTTCCTGGCTGTCTTGTATCTCTCCCCTGTGGAGCACTGGGCCTTAGAATCATTGCAGTAAGGACAGGCAATCAGTCTTCTTTAGATACATATTGGATTTTACTGGTGCCTGAGTTTTTAGAATGTGCCAATTTCTTTTGTGGTTCTGGAAGGGAAATGTCAGAAAATTGTGGAGTTTTGGTTTGGATAACAGAGGAGTTGGTTGGGACTTTTTAAACAAAGTGTTCTTTTTTTATTGTTCTTTTCATCAGATAATGCTGGCAATAGATGAGCAAGTTTCAGAAGGAGTTTTGGAGCTGCTGGGTGGTGTTTCTGCTAAAAATCACAGAGCCATATGTTAACTTTGGGCTCTCTCTTTGGAAGCAGCCTCATTGAAAAACACAGCTCTGCTTCATTCAGATAAGGGATTTAAGAATATAGGGATGGGCACATCAGGCTGCCCAAAATGCCTCTCCAGCCCTGCAGCCTGTCTCACAAAAGTCAGTAGTATGTGTCTGCCAAACATATACTGAAATTTTCTGTGCCACTGCGATTTGGAGTCAGTCATGTGACATGTCTGTAATTAATAGTCCTTGATTTTTTCTCCCCATGAATATTTCTAGCCACTTTACACACAATATAAAGTTGTAGCACCTGAAACGTCCTGTAAAAAGGATTCACAGAGCTTGCATGTATGTTGTATAAGTGTCTTGCGTGAAAGATCTCTACCTTGGGCTTGCCAATTGCTATTTTATTTGATAATCTCTAGTTCTTATGTGGGAAGAATCCATGAACTTTCACCTTCTTCTTGCCATTCAGTGTTTTATTAGGCCTATATTACTGCTTCTCCAACCAGAACAGTCCTGATCTGTTCAACCTTCTTCATACAGCAACTATTTCTCACCTTTCTCCTTCAATGAAATTTATCTGACACAATTCCAATGCAGTCTCTTCTCTGTATCATATCAAATGTGCATGGTCCAGCCTCAGGCTACTGAGGGAATTTTTTGGGAAATAAAGACATAAACATTATCTGAAGCAAGATTTTCCCCATGGTTTTAGAAAAGTTGAATGCTTTAGTCACAGAAAACACGGATAGTCCTTTCCTTTCAGTGCTTCAATGGATATTTTTTTTTAAACAAAAAAAATGTAATACCCAAAGAAAAGATAGCAGTATCTGAAATCACCTCTATAGCCAAAAGCATTTGGCTTGGAAGTAAAAATCTTTGGACTGTCTGAGCTGCCTGAATTACCAGGTTATTTCTTTCTGTCTGAAACATGACATTCTTTTGTTTTTCTCTTTGAAAGGCCCTTCCTTCATCCCACCATAGCATGAAAGGTGAAGAGGGTAAGAAGAGAAATATAATAAGGGACTGCAAAACAACTAGCTCTAACCTTTGCAAGTGAGACACAATTACAAAAATTTTATGTTCAGGCTGAAAAATGTGTCTTCAATTCAGTTGCCTAAACATAGGTGGTGGGCACCATTTGAGACAAAACAGGCTAGCTGGGACACCAGGCTATCTCTTCACACATAAGGAAAAGCTGTGTCTTTCTGGAGTGAAAGCTAGTGAGCTGACTAGGTATCTTCAGGGTTTAGAAATACCACAGAACACATGTGTTTGGCAATTGTATTTCACATCTTATCTCTTTCCTTCTGGTTTTCTCTGTCTGTGCCCTGCATATTTGTTTTAATTTACAGGTATAGTACAAGTCAGGTACAACACTCCATTCCTTAAAAAAGCAGTAGAAACAACAGATAATATTTGTAACTTACTTGCAGTATCTCAGTTGATTACAGCAGTCAGGTTGATGTTTCACATTTCTTTGGAAGTCTACACTCTTTCCTCTAAGATTCTGTCTTATTTATTTTAATGATCTTAAGGCAGTCATTCAACCCTGCATTAGATTCAGGGATTCTAGGTCCATTTCATTTTGACTAGGGTTAGACCTCCCTGTGTCCTTGGGTAGTGTTTTCTGCTGTTTCCAGGTGTGTCTAGACAAAAATATATTTTTCACTTCACTTGCTGAATCTAGAAACTTTATCTACATCAGTGATAGGTTATTGGTGACAGGCTTGAAAACCTCCCATCTTTTAAGATTTACTCAGAAATTCAGAGGTTACTAAACATAGATTACAGAGGAGTCCTATGCCTGCAGCTGAACAAAGAAAAAAAGACTAAGCAATTCAGTAGAGATACACATATATCCTTTAATACATTTTAGTTGCCAATGAGATATGAATCTGTTTCAAGATTCACTTTTTTTTGTGAGTTAATTGAACCAGATTTAAGCTCTCTCACCAACTCTTCTGCTCCCTAGACTCCATATAAGCAGCCATAACATCGTGTGGGTTGGAAGGAACCTCTGGAGATCGTGTAGTCCAATCTCCTTCTAGTTGAAGTAGGCTGCTCAGGGCCTGGTGCAATTACTCTTGGTGTATCACCAAGGAAGGACTCCTTACCAACTCTCTGAACAACCACTCTGACGTTTTTGGGTTTTGTTTTTTCTACACCTAGTCAAAATTTCCCGTGTTCCAACTTGTACTCTCTGTGCTGTGGCCCTCTGAAAGCCACAGTGTTCGGCAAGAGGCAGAACAAGTTACCAGTCTGGGTACCTGTGTGTGCTACAGGGTGATTGTTATTACTGTAGCCTTGAATGCAGACACATGATTTGAATGATCACTTGTGTAATAACAATTTCTACCTCAACTTCTAGCATTATCCTGTAAAATGAAATTTTTGAGAGAGAATCACATCTTATATAATTACTTGAACTTAGGAAATACAGATTGAGTTGAATATTAATAAAGTCTTGCTCCTTGGATTTGTATTCTATGTTCACTTACTTCCTTGAAAGTTTTTGAGGAGAACTGGCAAGCAAATTGAACAGACAGATGAATGGGCAAACAGCACTATTACAACTGTTTTATTTTTGGAAAATCAAACTAAAATGCTATTTTTCCCTTCAAAAATGTCTGTCTTCAAATCTATTTTCTAATAAAAAGAAATTTATGGAATATATATTTTTAAAAAATTTATTTTCTGTTTAAGTGCAGAAGTAGTATTAGATTTTGCAGTTTTTAAGGACATGTCTATATTGGAAAATGGTACTCCATGGTATGTTATGAATGCTTGAATGGGTTGTCTCTACTGCCAAACTGCTGGGAAAGTCCCCTGTAAGTTTTTGTCCTGAGACAATTACTGGTCTCCCCAAGAGTATCTGGGCATGATTTGGAATCTAGCAGAGACCACGGTTCATTCGCAGTAGGCAGTTTTAGAAAGTAAAGAGGATTTGAACAGATATACACACTCTATTCCATATTGTTAGCCTTAATGGGAAGGAATGTTCATTTGACTGTTAAATTCTACTTATACCTACTTTGACATTTTTTACTAGATGGAAGTAAACCAACTCAATTAATGTAATTTATTGTATATAAAATTATATAATTTATTACCGATAGATCTGTTTTTGAAGTTTCACAATTCCCAATACAGAAGGAAGACTCAATTTCTGATCTCAACAGTTTATCTTCATTCCTTGTTGACTGCAGGTTATTACATAATGGTAGTGTTTAATTTACTTTTCTCACTTTGCCATAATTAAAAATAGAATTTTTTTTCTCAAAGGTCTTATATCCTTCTCAGCAGCTAACAGTTACTGACTCATTATCTTTGCTAGAATAGAAATAAAAAATAGAAATACATTTGTGGAGAGTGGTAAACAGTTGTGAATCCAACATAATTGTTTGACGTCACAACCAATTTTGCATTCATTCATGCATTGAGCAGATGTACTGTGCATCTGAATGCCTAGTCCTTGGAGATTTAAGGACCTGGAACTCAATCATTTGTAGCATTTAGGGCCACCAATCTTTTTGCGTCTAAATTCCAGAAATTTCAGTAGGTTAAATTTATAATTAACTTTAAGTATTTTTCTTCTGATATGTAAAGACTAACTTGTTCCCTAAATTAGGTGTCTATATTCCCATTACTGTTACAAACCAGTATCTAGAATAGTTGACTAGCTGAGCAAGAAAGCACCTAAAATCAAAAGGAAAATAATGAATTACCCAGAGTAGATGAATAGGTAGTACCCATTTCCTGAAGATCAAATGATGCCTCTAAACTGTTTCCAATGGTATGAGGAGATTCAAAAGACTAAAAATAGAGGATAACAATGTCTGCTTTTTTTACATGATTAGAACTGCATTAGAACCAATATGCATCAAATAATGTCAAATCCCAACGAGAAGAATTAGTTCCCAAGTGTTTCTGTTGGCAATGTTGAAGACCACATCTGTTACTGTATTTTTAGGAATATGTGTCTTGCCAGTCTTCTACTAAGAGAACCATCTGCGTTATGTCCCACAGGAGATTTAAGCATACCTGTGTGACACAGATGTATGACAGAGTGCAGCTAACAGGTGCAACCAGGAGATGCATCAACCTGTGTAAATTTGAGCAGAAGGGAGCACAGAAGGGGGCCAGAAACTGTGGAGGGTGGTGTACACATTCAGCAGTGGTGGTGACCTCTCATGGGGCAGAAACTAAAGCATCTTCCTCTGTCCTTAATTTAATCTGTATTCCCAAGGGCAGATGGAGCTTTGCAGGTTCATGGGTGCAGGGATGCCTCACTGAGATATCTGGTTTCAGCTGGGATAAAGCTAATTTTCTTCCTAGTGGCTGGTACAGTGCTGTATTTTGGATTTAGTATGAGAATAATGTTGATGACATGCTGAAGTTTCAGTTGTTGCTAAGCAGTTTACAGTAAGTCAAGGACTTTTCAGTTGCTCACCCCACCCAACTCCACCAGTGAGTAGGCTGGGGGACACAGTAAATTGAGGTGGGACACAGCCAAGACAGGTGAACCCAGCTAACCAAAGGGATATTCAATACCATATGGTGTCATGCACAGCACTTAAACTACAGAGAAAGCAGGCTGGGGACCACTGCTCAGGAACTGGCTGGGCATCAGTTGGCAAGTGATGACCAAGTGCATCACTTATTTGGGTATTCTAATTATTATTCTAATTATTCTAATTATTATTATTTCTATTATTGATATTTCCTTCCTTCCTTCCCTCCCTCCCTCCCTGTCCTATTACTGTCTTTATCTCAACCCATGAATTTTACTTTTTCTCCGAATTCCCTCCCCACCCTG
>WEKY01002669.1:82607-93532 GCA_013390045.1 Picathartes gymnocephalus
CACCCTGCTGTGGGGGTGGGTGAATGAGCAGCTGTGTGGTGTTTAGCTGCCTGCCTGGCACGGCATGACCCTGGGGATGGAGGAGATGGTGTCCTTAGCTGCGGGAGGTGTGCACTAATAGAGGATCTGTGTCACCAAGTAAAAGAGCTGCAGAAGGGCTACAGACTGCATTGCATCAGAGACAAGGAAATGAGTTTGATGAGACCTTCTCCAAGATCTTGTAGCTGCAAGAGCCTGAACTCCAACTGTATGAAGAGAAGGGCAGGCAGAGCCAGAGCTGGGAGCTTTGCCTAGAGCAGACCCTGAGCTTGCAGAGCCTGAGCCCCAGCAGCACAGGAGACAATCAGTACACTCAAACAGAAGAAATTCCACTTAAACATAAGAAAAAACCCTTTCACTGTGGTCAGGATAGTCAAAGACTAGAACAGGATGCTTGGAAAGTTTGTGGAGTCTCTGTACATGGAAGTACTTGAAATTGCAGCTGAACATGATCCTGAGCAACCTGCTCTAGCTGAGCTTGTGTTGAGCAGGAGTTCATAGTAGATGATCCTCTGAGGCCCCTTCCAACCTCAGCAATTCTGTTTTTCTTTGTCATGGTGGAAGGTTGTGAAGACAAATCAAAAGAGGGTAAATAGTCAGTGAGGAGCAATAAATTATGAGCTTCTGGTACCCAGACTTTTTCATTAAGAGCTAGTTGAGGTACATATGATCTGTGTATTGCTGTGCCGGCATATTCATATGTGGAAAACATCTAGTTTTTGGATCCAGATGGAGCATAAGGAGTCTAGTCAGAGCATCCATGACCAGATGCGGGATTCAAGAGACACAATTGAATATTGCAAAAGAAAGAAGTTAGAACATTTAGATACCACCTGATTTAGGTGTAAATCAGGCCTTTCTGTATGTTTGTTTTGTTTTTTAAAATTTTAATTCTTAAATTTTCTGTACATCTCTACTTTTATTGCTCAAGATATTCATAATTTTCCACCTTCAGGCTTAACCATGCACAAGCAAGAGAGGAGTGAAAAAATTCACATCCACCTCCAAAAAAGAAAACAAAAAAGATTTTTGTCTGTCTTTCTCTACATTCCTACCTTTGAGGCCATATAATTGCTGATGCTCTGTGCCAGCAGCCCTGCATTCTTAATTTGAATATGTATGTAAAATGGATGACTCTCACCTTCTCACAGCTGTGCAACTATTATAACTTCAAATAACGTTTTACAGCTGGGGCACAGGGCTGAAATACTACATGTTGTTACTTACTTCTTTATATATGGTATCCTTCAGTTCCAGTATGTGTCTGCTGTTCCTCAGTAGAGCAAATATTGACGTACAGTATTTTGCTCCCCTTTAGCTCTCACACTTCCCTTTTAACCAGATGTAACAAACTCTTTCCTAACCTAGTTTGTCTCTACTGCTATGTATGTTGACACCAATGGACTTGTGAGCAAGTGGGCCTGTCAGCAGTGGATATTTTTCTCCTCCGTTGTCATTGGAATAATGACATCTCTTTCTTTATATGGTTTTGTGTCCTACAACTTAGTAATCCAGTGCAGATCTCACTGTCTGACTGCAAGACACCAGTCTGTAATTCGCCTAATAAGCCTAAACAAAGGAAATCCCTAGACTTAAGGACAAGAATGTGTCCTGCATTCTTAGTATTCTGCAGACTAAAGACCAAAATTGCTCTCCTCTTTAAAGTCAGAATCATTACCCATACCTGCATGGCCAGATTCTTTTAAAATGTAGCAAACAATATTATACATAATTATTTTACAACAGCAAGATTTTATTTGCTATGTTTTCCTTGTTTTTTACTTTAAGAGAAGAGGAATATAAATGTTCTAGAATACATGTTGGGGATGACTTTCAGCTGCTGTGCTCTTAACTTAAGCCAAGTGCCTTGGAAGTGCAGGTATGTTTACATCTGGGTTTTATTTCTGGCCCACCTTTAATAAAGATGCAACAACGATAAAGCAAAACACAACACAACATGATAATATATGGCACATAAAACTGAACTGCCATAAGTACACAGGGGGCTCAATTTTGCTTTCACTCTATCTCTGCAAAACTCCACTGTTCAAGACTAAACCTTTACAATTGTCAGAGTTCCTTGTGGTTCAAAAAGAGACATTTTCCAGAATAATGAGGTCACTGGTTCCCATTTGCCATTCCACAATATTCTGTTTATTCCTAGAATCCCTGTTCTTTCAGCAATAGCTGATGCTCTCTGTAGCTGTTACTCCTGTGGGAATTGAGACTTTAAACATTCATTAAAAAGTGAATTGCTATTGTTGACAAAATACAGATGGCCAAGTATGAACTACTGACACCTATGAGCACACTTTCAGTGCAGTGCATGGCGACACGGCCATGTGAGTGCTCTGGTTGCTTTTCCCAAACCAATGTGTGTCCTTTGTTACCAGACTGGCCCTGGTGTGTGCTTGTATTCCTTTTCCTAAATATGGCACAAGCTGTTAAAGTAATTTCTTTAAAAAATGAACTGAACTTATTTCTGCTTTTGAGAGTGAGAAAAGATAGGCTCTTTCACAGCAAAACTATTAGTGGACAACTTTCGTACAAGGCTCAGCTCACAAGATAATTACCCTGAGTCAAAGCTGTTCTTCAGGCTGCTGCAAACATAACACTCGATGACTCCCAGAGGCTCTGTCTAAGCAGTGGGGTGTACTCCATAACCAAGTCCTTGATCATCATGGGGGACCCGGCTGGGCTGGAAACAGCTGTGGGGGCGAAGGCTTGAAGGGAGTGAGCAAGAAACCAGGGTGCAGCTGGGGCACACACAGACACACACACACATGGCTGTAGGAGCGGGGAGGCACACCTGGCTTTCACAGGTTTGACACAGCCATGGCTTTAAATCAGTCATGTATTTAAATAGTTTATTAAGCTGCAGCCTCCAGGTTTAGTCTCTGAAGACTGCAGTTAGATGCTACACCTGGGTGTAGCATGCAGCATTACACATGCATAATGACACGCACTGCACTCCAGGTTAACATGTGGAAAAAGCTGAGGGAAGGCTCAGGCATTTAACATTTTCAGCTTTGGGAATACACTGTGGTAAGCTGAGACAGTAAGATGAAACTGATTGGAGTTTCTTGCATCTTTTTAAACACTTCTAGAGATAGAAATTTTGGGCAGAGAGGTAGAAATTGCAGAGCTACAATTGAGCTTTAGGTTATTTGAGGCTTAAGTTTTTTCTATTTTTATATCTTCTCCTTATGGCCACTAAAACTTAGTTTTTTTCCCCTCAACCTTATATATATCTGAGAAACATTTTTTTTCACTGTTTTGCTACTTATACATTCGAATTCTTCTTTTTTCCCTTCCCTTGTCTTTATTTACAGTTTTGTGGTCCTCTTTTCTCCCTCTCTCCCTCATAGTCCTTTTTTTTTTTTCCCAGATTTTAGGTGTGGAAAATTTCAACTTGCCATTGTTTTACTCCAAATGGTATTTCCCATCTATTGTGTGTGTGTGCATATGTGTGTTTGTATGTGCATAAGAGAGAGGACAGGAGATACTGTAAGGCTGCCAACAAAAATCAAAATTGGAGGAGACAGGAGAGCAGAGGGAGTAAGAGACTGTCTTATTGAACTTGGAGAGGAATGAGGCCCACCTGGGGCTGAACCAGCCATTGGGAAGATTAAGGAAATAAAATAATTATGGAAAGTTAGTGCTGGAATTGTGAATGGGCCTGAGAGACCTGGCTGAGGCTCAGGAACTGGGAGTGGTGGCTGCCTGGGCTGAATCAAATGATCAGTCACTCAGAAATGGAACAAATAAGGATAGAGTAGACATGCTGAAAAATTGTACTTTTGTACTTTGAATTGACTTTTTTAGCCTTATGAATAGAAAGAGGATGACTCTTTTCTAAAGAATGGAATCTGAAAAATATATTAGCCTAGGCTATTTGGTGAACATTTAGAGTACTATAAGCAAATACTCAGAATTAAGAAGGAATAGCTCCTCCAATCTTTGACCTTTAAAATCAGAGCAAAGCTCTCAGCAGCAATGCAGTCAAACACAAATGGGGTCAGCACAGTTAAAACAGGCATAGCTGTGAGCTTAAGGTTCCTGCTTCTCCCTGTTTTTTCATAAAGAAGACTTAAGGTAATCTCTTTCTAACTGAGTGGGTATTGTCTGCTTCTGAAATGCATTATCCCAAAGCTAAAGCTAAAATGTAAAGAACAGTATCTTGAAAATTAATTTTTTGCATAATCATCCAAATGACTCTAATGTACACCACAATGAGAATTTAATGCTTCATCTTTTACTCTGTGGTTTTTGGGTTCCTATTCCTTTGAACTTTAAAAAGTTCATAGAAAAAAAGCAATTTAGTAAATAAATGTATCTTCCAGCATTCACATTTCCTTAAAAAAACCCCTCAAATGCTTTAAAAATTATCTGGTTCAGCTTCCTAATACATTTTTCATAATATCAAATATATTTATTTATTAAATCTTAAATAAAGAATGGCTAGAAATTTAGAGCCAGTTCGTCAGCTAGCATAAATGATCACAGTCATCCACTTCAGCACATCAAGTTCTGCTTATGAGCAATAGAAGGAGACTGCCTTGAAAGGTGCAAAAACTTGGTGGACAAGATGAAAATGAGATGATCAGCACATGTTTCATTATCTTTAGATTGATACATTCATTTGAATATATAAACATGCCACTTATGCCTTATTTTTCGTATTTCTTTGTAAATATCCCTTAATAGCTTAATCGTTGTCAACATAATGACTGGACTTACAGTCCAATGTTGCAAATGCAGCTCTTTTAGTATTATGGCGTATAAAAAGTTTGTAAATACAGGGATATGTTAAGGCTAGTCTTGTATAATAATATAGTATAGTATGAAACTTTCTTATGAAAGGGAAGCAAGTTGAATGCAGTGATAAATGAAATAGAAAATTCTTGTATTTTAAATCTCGATGAATACCATCAACACTTTATGACTGAGGGATTTGAGAAAAGAAGGAGGAGGAATAGGATAGCAGTGATCAGAGTAAGGTGGTTTTTTATATTGTAAGGAAACAGGAAGAAGTCATAAAAAGAAAAACTCTCTTTTAATCACTGCATGCTACCTTTTTTCTAATCACAACTTGCACCACTGATACAGCAAACAAAACTGACATGAGAACATGTCATTATGAGATGGCACAACTCACACTACCAATTTTTGTAGGTCATACAGTCCTTACCACGCCACTGCAGAAAGCATACAATTTTGAAATGCTTGGAGGGGCCCACCAGATATTAACTTAAGAATTATTGGTTGTGGGTAGAAATAGGCTGAAGGCATTTCCTGCTGTGAACAACACTTGGAAGTTCTCCTTTCGTGGTACTGTTGAAAACAATGGCAGAATTTATGCAGCATTCATAGACAGCAGATATCCCCAGACACTTTAGAAATGCTATCAAGTTAAAACTGCTCTTCTGTAAGGCTTCATATGTTGTTTTTGTTGGCTGTATAATAATAATTCAAGTGTGAATGTAAAATGAATCTTATTTACTTGATTGTTGAAATGTGGATATTGTGACATACTGAAGTGAATTTTTTAATATTTTTTTTCTGTTCTGGTGGAGGTGATAAAGACTTTTTAAATTATAGCTGATGAAAATGCCATCAGGAACTGTGGACATTGCCTACCCTGAAATCACAATCAAGTCTTCACATCTCTCTGACCTGACTCATGACTGGTTGCTATTAAACCTGTATGTTCTCTTTTTCTGATGGATTCAGTTCTGTAAATCTTGTCAAACACCACTATACCCAGGAGGTGCAATATGAAAATCCCAGGTTATATATTTGGGAAGAACTATCTCTCCAGCTGTGTATGTTTGTTGATGACTCCATACCACTCAATGTGAGTCCATATCACACTTTTACTTACTGTGATATCTTTGATGAATATTGGCCTGCAGGCTCTGAAGGGAGTTTGACACTATGCTGTCCTAACCACCTTTACACTGAGAGAGAACTAGAGATGAACAAATATTGAGGTTTTCCCCCCATCCATGCAAGCACAGACAATAACATGGGAGCACCACCTCGGTGCTTGCTTTCCTTTTCTCTCTGTCCCTGGAGGCAGGAATCGGCTTATAGCAATGGGAGGTGAGCAAAGGTTTCATTGGAGAACAATAGCTACCATATCTAGGTAACAGTGAAGCTTCACCTGGCTTATGTTAATGAGAATTATGTACTGGATTTGGTAGAATCCCCATCTAACCCCAGTAGAGTACACTGTTCTCTAAAGACAGACTCATTTTTTCACTAAGCCTAAGAAATTTGTGAATACATTATTAATCTTAAAATATTCTCTGTGTACAAGGGATGAAATAGTTAGCACTTAATTGAAGTTGGGTATATTACTGGGTTTTTGTACCATCTAATTCATTTGCAATCAAACCCACAATTGTTGGTTTGTATCAATTTACATCACACTAAGCAGAGGAAGAAAGTAATTGATAGTGTTGGTACTACTTCTAAGGAGTTATTTGAATTTACTTGACTTTTGGGATTAGTATGGATTTAGATTTGGTTGCTCCTAATGTTGGAATTAAAAGAACGTTTCATTTTCAAAGTACAGGAAGAAAAAAATATTCTCTAAACTCTATCATAACAGTAGGAAAAAAATTCTCATGATTAAGAAATACAAATCGACACTTTGTGTAGAACTCTATTGATTTTGACCAAATGGGGCAAAGCTTCTTAGATAGATAAAAATGCAGTATTATATTTGCAGGGGAGAAGGGGAAGAGGAATGATTGACTGACAATAGGCAAGTTTACCTTCTGTCCTTGGTTGTAAGTAGGACATAATAACATGTTAAGTTATGGAGCAGCTGGAGAATATTTTACTGGAAGCCATTCTAAGCAGTGGCTGCAATAGGCTACATGGGATCCTTATCTGTCCCAAATCTCAAAATGTGATCAAGCCCGCTCAGTAAAATGTTTGGATGTGTTGGAGTTTGCCCAAGTACAAGCCCTACTAGGAAAGCAAATGATTTCTACTGGCTTGGGGAGTTTTTGTATAAGGATTTTACAGAGCCTCACGTAGGACCTATTGTACTATTTTAAAGTGTAGGAGGGAATGAAGTTTGATGTGCTAGATATTTTATTTAAAGAGTTAATGAGCTGACATATGTTTATACTTACTACTGATAATCTTCCTTTGGAAAATCCATCTAACTCCTCAACTGTACAAAACTGGCATCCTAGATGACCTAAATTGGATTTGAAAATGATATTTGGAGAAAAATCAAAAAAATACATCCTACTGGTTATACATGATTGCTTTATTAAGTTTGATAAGAATGAAAAGCCAAAGGATTTGACAGTCCCAGAGCCTGGCATGTAAAATGAAGTTCCTGAATGTAAATTAGACAGATTAAACTATCCTTTAAAAGACTCCTGATGGAGAGAAGGATATATTTAAAATCCAATAAACTTCAGACCTCCTTAAAATGGCTTACAATGAGGTCCCAAATGCTTGCTAAGAAGAAACTGCACTGGTTTTGATTTAACAAAAAATTTGTGGATTCTAATTTGAAAAAAAATGCCGTCACTGTATTCACCTTGCAGAAATAAATATGAAACCATATGGGGAAGCATATTTCCACAAATGTATTCCAATTTAAGATGAATTAACTGTATGTTCTACTTCGTAATCAAAAACCAGCAAATTTCTTGTATTTCTCTACAATTATTAAAGAAAAAATGTTAGCTTCTGTATGATTTCTCATAAGAAATGCACAAAAAATAATGTGCTTTTCATAGAAGTTCTAAATGGATATCTTAATTTTCTTTTTTTTTCTAAGATATAGGTGTCATAAGTAAGGATGAGGTATTTTTATGTTACTAAGCTGCATATGTGATTGGTTGTGCTGGTAAAAGAGCACAAAACAGTCTTTGTTATACTCTCAGTAGAGCTATTTATACATTGTGCCTTACTGTGTCCAAAGACTGCTTCCTGCTTCCGTTAAAAAGTAGTCCCTCCAAATAAAATAAAAGCCATAAACCCTGACATTACTCAAGCCCTGTCTATTGAAACAACAACAAAAAAAATCACACATGATTTTACATTGCCTATATAGCGTTCTCTTGAGTTTACTTAAATACAGTTCCAGATGAAGCATACTGTGAAAGCAATGCCTTCCATACCTAAAGAAGTAGACAGACATTTTATTTGGTTTAAAAATAATGATGGTCCAAGAAATCAGGTGCTTCTACATGAATCTGGGGAGGACTACAGCAGTTCTGGTCATTGTATAGACCATAAGCTCTGTAGTCAGCAATTACTCTTTTTGTGTGGTGCTTGAAGACCCTGGCAGGAGACCAGGAGGCATGCTTTGGTCTTCGTGAAGTTTTAATGCAATCAAACAAGATAAAAAATAACTATGTCTGTATGTCTTCCCTCCTGGTTTCACGTGCCCATGGTCAACCGCAGCTCTGTCCCCATATCTGTATGTGCTCACTCATGAGTTTAATTTTGATTTAATGGTATTTTTAAAGGTAATGCGCCAGGTTTCCTACAGCTTCTATGTAGATCTAGGAAAGGGGCCCCAAAGCAAACCATGAAAAAGAACAGAAAAGAAAGAAACAGATAAGATTTCTGTTCTTCCCATTCTGAGAACACACATGACTTTTTGTAGCCTTATAGTGTTGGGCAATACCCTTAGTCCAGAAAGATATAAGAAAAATCTCATCCCTTCGTACAGACTACTGCTCAGTATAGGCATAAACAAGAATTCCTAAAACCACAAATATTAGAAAGCTTCTTTTAAAATTTTCAGTACGGTGTAAAAATTTTTAATAAGACCCCAAGTAGCTATTAACATGACTTCTTTATTTGGAAGGAAGAAATTCCACTGTCCTATGGTTGCCAATCCTCTCGTCCATATTGTAAAGCTTAATATAAATAATGGATATCTCTATATATTACAAAATGTAGAATTTGCTCCTTCAGCTATCTTTCTGACTTTTTTTTTCTCCCCCAATATACTCAATATGGCCTTTGATTTTTCTGTCTGTGATCATTCTATAGTGTGCCAGGGAGAACTCATTCACCATTTCCTTGCCAGGAATAATCTAAGCAAGCGACAGGTGTGAATGGGAATGAAGTGAGAATTGGAACTATTTAACTGCATCTAAACCAACCCTTCTGTACATAATACTTGTCTCTGTCCCCAGAGAACACTCAAATCTCTCATTTTAAATGTGTTAATAGCATTTATAGACTAAATTTGGTTTAATTAGTACTATTTTGCTGTAAAACTAAAATAAAACAGAGTTAAGCAGAATCTCTGAAGGGCCTTGATTCCTTTACACACATTTCTCCACCAAGGAAAATAGACTCCATTTACCCTAAACCTTCTACCATTTTCATTGAAATACCACAGTGATATTTAATGAAGAAAAGGAAAAAATGCTGTTGCTTATATTTGCATTATGTGTTTTTTTAATGTAAATTTCTAATACTCTTCCCATGCTTAAATAGCAAAGCATAATTAAACTTTAATTTTCATTGCAATGTTGTATTCACCAGTATTTTTACCCATTTCAGGTGCAGTGTAACATACACACAGAGACATATTTCAAGTGAGAAGTAGGGTTTTCACTGATTCTGGTGTGTCTTAACCAATTAAACTAGATAAAGAGTAATTTTTCTGGTCAGACTGTTAGGAATAATTCAAGGAGTGCTCTATATAGATCCGTAATTTTTACCCTCACACTTCATAATTATTAAGCAACAAGTTAAGTTTTATTCAGTTTTACACATGAATCCTGAAGCTCTTGGTTATTTCTTTCCTTGTGTCAGAATGAGCTCCCAGTAACGTGAATGGAAGTTCAACTTGAGTAAAGATAGAGTAATAAAAACTGGATCCGGATCTCAGGATTTGGCACGTGGACACTGGATCTATTAAGTCATCTTGTCCATACTCCTGCCAATGCAGAATTGTTCCCTTCAGCATAATCTCCAGTGCCTTATTCTGTCCAATTTTAAATGACTTGGGTGAAGTGGTTTCCATTACTTCACTTGGTTGAAGTATTACTTATTCCACAGACTAATATAATGCTTTTCAAGCTGCTTCATTCTCATGGATCACTTCCCAATCCCAACATTTCCCCCAGACGAACGTGTATGAGTAAGAGTAAGGAAAATGTGTGTAGAGTAAAAAGGCCAAAAGGAAAAAGTGGCATGAAGTCCTTCCCCTCACTCCATTTTTTTATGTCTTTCTCCTTGCTTCATATTTCTGAAGTATGCCTCTTCACTTTTGCCAGTGAGACTTGCACCAAACTCCCTGAGAAACAGATCCACTGTAAATTTTTTCCCCATTTTTCTTAATGTGAATCATTCCAAAACTGTCCCGCTTCCCGCCTCCCCCCTTCTCTGTTATATACTATTATTTTTACTTTCCTATGCATTTTATTTAATTTTAGTAAGGCGCATTTATCAGTTATTGCTGACTCTTCATTATTCATTGTCTGTCACTTAATTCTTAAGGTATTATTCTGATTAGAGGGAATTTTTCATAGGGGATCCATAGTGTATATTTTTTCAGGTGAATATAGGTGTGTGCAATGAATATGACATTTCACAAATTATCAGGAACACTAAAAGCAATTGTAATAGTAGACAAGATTGATGAAAAAAACATTTAGAAGGGGAACAAAGGTTTGTGTGCCCTGTTTTGTAGTATATCACATGTAAACTGATAGTTAACACTTTAAATCACTGTGCATGCAAAATGAGGTTGAAATACTTGGTACTGTAACTGAAATTCTGTGCTAAGATCTTTGTTTCAGTTTTCAGCTATATATACAATAGATGTTGCAAGAACAAAGACTGAAATTGGCACTTTATTAAGATGTAGAAATTGAACAGCAGGAAAT
>WEKY01002671.1:0-62503 GCA_013390045.1 Picathartes gymnocephalus
CCAGCAGGAGCAGGGCAGGAATTGTCCCCTGTGCTGGGCACTGAGAGGCCCCTCGAGGGCTGTGTCCAGTTCTGGCTCCTGCAGGAGAGACCTGGAGGGGCTGGAGNAGAGCTGGGAAAGGGGCTCAGGCTGGAGAAAAGGAGCCTCAGAGGGGACCTGGTGGCTCTGCACAACTCCCTGCCAGGAGGGGCACTGAGGGGGGGTCGGGCTCTGCTGCCAGGGAACAGGGACAGGAGGAGAGGGAACGGCCTCAGGCTGGGCCAGGGGAGGCTCAGCTTGGACAGCAGCAGGAATTTGCCCATGGAAAGGGTGCTCAGGCCTTGGCAGGGGCTGCCCAGGGAGCTTTGGAGTGCCCATCCCTGCAGGTGTGCCAGGAAGGGCTGGAGGTGGCACTGAGTGCTCTGGGCTGGGGACAAGGTGGGCATGGGGCACAGCTGGGACTCCATGGGCTGGGAGGGCTTTTCCAACCTCAGGGATTTTGGGATTCTCTCCTGAGGATGCAGAGTTCAGGGTGTCTCTGCAGTAACCAACGTGCTGCCAGCACACAGTGAGTGAGTGAGGATCAGGCTGTGACATCCCAGGAGAACAATTTGTGGGTGTACTTGGGCACTGATTATCAGCCAGCATGTTAAAAACTTGCAAATATGAGGGTTTTAAGGAGGAGGTTTGTTTTCACAGCTGCCTTGGCTTTCTTCTTGAATCAAACTTGAAAGGTTTTTTAGATCTATTATGTTGGGAAATCAGCATCATGTTACAATTTTGCAATTGGATTTTTTTTCCCAGTCCGAGGTTGCCCCACAACCTTGTAGCAAATTTTCCTGATTACAGGGAACAGCAAACCAGTCGACTTTTGAAGTACCCACAGGGGAGAAATTTGTGAGCTACAGTAAACAAACCTCCCCATGGCACAGATTTGTGACTTACAGTCAATAAACCATTAGCACTAACAGCAGCCTTAATGTTCTTATCCTCTTGCAGGAAAGGAATTTTTATCCTGGAAAGACGTATTAAAGCATTTCAGGACAGGAAAATTACTCTTTGCAGTGTTGTTAACTGTCCAGACTTCCTGGGTCATTTAGAGAAAGGACCATAACAAAGTTTTCCAGAGCCAGCATGGAAAATGCCCTTGCACGTGGTGCCTCCCCCACAACCTGGATCCTTCAGAGCAGCTCCAAGTATTTATATAGTGAGGATGAGCATCTCTTCCCTGTTTGATACGTGGGTCTTTGGGAAAAAAAAAAAGATCCTGTCTTCCATATATAGATTTTTCTTTAGAGTTCTTGACTTTGTGTGCATATCCTTGTTCTCTCCTGCACAGCGTGAAATGATTCCCAGCCCTTGGCAGAAATGCAGAGTTGCTGGAATTGGGGACACTTGGAGCAATCCTGTTGCTCCCTGAGTGGTTCAGTGATGCTGCTGTGGGGCAGAGCTAAAGCTGAAATCTGGCTGTTCTCCCAGTAAACTCTTGCCTTGACCTGTAGCTTTGTGTAGAGACAGACCTGAACCTCACTCTCTGTTTGTCTTGTTCCATAAATCCTCGCCCCTCAAGTCCAGTGAAATACATGGAAAGTCTTCCCTTGTTTTGTGTCCGTTTTGCTCATTTCTTTGCTGTGTCTGAGCTTGTCATTCCCACTGGTAATGCATCCAGCAGGATTATTCCTGGCTTTGTATCTCAACATTTGAAGAGAGCAGGGATGGGTGGGATCTTGGGAAGGAATTGTTCCCTGGGAGGGTGGGCAGGCCCTGGCACAGGGTGCCCAGATTTGCTGTGGCTGCCCCTGGATCCCTGGCAGTGCCCAAGGCCAGGTTGGACACTGGGGCTTGGAGCAGCCTGGCACAGTGGGAGGTGTCCCTGCCTATGGGAATGGGATGAGCTTTAGGATCCCTCCCAACCCAAAACATTCAGTGATTCTTTTACCCAGCCAAGGGTTGAAATTTTTCCAGTTGTTGAGATGCAGGAGCCTGGTTTATGTGGAACTGGTGGGGAAAGCACAATTGTCACATAGAAAGAAAGCTTGGCACATGCCGTTACACAATTTTTTTGTGCCATTCAAACGTACTTGCAGTCAATTAATATTTTTCTTAATATAGAAATAGGATTTTTAAGTTGGATTGTGCCTTTTAAAATGTGTGTGGATATTTGCATATGTTCTATAGGTATCTACAGTTTGCATTTATCTTGCAAACTGTTTGTTTTTTCCCTTATCCCATTGCATGTTTTGCTTGCCTGGTTTTGTGGTCACACCTGGGATGGTTTTGCTCTTGTGTGAAAACTGGTTCTAAGCATTTTGAAGGGAATTGATGTCATGGAACCATCTTGCTTTGGGATGTTCCCTGTCTCATGCAGGGAAATTCAGCCCTTTTTGCTTAATTTCCTTAGAGTCTGCTTAAGGATATTTTAAATAGGAGACAAGAGCTCTAGCAATGGAACTTTACCATGTTTAATTCCTTGTTTTATGCAGCCTCTGCCTGCTTGACAATGTGAGGGAGTCCCTGAGCCTCCCTGTGAACTGGTGCCTGCTCAGCCCCCTTTGTAGTGGAAGGAAATCCCTTGATTTCATAAATGCCCAAGGGCCTGTCCTGTCCCTTTGGAAAGCAGGCCAGGAAGTTTCACTCTCTGTTCCTCCAACATTTGCATTTCTTCCCTATAAAGCTGCTGTTTCTTGTCTGCTGGACACCTTCTCTTCTTGGCCACCTGTGATCAACAGGTGTTGGAGCAACAGGGTGTGAGCAGAAGGAAGGTGAATGACAGAAATCCTGGCCTAAATGCCACAATTAAAGTCTGTTCTTGCATCTGAAGAGCTCCTCGTGTCCTGCAGAAGTTAAGACAGTGCTTGGAAGAAATTCAGAGCAGAATGTCCTGGGGTGGGAGATAGGAGCTGCCTCAGGCAGGGGTGATGTGGGCTGACACAGCTACTGAGGAGCTGATAAGGCCTGGTAGATGCTGAATAATTCTCCTATTAAATGCCTGGTTTGAAAATCTGCTTTCCACATCTGCACCAGCAGAGCCCTGCACTTATGTAACAGAGTTCAGGAGAGCAGCTGCTAGCAGGGGCAGAGTGACCTCCATGAGTCCTTCAGAGGACAGAGCCTTCGCTTTCATCACCAGCTGGAGCCTCTCCCTGCCCTGCCAGACCTTTTATCTGCTGGATTTGCCTCGGAGGAGGGGAAAGGGAATGGCTGTGCACATCCTGAACTCCCTGGCTCAACGCTTATGCTGACTCAGGGCTTTTTCTTCCTTCCTATCCTTGCCCCAGCAGAGCTGTTACTTAGTGGCAGAGATGGAGAAGGTGAAGTGAAACAACTCAAGAACAGCTGATTTTCTTTTTTTTTTTTTTTTTTCCATTGTCCCCATTTCAAAGATCAGCTCTGAAGTTGAGACAAGCACGTGGATTTTCACAGCATAGCTATGTGGGATTAGGTCAGGCCTCCAAGTGATTAAATCTTGGGCTGGAAGGCATGACTGCTGTCCAAGCCAGACTTGATGACTCTGACCTATTCCTTTGGCTGCCCTAATTCCTCTCAAAACAGTGAGCTGGATGAAATGTTGGAGTTCCTGCAGAATTGTATCATGGGCATTTGTAGGAAAGGGAAGGAAGAAGTTTATCAGCCAATTCCTGGAATATTTCCATGATCTTCTTGACTTGGGTGTGCTGCAGCCACATCCCCCTCGCTACAGGAGGTGGCCCGAGGTGGGTGGGATAGGTGTGAGAGTTGATGCAGGAATAAGGAAAGAGATAATCTGAAAAAAGCCATGAAATCATTTATTCTGTAACCCATCTGGGATGGGTTACAGCTAGCCTGAGGCCATTCCCTCTCGTCCTGTCCCTGTGCCCCCTTGGCTGCCCCCTCCTGTCAAGCAGATGATCTTTAAGGTCCCTTCCAACCCAACCCATTCCATGATTCTGGAATACAGAAGTGACTTCTCAGCAGTTTGATCATTGTCACAGGTGTTTTGCAAAACATCTGCAGTGGAGTTGCTTTGTTAATCTCTTCTGAGTGCTTGGCACAAAACAGAAGTGGCAGGACTTGACATTTGTGAAGGTTTTTCCTTTCCCAGCCATTCCTGTAAGGAGCAGAAACCTTGGAAAGTTTTGCGAATTGGTGACTGAGTTAAAATCTGATCTCCAAAGAGCAAGGATCAGAATTCCCTGAATGTCTCCAAATGCTTTTATTTTCCAACATTGATCTAAAATTGCCAGGCTTTGCTAAAACTCCCTTGACTGATCCTGGTCTAGAGGCTTTCCCATGGAACACCTGCAAACTCCGAACGCTGCAGTCAGCCTGGGACACTCTCATGTGATGTCCTGCGTGAGGGGATTTTGTTGTCATTTGGAATTCTCCGAGGATGTGAGGACTTGATCTGGTTGGGTTTGTCTCTTTTTTTTTTTTCCTGTAGGAGAAGGAAGGTGACTGGTAAGTGGCCTCAGGTTTTAATTTTGGCATTCAAATCAAGAATTATCTCATGAGGAATTGTTTGGGAATAGAAATGCTGTGCTGCATTTTAGGGATAACAAAACCACGATCTTTTTTGTGTAAAATGTGTCTTTGTAAAGACGCACAACACTGAAATAGCTCAGTTATTCTTAATTTATGCCTCCTGTGGCTTTTTTGCATTGTCTCTGTAAACATGGCCTCAGCAGAGCACAGATGACTTTAAATAGAAACTCTAATAAAGTTCTGAGCCGTGTTTTTAAAGTCCATATATCATACACCATGAAAGCAATCTTCATACCTGACTCCTGTGAGTAAGTGTTTTTACTGGAGTTATTTTCAACCTGCTCATTTTTTTTGAGGTAAAAACTTTCAACATCAGTAGTTAAAATTAGATATGAGCTGGGATTTTATATATATGGAGTTGGTCTCTATATGGTTCAGTTTTTTATGTGAACAACTTTTAGGGTTAGGGTTAGACCCCCCTGTTTTATAGATATGTATATATAAAAACACTGCTTGTATATAGAGTATTGGTTTATGAGAAGAAGTAATTTGGAGTGAGGATCAAGAATTTAAACACTCCCAGACCTTTTGGGGTTTCCACCTCCCAGGTGACACAGAGGTGAAGCTCCTGAACCCAGGAGAGGTTCAGTGCAAGTGGAACAACTCTCACAATCGAGGTCCTTTGTGCCAGCCCAGAACAGCACAGGCCAATGACCCCGAGCAGGAGGAAACCACAGAGAGCAGCTATGGAATGGTCCTGTGGGCATTTCAAATTATTGATCTCCTGAAATGTCATTGATCTGTCACTGCTCTCCCAGACCTGGGAACACCAGCACGCTCCAGTGCCCCACAGACCTGCCAGGAGGGGCACTGAGGGGGGGGCAGGCTCTGCTGCCAGGGAACAGGGACCGGAGGAGAGGGAACGGCCTCAGGCTGGGCCAGGGGAGGCTCAGCTTGGACAGCAGCAGGAAGTTGCCCATGGCAAGGGTGCTCAGGCCTTGGCAGGGGCTGCCCAGGGAGCTTTGGAGTGCCCATCCCTGCAGGTGTGCCAGGAAGGGCTGGAGGTGGCACTGAGTGCTCTGGGCTGGGGACAAGGTGGGCATGGGGCACAGCTGGGACTCCATGGGCTGGGAGGGCTTTTCCAACCTCAGGGATCCTCTGACCTTGGTGGGGAGAGGGCCTGTGGGGTGGTTGCTCTTGGCACCACGCTGGGAATTGGAAAGCTGGGGATGTTTGCCTTTTCTGGAGAGCTGGGAAGTACAGAACTCGTGACTGATCCCAGTGTTCAGTGGTTTATACCCTGTGGATGAGATGTGGTTCTCTGTTATTTGGGGATGAGGGGATTTATGTTGAAAGAAGCTGTTTAATGTTGGATTGGTTTGGCAAAGCCCAGTCCGACAGTGGCTTAATCTCTTTTGTGACAGGTGAGTAGCTGAAAGTTCCTGGTTGTGGTCTCTAAGAGCAAGATGAAGAATTTCTTGCATCTTCTGACTCTTGTGCAAAATATACCCTTTGAGGGACTGTTGGTCACATTTCACAGCTGGCATGATTTTGCTGATGGTGAGAGTTCCTGGCTGGCCTCCCAAGGGAGCTGTGTGTGATCCACTGACAGTGCAGTTGTGGTTCCCCTTATCGTCTGCCCTTCTTCCTGTATGAATCATTCCTGAACTCATTGGTCAATGTCATTTGAATTTATTAGAGTTCAGAAAAATTGCTGAGATATCCAAGTTCCTACAAATACAAATCTCAGTAGTTGGAGTGGAATCACAGCTTTCCTGAAGGGAAGGGGTGGCACAGAGCTCAGCTTATCCATCCCAGATTTCTGGCAGCTCTCTGGACAGTTGGTTCCTTCATGATTTTGTTTTATCCCACTATGGGTTCTTTCTTGGGAGAGACAAGGAAGGCAGAGTGGACTCAGTGCTGCTGTGGAACTGGTAGAGACTGGAGGATGTGGAAGGCACATCTAAACAACTGGTTGCTATTTCAAAATAAGGTTGGAAATTGAGATGTCAGTTCTGGGCCCTCACTGCAGGAGAGACCTTGAGGGGCTGGAGCGTGTCCAGGGCTGGGGAAGGGGCTGGAGAACTCCTGAGAGAGCTGGGAAAGGGGCTCAGCCTGGAGAAAAGGAGCCTCAGGGGGGACCCTCTGGCTCTGCACAACTCCCTGCCAGGAGGGGCACTGAGGGGGGGTCGGGCTCTGCTGCCAGGGAACAGGGACAGGAGGAGAGGGAACGGCCTCAGGCTGGGCCAGGGGAGGCTCAGCTTGGACAGCAGCAGGAATTTCCCCATGGAAAGAGTGCTCAGGCCTTGGCAGGGGCTGCCCAGGGAGCTTTGGAGTGCCCATCCCTGCAGGTGTGCCAGGAAGGGCTGGAGGTGGGACTGAGTGCTCTGGGCTGGGGACAAGGTGGGCATGGGGCACAGCTGGGACTCCATGGGCTGGGAGGGCTTTTCCAGCCCCAAGGATCCTGGGATTCTGTGCTAGTATTTTTGCTTTACAGTACTTTACATATATGTGATAATTTATATTATAACAACTATGCCAGATAGTTTTGGGGATGAATAATATCTATTCTCCATCCCTGAGCTCTTCAACCCCAAAAACAGAATCACAGAGCAACTTGGGTCAGGACGGACCTCGAAAGACCATCTGCTCCAACCTTTGGGAAGAGAATTTGGTCCCGTGGTGTCACCTCAGTCATGCAAAATGAAACCTTTGGTTATAGACCTTGGGTGATCAGCAATAAACTCCAACATATTCCAGTAAGGGAGAGATGTCTTTCCCCCAGTTTGCTTCCTGTTTCCTCTGTGTCCACAGTGGATTTTAGTTTGGGTTTCAGTCTCTCAAGTTTAACCACAATTTTCTACTCCTTCTCTCCATTCCCCCATCATTATTTCATCTGGCTTTGGTTTTTTTTCTCTCTTTCTTCTTTTATTTCCCCCCCCCGGAATTTCTTTGGAATAGTTTCTACTTTCCTTGGCATCCAGCATGGGGCTGGTGTTCAGACTTCCCACTCCCTCCCCTCATCCTCCTGTGCTCAAGGTAAGGGAGAGTCAATTCCTTTGGAATCCTGGGAGTCTGTGGAGGAGGATCTTCTGTGAAGGGCTCAGCACTGTAAATGCTCTGCTGGTTCCCCTTGTGCTAAAAAGGAAAAGATAATATGGAAACTGCCCGGGCTGTGAGAGGGGGGAGTTCTGCTTTTGAGTTTTCCTGTTGGTTTTCTTTTTAGTTTTCCCGGTTTTTTTGTTTGTTTCGTTTTTTTTGTTTGTTTGGGTTTTGTTGTTTTTGTGGGGGGAGGGTTATGGGGGTTTGTTTGTTTTTGTTTTGTTTGATTTGGTTTGGATTTGTTTTTTGGGAGGTTTTTGTTTGGTTGGTTTTGGTGGTTTGGTTTTTTTTGTTTGTGGGGGATTGGTTTAGTTTGGGCGGTTTTTTTTCTTTTTCCTCCTTTTTTTTCTTCTTCCTTTTTCCAGACTTCTTTTTTCCACTTTTTTTTTTCTTTTATTTTTTCCTCGTGGTTTCCTTGCAGTCATAAAATCCTCAGCATCACAGAGTACAATAAGAAAACATAAGCAAAGATAAAAGTTCAGCACTTCAGGAATGCTTTGGGGAGAGCCCCACACCTCAGGGAGCTCGTTCTGAACGCTTGGAATTCTGCACCTGGAATTGGAAACTTTGGAAGTAACACTTGGAGTGCATGGAGCAGCATCAGCTGCATTCCCTGGCCTTGGGGACGAGGCTTTGGAGTCACGTGCTTGGCCAAATTATGAAGAAAAAGAGTCAGGATTTTGTCCATCATTCCCAAAATTCCAACTGCTGTGGAGCCTGGCTGGCAAAAGTGCCAGGAGTTTGTGCAGGGACATCTGGGGAGGGGATACAGAGGAGGTTCCCAAGTTGGAAGGCAGAAGAGAATGTGGGAAGTGTGAAAGGGGGATGGGGAGGGGAGCAAACAGGAATTCACACAAAAGGAAATTGTTGGTGCAAGTGAATGCCTTTTCTTAGGGATATTGATAAATTTCTGCTGCTGTTCAAGCAGCCTAAATTATTCTCCTGGTTCTGTTCCCCTTTGCCTTTCTGCTGTTGCCTGGAAGACACGAGTGGAATCTCACAGGGCAAGGGGCTGTTGCTCATTGTTGTGTGGCTCCGGTGCTGGTCATTGTCCCTTGGCTCAGGCAGCTCATGTCAGCCTTTGTGTGCAGCAAGAAAAATGTTTTCCCTTTTCTGTGTCCAGATTAAATTTGGAGCCTGTGTGGTTGCTTTGTTTGCAGAGCCAGTGGTGCTCTCCTGGAGCCTCTCCCTCCCTCCCACGGCACCTTCAGCCAGCCCTTGGTGCTCCTCAAATCTTAGGCTGGGCTGGGGGCAAAGCAGCCTGGAAATGGTGTTTAATCTATATCATGTATTTGGCTCAAAACCCCTTAAAACCCTGAGCCAGGCAGTGCATTTTCAGTCAGAAATAAAAACTAGATCCCTCATGTTGGGTTTCAGCAGTTGGAAATGGGGCAGGGATTGTGACACTCAGCAAAATCATGGAGCCTGGAGCATCCAGCATCCCTGGGATCCATCTGAGCTCTGCCCTTCCCTCCATCACTGCCTGCTTTTATAAATAAAGGCTGGTTTTGAGGCCATTCTTAAAGCAGAACTGAACTGTAGCTGTTTGCTGGTGGGACAATGCCCTCATGGATGCACAGGGAAGTGCAAAAGTGAGACACTGAGTTCTGTAAGTCACAGGTGGTGTGGCAAGTATTGCTACCATCCTGCTTCTTCACTGCTTTTTTTTTTTTTTTTTTTCCCTGGAGTAATTAATCATAGAAAAATATAAGGAAAATGAAAGATACTGTGTTTGAATAGCTGTTTATTTTTTTTTTCTTTTCCAGGCATCTATTAACAAGCTAAAAGTGACAGAACCATGGCTCAGTTTCCAACACCTTTTGCGGGTAAGTGGTTTCTGGTGTGTTCTGAACTATTCCTATGTGCAAAAACTTGGCATAAACGTGTTCCTTTCCAAGAGTTTTCTCTAGGGAAATGTTTGTGCAGAGTGCATCTCTCTGAGCTGAGCTTCTCTGAGTTGTGATGGCTTTGCAGACACCTCCCAGCCAACAGCACAGATCCCTGTGTGCTGCATCGATCCCTTCAGCCTCACTCTGTCCCTGCAGGGCACGGCCAGGCCACTCAGGCAGTGGGGCAGCAGCTCATTCTGCTTCACTGGTACTGCAGAACTGCAGATGCTTTTTCCTTTTAGGGTTCCTGGACTTTTTCATTGCTAAAAGGTCCAGCAGATGCCTTTGGGTGCTGTCACTTCCAGGTTTTCCCTTGTTGTCCCATCACCCACGTTTAGGTTAGGACAAAAGTGACATTTTTTAGCTCTTCATTTACAACAGGAGGAGTTGCAGCATATGGAAATGCAGTGAAAAATCCATGATGGGCCCTGGCAGTACAGTAGGGACAGGATTTGTGCTATTCACAGGAAATCACAGAAACCCAGACTGGTTTGGGCTGGAAGGGACCTTAAAGTCCACCCAGTGCCACCCCTGCCATGGGCAGGGACACCTCCCACTGTCCCAGGCTGCTCCCAGCCCCAGTGTCCAACCTGGCCTTGGGCACTGCCAGGGATCCAGAGGCAGCCACAGCAAATCTGGGCACCCTGTGCCAGGGCCTCCCCACCCTCCCACGGAACAATTCCTTCTGTATAACTCACCCAAATTTCACCTCTTTGAGTCTGAACCCATCCCTGCTTGTCCTCTCCCTCAGTTCCTGATGAAAAGTCCCTCTGGCTTGTAGGCCCCTCCAGATCCTGGGAATCCATTTGGGAGTTGAGTCTGCAGAAGGATTACAAAGATAAATGTCAGTGCTGAGGCAGAGCAACTGCTCTGGTTGCACTGAAAGGTTGCATCTGGTCAGGGCTTTTCTGTGGTCAGGTGGGATATTGGGGAGGAAGGAGGGGCCTTTGCAGGGAAAGGAACTGGAATTTCAGCTCTGTGTGCTCTTGGGGGGCAAATGACCTCCCACCCCGGGTTGTTTGCAGAGACCCAGTATGATATGAGATAATTACACTCAGAAATAAAAGAGGGGGTTTTTTAGGTAATGTTTCTTAATGTAATTTCTCCACTTCTTTTGAACCAGGCAACCTGGATATCTGGGCTATTACTGTGGAGGAGAGAGCGAAGCATGATCAACAGTTCCATAGTCTGAAACCAACTGCTGGATTTATCACTGGTAAACAAATCGTTTCCACTTCTAATTTTGTTTGGTTAAATCTTAACTAGTGAGCCTAAATATTTACAGAGCTGCCTGGGAGACATATAGGCATAATAATTGGAAAATTTGAACAGATATTTTGTATTTTATATCCCATTGTTCAAATGTCTTGCCACATCAGTCCCAACTTTTCTGTTACTTTTTGATATTTTCCCCATCTGGCTGTGGAAGGGAAAGAGAGTGAGTGCGTTCTTTGTCTGTGCCTGGGGTCAGCCCACCACACTAATATTGTGATGAATAAAAGGTCTGATTAAATAAAGGTGTGTCAATTTAACTGAAATCAGGTTTAGAAATTCAATTTGGACAGCACTGACATCAGCATGGCTGACTTCTTGGAAAGGTCTAAATGCAAAACTGATTGAAGCACTGGGAAGCAAAGCTCCAAATCAAGGAATTGCACTGATTCTACTAAATTTTTTTCAAACTTTGGTCTCAAAGGCAATGGGAGGCCTCCTCTTTGTTACTCTGTTTCGTTACATTGAATTTTGTTTGTAAATGCTTTGTAAGTGCTTTGTAAATGATCATCAGCCATGCAGGTGTTTTTTTGCCTCCTGATTCCCATTCCCTCTGCCAAGTGTTTGGAGCTGGAGCTAAAGCCATGTCCTATTTATTTTACAGGTGATCAAGCCAGGAACTTTTTTTTCCAATCTGGGTTACCTCAGCCAGTGCTAGCACAGATATGGTGAGTGTGGGCTGGGCACAGGGGGGTTTTGGGACTCACTGGGGTGGGACTGAGTCCAGCTGGGGCTGGGCTCTCCTGGGGCTCCCCAGGGTTGGGGCCAGCCCTGCTCAGGGCATTTGGGGGGGATCTGGAGCCAGGGCTCCCTCGGGCAGTGCCTGGGCAGTGTCAGGCTGGGTGGCTGTGCCCCAGGGCAGGGGGCTCTGCAGGGAGCTGGCACAGGCTGGAGCCCTGGGCTGAGGTCAGCAAAGGTAAGTGCTGGCTCTTGCCCTGGGGTCACCACAACCCCATGGAGCACTCCAGACTTGGAGCACAGGGGCTGGAAAGGCCCTGGGGGTGTTGGTGTCAGTCCCTGGACAGGAGCTCAGGGGTGCCCAGGTGTCCCCAGGATGGCACCTGGGCTGTCCCAGCTAATGGCATTTTGGAAGTTGGCACTTTAAAAGCCTCATTTCAAATTGCTGAGTGCTTTCAGCCTTTTTAAAACTGGACTAATACAATTGCTAAGGACAGTAATTAGTATTAAAAATCTGCTGATGGGAGAGCCTGGAAAGGACCTCGAATATTTGTTACAAAAATGAAGATTGACATAGACTGTTTCCACTGGAGTTGGAGTCAAAGCTGAACTAGAAATTTTTGTCACTCCTTGGTGAGTTCAGCCAGACCCAAATCTGCTGCCCATTACACAGCACAGACATCCCTACACTGCCAGATTTTCCTGCAGGAATGAAGGTGTTTCTGCTCTAAATTCTTTGTCCCTGCCAGACCTGGACCTTTGTGTGGAGTGCCAGGACACAGGGAATGGCTTCCCAGTGCCAGAGGGCAGGGATGGATGGGATCTTGGGCAGGAATTGTTCCCTGGGAGGGTGGGCAGGCCCTGGCACAGGGTGCCCAGATTTGCTGTGGCTGCCCCTGGATCCCTGGCAGTGCCCAAGGCCAGGTTGGACACTGGGGCTGGGAGCAGCCTGGGACACTGGGAGGTGTCCCTGCCCATGGCAGGGGTGGCACTGGGTGGGCTTTGAGGTCCTTCCCAACCCAGTGCATTCCATGATTCTGTGATTCTATGATTATACATTAATAATATCACTACCAACACAGATTTTGGTGCCAGACAGAGAGAATTAAAACTGGTTTTCATTCTGAATTAGTAAAGCAGCAGAGGGATGGAGAACTTGGGAGAAATCTGTTCCCTTTTCCTCTGAACTTTTTGAGGGGGAGCTTATTGCCATTACAAAAACTTTGTGGTGCAGTAAGGATTGTTAAAGGCAGAATTTTGCTCTGATTGGAGAAAGAGGAGAATTATTTTATTGCTTTGGAAATCTGCATGCCCAAATCTACATGGCTTTTAAATCAAGAGGTTATTTTCTTTTCTAATTATCTTCATCTTACAAATATCAAAGCTGGACTGGTTGTTTTATTTGCTGAAGACTCAATGAGTGTTCAGATGTCGCTTTGGAGCTTCTCTTGCCTCTGAATTAAAAAGGAAAGAAGTTTTGTCTTAAACAAGACATCCTTTCTCCAAGAATCTTCCATAGGCATTCACTTTAAATAGGTGTTAACAAAACCAAACAGTTGTAAATAGTCTGACTAAGGATCTCTTCCTCTCTGAATTATTCAGTTTTCCAGGCTCTTGAGAGGAAGGGAATCATTCCATTCCCTCTGGAGTTGTCATAGAGACAAGACCTGCACATTTTTGTTAATGAAGCTGAACTAAAACTTATTCAAGCTGCCTTTTGAAATCATAAAGCAGCTCATGGGCATTCCTTCCTCTCTGTCTCTTACCTTTTCAATCATCTCTGAATTAAGAGAAGTAAATATTTAAGTCAAACTCTTTATGTAGATCCTTGAGTGCTTTAGAGGGGGAGTTATGGACTAGTGAGCCCAAAACCTTTGAGAGATGGGAGCTGCAGAAAGTGCTCTTCCATCAGTATTTGCTCCTGGAATAGCTGGGTTGGGGTTTTTGAAGGTAGCATTTGACTGTTACTGGGAGAGAAGGGGAGGTACAGGAGTCCTTAAGGAAGGAAAGTTGTAATTCTGAGATGGAGCAACTTGTAAAACTCTGAAATTAATTTTTAATCTCAAAAATCCCAGAATCCCAGACTGGTTTGGGTTGAGGGGATCTTAAAGCTCTCCCAGTGACACCCCTGCCATGGGCAGGGACACCTCCCACTGTCCCAGGCTGCTCCCAGCCCCAGTGTCCAAGCTGGCCTTGGGCACTGCCAGGGATGGGGAGTCCATAAGGAATTGTCTATCTGGATGTCTGTGTGTTGTGTTTTGGAAGTGTTTTCTTATTCTTGATCATTCCACTGATTTTAACTGTAATAATGTGAGAAAAGCCTGGCCTATGTTTCCTAAAGGATCTCTCACTGCTGGAGGATCAATAAATCTGATAAATCTCTCATTTCTGGGCCCAGAAAAGCTTCCCCAGAATTCCCAGCCCTTCAAAACAGCAGCTCCTTGGTTTTTGTTAGCATCAAGAATTCCTGTGTCCCTTGTACTCCTCATTCAAGGAAAGAAAAGTCTCTGGGACCTCAGGGAGCAAAGGAGTGAAGTATTATGGTCTGCCATGGCAGCTTCTGTGCTGTCCTACCCTTCACCAACTCCAGAGTCCTCCAGGCTGGTAATCAATTAAGAAGCCTCTAACTGGGGTTTGAGCTGGGCCTGCAGTGGCTGGGGAGATAACTGTGCTTAAGCAGAATAATCTGCCTTTCTTTGGAGCCCTGAGGAGTGGGGGCCTCAAAGAGCATCCCCTGTGGGCCTGGCCCTCTGGAATGAAAGGAGAACTGAAATAATCAATGCCAGGTGTGCCCCATGCCTTTGGAGTCACTTATTTTGTCAGGACAGAGTCAGTGGGTGACTTCCCTGTTCCTGACATCTGCTTCCCTCCCAGCCTTCCTAAATCTGTGTCCAAGGGTGGGCAAAGCGGGGGGAATTTTGGGACCTGTGACCTCCTGCACAGGTGACTGAGGTCAGAGACCTGAGTGCTGCTCAGTGCTCCTGGCTGAGCCTGTAACAGCCTGGGACTGTGCAATCCCACATGGCAATGTCCAGCTAAATCAGCCCAGATTTGGGAACTGCACTGGGATTTCCTTGGTTTAACGCAGCACTGGTTTCATGGATGGATGGTTTGTGTGCCAATTACAGCATATTTGATGGGAAATCTGCCCACATTCAGTTTCTGCACCTCATAAATGCAAAAGTAATCAAGCTGGCTTTTCACTCTGCAGAAAAGATGAGAGAAAGGAGGAGGGAACGATCCATGGGGAAGGATTTGTCAGCACCTGAGCCCTGGTGCTGAGCCCACTGCAGCTCTTCTCATTAGATACAAACACAGGCCTGGTCTACAAAATATAATGAATATTTAGTCTGTGTTTAATCCATTTATTCTGTGCTGGTTCCGGCCAGACAATAAATGAAACAAATGCAAGGACACCACATTGTCCCAGTTGCATTAGGAGCAGAAATCAGTGGAATTAGGTGGTGGTTGCTGGCAGGCCCTCCCTGCATTTCAGGTGCTGCTTATTCCAAAGCAGCACAGTAAAATCCAGCAGCCTGACACCAGCTTCTGCAATTGGAAATGAGAATGTGTCCTATTTTTGCAGGAAGATTTTGTCAGACAAAAGCTGCTTTTTCTTTGCATGCTGTAAAGCTGGAGAAATTCTGGAGGGTGCAGAGAACTCTTTGTACTGATATTTGTGCTGGTAATTTCAATAATGAAGCTGTTGGTGTAGAGTAAAGGAGTTCACAGAAGGTCAGATGTAGAATGAAAAGCTACAGCTGCTGATGTGAATTGGAGTTCAATGAGAGCAATGACACTGGTGTACATCAGAGTTTCTCATTGCTGGGCAACTAATGTTTTCCCATGTAGGATGCAAAGATTTGTTGTGTCCCAACAGGAAAAGGTGCCTGGAGAGTCGAGGTTCCTACAGGGTGATCTCTACTCTTCCTGCATTTTCCTGGCCAGGGACAGAACCCACTGAGGGTCGGTCTGTGCTTATTAACAGAAAGGGTTATCTCTTATAAATCAAAGTATTTGCAGGTGTGGAAGCCACGGGTAAGACTATTATGGGACAGGCTGGGAGAGCTGGGGGTGCTCACCTGGAGAAGGGAAGGCCCCAGGGAGAGCTCAGAGCCCCTGGCAGGGCCTGAAGGGGCTCCAGGAGAGCTGGAGAGGGACTGGGGACAAGGGCTGGAGGGACAGGACACAGGGAATGGCTTTCCAGTGCCAGAGGGCAGGGATGGGTGGGATCTTGGGCAGGAATTGTTCCCTGGGAGGGTGGGGAGGGGCTGGGATGGAATTCCCAGATTTGCTGTGGCTGCCCCTGGATCCCTGGCAGTGCCCAAGGCCAGGTTGGACACTGGGGCTGGGAGCAGCCTGGGACAGTGGGAGGTGTCCCTGCCCATGGCAGGGGTGGGAATTAAATGAGCTCTAAGGTCCCTTCCAGCCCAGCCCAGTCTGGAATTCTGTGGTTCAGCATCTTTCAGGTACAGATGTAGCCCATGCTTTTAAGGATATCAGTAGCTAAGTCTCAGTGTCCTCTGCAGACTTTCTTTAAATGTTGCTCCTAGATTTTAATTTCTATTATTTAGCCCCATGACGTCAGAATTGGTGGATTAAGGCAGCTACACCACTGAAAATCCTTTTTTAGGAGTGCTGGAGAGGTTTGGAATGTGTCTGCTGCTGGGGATTTAAACCTGTGCCAGTTCCTGCTGGGATCTGCCTCTCCATGGGGGTTTTAAAGTTTTGGGTTTTTTTTTTTTAACTGGGAGGAGCTCCATTTTGCCTCTCCCTTTACCTGACTCTCTCCTGGTCTATCAGTTATAAACAGCTATCAGTTCACTTTAGGATAACTTTCAACCTAGTTGCATAAAAACTCTTCGAGAGGGATTTGGGCAGAAATGAAGCTCTGGTTCAGCCACTCTGCTCAGGGCCTTTGTGTTGGGACACCCATGACATATAAATAAATGCATGAACTTCAAAATCTGTATAGTTCCAGTGCTGATATCTGTACTTAATTCTTCAAACAAATGCAAAGAAATAAGCACGATGTTTAAAAGTCAGTTTACAGTGAATTCTGTTATTTATGTGCATTTACTTGGGGTTTGTTTGGTGTGCAGTGGCAGGAACTGACACTCTTCTTCCTGTTCTTCCTGCTTTTCTCCCCCCAGGCTGCCACCTCTGTTCCCTGCTGAGCTGGGTTTTCTTAACTAGCAAGGGAAGGAACAAAAAGCAGACTGTTTAAGTCAGACTCCTTTCCCTGAAAGCCTATTCAAGGCCTAGGCTCAATGTTTCATCTTGAGTGCTATTGTTTAATTGAAAACACATTTGCACACTCACAGATGGAGCAGTGCTGAGGGGAGTCACAGATTTAAAGAATGTTTTATTTTAAGTGGAGCTAAAGTACAGATTTGCAAACTCAGTGATTTGCTTCTCTGTGGTGCTGTTAGAGGACCCAGTGCTTTCATTGGTGTGATTTTGCAAAGTTTTTGTGCAGCTATGTTTGTCCTTCTCTGGATGCTTCGTTGAAATTCCTGCAGGAGTTGAAAAGCAACTTTAAAATTATTTATAATCATCCCAGGAAAGAAACCAAGGAACTATCAGTTTAAATAGTGTCTTACTTTTAGCCTGGCTTAATTTTGGGTAGAAATTAGTGAGAATCCCTGAGGCTGGCAAAGCCCTCCCAGCCCATGGAGTCCCAGCTGTGCCCCATGCCCACCTTGTCCCCAGCCCAGAGCACTCAGTGCCCCCTCCAGCCCTTCCTGGCACACCTGCAGGGATGGGCACTCCAAAGCTCCCTGGGCAGCCCCTGCCAAGGCCGGAGCTCCCTTTCCATGGGGAAATTCCTGCTGCTGTCCAAGCTGAGCCTCCCCTGGCCCAGCCTGAGGCCGTTCCCTCTCCTCCTGTCCCTGTTCCCTGGCAGCAGAGCCCGACCCCCCCTCAGTGCCCCTCCTGGCAGGGAGTTGTGCAGAGCCAGAGGGTCCCCCCTGAGGCTCCTTTTCTCCAGGCTGAGCCCCTTTCCCAGCTCCCTCAGCCCCTCCTGGGGCTCCAGACCCTTCCCAGCCTTGAATATCCATACCCACATGAGCCTGCTCCTGGGGCAGGGCCTGAAGTTCCCGATTGCAGAATGTAACTGTGAAAATGATATATTTTTCAGGGCTCTAGCTGACATGAACAATGATGGGAGGATGGATCCCTTGGAGTTCTCCATAGCTATGAAACTCATCAAACTGAAGCTCCAGGGTTACCAGCTCCCGGCCGCGCTGCCGCCCGTCATGAAGCAGCCGCCCCTCGCCCTGCCCGGTGCCCCAGGATTTGGTAAGATCCCTGTTTTCCTCCCTGTTTTCCTCATTGTTACCTGGGACTGCAGCAATTCCATTGTCTTTTTGTAGTTTTTCCAAGAAAACTTTAGGAAAAAGTGCTTCTAAAAGAACACGGACTCAAATTTGGATGTTGCACATGCACTGAGACAAATTGCACTGGGCTTTTACAAACCCAACCCTGCTGAGCACCCTGAGCTGAGCTCCTGTTGGCTTCAGGTTTGCACTGCTCCAAACTAAACGTGGCTCAGGGAGTAGGGATAGTGCATTACAAAGGGCTGGAGTTTGGGTTTAAACTGTTGGCATCACTGGATCTCCAGCTTTGGCAAGATCAGCTCTGTTGTTCTTGAGTTTTTACAATCCCTGCAGCACCTGCTCTGATGAGCAGTGCTGCTCTGGTAGGAGCTGAAGAGCTGCTGGGGGTGAAGTATTGCCAAAGTCACCATCATTTCTAGGAAAAGAGTAGGGAAGGTGGGATGGGGAGAGGAAAATAATAGAGCTGAACCTCTGACACTTAGGTCCTGTTGTGAGAGGTTCTTTGCTTTTCTGGTTTAGTCTTTGCTGTGGCTCAGGGTGTTTGGTTCCTGGGAATCGTGGAATCACAGGTTGGTTTGGAATGGAAGGGACCTTAAAGCCCACCCAGTGCCACCCCGGCCATGGGCAGGGACACCTCCCACTGTCCCAGGCTGCTCCCAGCCCCAGTGTCCAACCTGGCCTTTGGCACTGCCAGGGATCCAGGGGCAGCCACAGCAAATCTGGGCACCCTGTGCCAGGGCTTGCCCACCCTCCCAGGGAACAATTCCTGCCCAAGATCCCATCCAAATGTCCTGAGGAAAGGGAACAGTGCCTTTGATGAACTGCTTGCAGCAGTTTGGTTTGATCCACTGTAACCCCCACAAGTTTTACAGTCAGAAATAAAATTCTTTGCAAGAAAACAGTGAAACTGGACAGAGTAAATACAGGGTTAAGTGAGAAAAGGCAAAACAAAATGAACCCCACAAACCCCAGCCAAATCTGTGGTCCCCTGTTCTCATTCCCTGTAGATCGATGTGAGCTATTTGCACATCCCTCCTTCTTCCCCTGTCTCCACTGGCCCTCCTTAACCTCCCTGGTTCCCTCTAGCTGTGCTTACCCCTCAGCCTCTCATTCCTGTGCTGTCCCCATGAGCTTTGCCCTGTCCTATCCCCACAAAAAGCCTGGAGCTCCAATCCTGCAGCTTCTGTGTCAGCCTGGGGGTTCACTCCTCCCTGGGGCTGCCAGCGCTGGATCCCTGGCAGTGCCCAAGGCACAGTTCCTTTCTCAGCAGATGCTGCTGGGCAGTTTGGGGCAGTGCTGCCCCTGCTGTGGGGCTGTCCCTGTGCCCTGTGTCCCATTCCTGGGCTGGGAGGGCTGTCCCAGGGGTTTGGAGCTGCCGCTGGAGGTGTCAGTGACCCTGCGGGCACCGTCTCGGGTGTGCGTCAGAACCAACCTGTACTTTTCTCGCCCGTAGGTCTCGGGGGCATTGCCAACATGCCATCCCTCAGCACTGTGGCCCCAGTGCCCATGGCATCCATCCCAGTCGTGGGGATGTCCCCCCCACTGGTGTCCTCTGTCCCTGCAGCCGTCCCTCCCCTGGCTAACGGAGCTCCTGCTGTCATCCAGCCCCTGCCTGCTTTCGCTCACCCCGGTACGCTGCTCTCACTCTCTGTCTCCTGCTCCTAACAGCTCCCCTGCAATTCCCTTGGGACACATGGAATTAGCCACTCCGAGTGATGCCTTTGGGGAAGGACTGTGCTTTGCTTTAGCCCACTTGGCACACTTGGAGAAGAGCTAAGAGAAGGAATGTGGACATGGCCTCCTGCAGGAGTCCCTCGTGGTGAGAAAATAAAACAGCGCTTGGAGGAATGAACTTGCCAGGAAACTGTTGCCTGGAAATTGGGCCTCTCCTGTCTCTTGATAGCTGCTGAAGTATTGCTGTTTGCTAGGGTGACTTTAATACTCAACTACATATGGTTTCTAACATGTACCAAAATATAATTTGGTATCAACAGGGTTTCCATAAAACTGTGGAAGCAAAAAGACACGAGGGAAGTGCCCTTGTGTTTCCCCCTGTCCTGCTGGACTCTGATCTTTATATTGCTAAAAAGTTCCCATCAGACCCACAGTGCTTGATGTAGGAGCTGATTGAATGTCATGGGAATTGCCCAGTTCCATGTGAATAGCAATAAATCCCTGTTTTCTCTCTTCCCAGCCACTTTGCCAAAGAGTTCTTCCTTCAGCCGCTCCGGGCCGGGAGCTCAGCTCAATGCAAAGCTGCAGAAGGCACAATCCTTCGACGTGGCCAGGTGGGGCTGGGGCAGGGAGGGGCAGCTGGGGGGGGTTGGGAAAACTCCTTCCCTTTCCCAAAGTGGTTGTCTGAAATCACAGTTCTGGCAGAAATCAGTTCCTGCAGAGGTACCACTTTAGCGTTCCATGGGATGTGCTTTACAGGCAATGCTCCAGGAGCAGGGAATCATGGAAATAAAATTATTAACTACTAAGTGTTGACACTATCTTCACTTGATTTTTAGAACAGCATTTGCTTTTGTAAACATAACCTGCATCGTGCACAGACACCCCAAATGGTACTTTAAAGCATCACTGGTACTGTGAAAACAAGACAAGAAATACATTATTTAACATTAGGAACTCCAGGGTAATCCCTAAAAGCAAAATATTTAATAGGGCTCATATTTTAGATACACTCTGATTCCCTGTTTCTTTTATAGTCTTCAAGTTCTGCATGAAAAATCACTAAAAGGGTTTTTAGATTATTCCAAGGCCTTTTTGTCCTTGTTGTTGGACAAAAAGGGGTTTATTTTGGTTTAAAAAAATGGATCTAACAAAATAAAACTTCCTTAGAGGAGGTAAGAGAGGGATTTCCCAAAGTCCTTGTAAATCATCTGTCTCACAGATCTATGGCACAGGGTTTTTTGCAAGAGAAAAATTGTTTGGGACACAATTTAATGATCTGGTTTACATTTCCTTCTGCAGGCTTGTCTATTGCCCTGCTATTAGATAAGTGACACTACTCACTACTGGCAAATAAAATTAAAAGTATCTCAAAACAATTCATTTTCTCTCTGAAATCTAAACCTGCCAGGAACAGAGTAGGGATGCTCTGATATAATTTGTATGTAACGCAGAAGTAAAAATGTGTGGAACCCCCAAATCCAGCAAAACTCAGGAGGAATTCCTATGGGTAAAAATTAAACATTTAGCCTTTTTTCTTATTTTCATTACTGAAAGGGCAGCTTGTTTTTGCTTTGCTCCCATGACAGGGTATTATTAAAGCTCAAGAGTTTGGAAATCAAAAATAGAAATAGAGATACTGGTTTGTGTCTTGTCATCTGAGAATGGTTTATAAGGTCAAAAAAAGGACAAAGTTTGAATGTGCCTAAAGGCAGAAAAACTCTGCTCCTTGGTTTTCAGAATTAGGATTTCTCAGCCCTCAAGCCTGGGAAATTAGAGCTGCAATTCAACTCAACCTGTTATGGGCATGAATTAAAACTAGGAATATTACATTCCTCACTCGTTCCATTATGAGCAACTTTACATTCAAGTGTGGCTTTTTCACACCTTTTTTTTTATATATTTCCAGTATATCTTACATTTGTTTTGTTTCATCAGTTTTATTTGGCTAAGAGAAACGATTAAAGACAGAGTAAAATGGAATGTTATTCTGCATTTCCTCTGAGCAATTTAAGTTCCTTCATTCTCTGCCAGTAAAGAAAAGAGCAAAACTCATAGCAAAAATACATCTTCCAAGAGACTGAATTGTGATAAATGTTTGCAAACGAGACGTCAAACCTGTGGTGGTTTCAGGAATAGCAGGGAATATTAGATCATGGAATCATGGAATGATTGGAGCTAGGAGGGACCTTAAAGCCCACCCAGTGCCACCCCTGCCATGGGCAGGGACACCTCCCACTGTCCCAGGCTGCTCCCAGCCCCAGTGTCCAACCTGGCCTTGGGCACTGCCAGGGATCCAGGGGCAGCCACAGGAAATCTGGGCACCCTGTGCCAGGGCCTGCCCACCCTCACAAGAGGGTGAAGTGCTGTACTGAGATCAAGTTTTATGCCTGAAATTGTTATTTTCCCTAATTTTGCTGTGAGGGTGGTGAGGTACTGTGGTGCCCAGGAGAAGCTGTGGCTGCCCCTGGATCCCTGGCAGTGCCCAAGGCCAGGTTGGACACTGGGGCTTGGAGCAGCCTGGGACAGTGGGAGGTGTCCCTGCCCATGGCACTGGGTGGGATTTAAGGTCCCTCCAGCCCAAGCCCTTTTGTGATTTTATGACTCTGTGATTGTTCCCATTGCCTCCATGAGATGGAATTTCCACTTCTCCCTGTTCTCCCTGCTGTCCTTGCAGCTCTCCTGCCGTGGCAGAGTGGGCTGTGCCTCAGTCCTCACGGCTCAAGTACCGGCAGCTCTTCAACAGCCACGACAAAACCATGAGTGGACACTTGACAGGTACTGGCACAGCTTCTGTTGTCTCCTTGTTTCCAGCTGTAAGAGCCAATTTAATGCCACTGAGGATGTTGTTCACATTGTAAGAGACTCAGCAGTATTTTTCTGTTTGAGTCTCCCAAGTGCTTTATGCTCTTGTTTAGAAGCAAATATTCATCACAGCTGGGATCATTTTATCACCGTTTTTGCTTTATTTTCTGCCAAGTTGACCCTGGGAAATGTTTCTGGAAAGGGCACAGTGGATTCTGTGAAAACTCGTGCAGCCATTTCCAGTGCTTGGTTCAGCCACTTCTGAGAGCAATGTCCAGTTCCAGGGAGACACTAGACTGGTTCCCTGGCTCAATTTTACCAGTTCTGGTCTTTGTGGTTTAGAGCTTTCTTGGATTTTAATCCAAGTGATTTGGTTCCCCAGAGAAGCTGTGGCTGCCCCTGGATCCCTGGAAGTGTCCCAGGCCAGGCTGGATGGGGCTTGGAGCAGCCTGGGACAGTGGGAGGTGTCCCTGCCCGTGGCAGGGGTGGCACTGGATGGGCTCTAAGGTCCCTCCCAGCCCAGTCTGGAATTCTGGGGTTCTGTGGTTGTTGTGCAGAAAGGAAGGATTATTTCTTGGTTATTCAGGGGAGCAAAGCTCCTGCTGGTCACATCTCTTGCTTATTTTAATTAATTTTTGTTTCCCCTTTAGGTCCCCAAGCAAGAACGATTCTCATGCAATCAAGTTTACCCCAGGCTCAGCTGGCTACAATATGGTAAAATAAATGTTTCCATTTCCATCAAAACATTCTGGAACCTCTGCACTGGAGTCCGTGGGGTTTTTCCCTTTCCAGTTTCACTGATAAATCACACACTGCTCTTAGTCATGTGTAACTTTATAAACAAAGCCTGCACTTCTATGCCTTTATTAATATTTATTCCACAAGAGTACCAGGAGCATCTTTTGTGTGATGTTTTGGAAGTTGGAGTTCAATGCTGGTTTTTAGGCAGAGCAGATGTTCAACATCCTGTGCCTTCCACATCCCCTGATACAGCACCAGGGAAGCATTTACCTTTGCCCAGGTGGTAGAACAGGAAACTTAACCCAAACCTGTGGGGTTTATCTGCCTTTTCCATAGGTTTGGGAGGGCTGATTTCCCAGGGGCTGGACTTACAGACCTTTACAATAATAGATTTTAAAAGGATTTGTCTCAGCTTCCCTTTTGCCTTCCAACTTGTTGTTTGCTGAACTTTATTATGTTTTTATTGCCCCATGGAAAGTTGTTCCTAATTAACTTCTCTCCTTTAGGAATGTTTGCTTGAGGAGCATTGGAGCTGGCCCAGGGGCTCAGTGTGAGGATGGCAGTGGTGCAGTCACTCTGACAAGGCCATTCAGTGCACTTGTTCTCTTTGCAAAGCACTGGGAGTGGTGTTATAAATTAAAAACCACTCTTTCCTTCTGTTTCCAAACAAAGGGACAAAAACAAATCAGCCCAGTCCCCCAGCAGATGATTAACCAAGAAATGCTCTGCTTTTGCCAGCCTTGGAGTGGTTGTGTGGGCAGGCAGCTGCCCCCAGCCCGCTCCAGGAGCTGCAAACAGGACTCACTCAGCTGGGGACGGTCACAGCTGCCAATCCATGGGATAAGGAAGGGATATTCCAGCTCTTGTTGGCCCTTTCCTGAGCTCTGCTCTGGGGCAAGGTTTGTCAGCCTGAGCTGGGCTGAAATCCCTGACTCAGACACACCAAGGGAAGGGTTGGTGCTCAGCCTCTGCGCTGTCCTGGGAGTTCTGACCTGGGTGTGGACCCAGCTGAGCAGTCATTTCTGTGCATGCCACGTGCCCAGTCTCCTGGCTCATTCTTGAGCTGCAGCCCCAGGAGTTCAGGGACACAGGTGTGGCTCAAGTGAGGCTGTGATTGTCTTCCTAATTTAAATCCCATCGGCAAAGTCCTGTGCCTTGGGACACCAAAGGAATGTATCACTTATTTCCCTTTGATTTTCTCAGTATTATGGGAGATTTTCCTGTGTGATTAGAGTGCAGCACGCTGGAGAAACAAATCCTGAGCTGGAAGGGACCCCCAGGGATCATCCAGTCCCAGCCCTGTCCCTGCCCAGACCCCCCAACAATCCCACCCTGGGCACCCCTGACAGCTCCTGGAGCTCTGGCAGCCTCGGGGCCGTGCCCATTCCCTGGGGAGCCTGGGCAGTGCCCAGCACCCTCTGGGGGAAGAACCTTTCCCTAAAATCCAACCTCAATCCCTCCTGGCCCAGCTCCAGCTGCTCCCTGGGTGCTGTCCCTGGCTGTTAATTTTGTTCAAGACCACCTTAACAGGAGTAAAAGCATTTTGTACCTCTGTTGGAGCTCTGCTTTGGGGCCATCCAGAGATGTTACTCCATAATTTTGAATATGTGCATAATGCCAGGGTGGGTTGGTGCTTGTCATGACTAGAACATCAATGGCTTTGATTTCACTGCCAGTGGGTGCTCTGGAATGTGAGATAGGAGCCTCCAGGGAGGAAGGAGACCAAACCTAAAAGTTCTGCCAAACATCTGAGTTGGTTCTTTTGGGTGTTCACGGTGTTCAAGAGAACTCCACTGGTTAAGGTTCCTTCTCTGGCACGTGCTCCAGGCAGCACTCAGAGCAGGTGAAGGAGAAGCTGTGGCTGCAAGGCTGGATTTGAGGCAGACAGCCACGAGATCTGGGAAAAGTAGGGACACATTTGGGGTTTGCTTTTCATTTGTTTTGAAAAAACAGAATAGTGCGGAAAAAAAATAGTGAAAAATTGAATTAATTTGGAGCCATATATGTTGAAACAATGCTTATCTGAACAGTGATTTTTAATATTTAATAATTTCCTTGCTTTATCCCTTCCCTTCAACAAGGAATCTCTCTGACATTGATCAAGATGGGAAGCTGACAGCTGAGGAGTTCATCCTGGCTATGCACCTCATTGATGTAGCAATGTCTGGTCAGCCACTGCCACCTGCACTGCCCCCAGAGTACATCCCACCTTCATTCAGGTGACTGCCCATCCCTTGGCAATCCCACTCCTGAGTTTTTATTTCATTTGGGATGGTTCTGTGAGTGCCAAGTACAGGACACTGAGCAGTGACCCCTCACTTTTGCCCTGTAAGAGCAGGGTTTGGGTGGGTGTTGATGCTGGCACACCTTCCAAAACTTGCTCAGTCTGGCCATAGAAATCTAGATTTAAGTTCAGGCTTATACTCCTGTAGAGCAGTTGGATTGTATTGGAATTCCAGTATGGATTTGCACTGCACCACATCCAGACCTCTTTGGTACAGCTGGACTTGGAACAGTGGGGTCACTCATCACTTCTCTTGCTCCATTTCACTTCTTTGTGGAGAAATAGATGGGAAGACAGTAACAGCAATGGAAATAAATGTTTGCATACCATGTTCTTCAGGTATCCTCCTGAGAATTCCCAGTTTTTGTATATTCCACCTGGGATCTGGCCTTTAGCCTGACTGTAGTGGGCTCTTCCTCTGTCTCTGCAATTTTTGCTGTAGCTTAGGTCAGCATTTCCCCAAACCCAGACTGGTTGGGGAAAAATCCCCCTCCAAGTGAGGGATCCTGGGGAGAGGGTTGAACCCATCTGGAAGCAGAATTTGGGATTGGGTTCTCAGCTCACCAGTGAACTGCTGAGATTCTGGAAAATCCTGTTCTCCTGAGGCAGTGGCTCAGTGAGACCCTCTGGGCAACACTGAAGGAACATTGAGTACCATTAAACATTACATCATTGCTTTTAATTTGATCTCATCATTAAATCATAAATCATTTGGGCAGGCCTGGGTTCTGTTAAGCACCTGCAATTCCTGTTTCCTTGGCAGAAGAGTCCGCTCTGGCAGTGGGATCTCTGCTGCCAGTTCAGTGTCTGTAGACCAAAGGTTACCAGAAGAACCAGCACTGGAGGAAGAACAGCAGCAGCTGGAAAAGAAATTGCCAGGTGAGCAAGGGAAACCAGGGACGTTTAATGTGCTGTTCCCAGAGGGATGTTCCCATCAGGTCACAGCCTGACTGAGAAATGTCATCGTTCCAGAGCAGTTTGGGACAGGTCAGAGGCACAACCAAGACACTGCTGGGTCCAGCTCGTTCCTGACTGTTCCCTGATCTGTGGGGTTGGTGGCACTGGAGATGGGAAGAGCTTTCAGGCTCCTCATCTCCTCCACTCCCCACACAGGCAGCCCTGGCACAGGATTGCAAGGAAAAATTCCTGCTGCCTTCATCCTCTGGCTTAGGTGGAGCAAAGCTTGGCTGAGGTGCTCTGTGAAAGATCCCAGCATTCCCACAGAGACCTGTTTCCTTGGAATCTGTGTAACAGTGTGGGGCTTTGTACAGATTCCAGCAGTTCCAGGAAAAGAACTAAAGGAAGAGGGGGTTGGCAGCTGGAAAGGGGGACAAACTTGGAAAGGCAAGAATTCAGCTGGTTCAGCAGGTGTTGGGCTGATGTGTCCAGCTGTGTGCACACCTGGAAGGAAATGTGGGCTCTTCCTGGCCTTGCATCCCAAAAATGTCCCTGCTGGCCATGCAAGGGAGAGAAATCTGGGCTTTGGGCTGTGGGAATGGGACACAGAGGGTCTGAAAAGGAACAGAAGGTGAAGTGAAAGAATCGTTTGGAGGGAGGAGCTGAGGAGTGAGAAACAGAAGGACAGTCCCTGGGGCTGAAGAGAGATGTCAAGGAAGCTGTGCTGGAAGCGAGGCCGTTCTTTTAGGGCAGTAAGGGGTGAGGATGTGGATCTGCAGGAATCCAGACTCAGCTGCTTAAGAACCTAAACCATTTCTTTTCCTGACAGTAATGAGTAATCTAATGAGAATAGCAACTTTAAATAAGTTCTGGTCATTTGCATAATGGCTTTTTGGTGATGTCAGCAGCTGAATTCTTTGCCCTGCACTAATGGAAGTGTTGGCTCTTGGGCTGCTGCTATTATCTAATGTACAGAGGAATTCCAGATCCATGTCCTCACAGAGGAGAATGGTTTGTCTAGGCTATCCCCACTTGCTGAGCTTTGTGGAGAAAGCTGCAGGCCTGAGGAGTGGGAATGGAAATTCCCTCCTTGGTTTGCTGAGGATGTGGCTTTGAGGGGATCAGTGCTGATGCTAAACCCCAGGCTGGCCCGTGGAGCTGTCATCCCTAGTGGGAAGCTACATCCTCTCCTGCTGGAAGGTTGATTGACTTTGCTAGGGTTTCATCTGGATTTCCATGGATTTATTTATTTTTAAGTCCATGGCAGCGCTTAACTGTCCTTTTTGCCCCGTGTTTCTGTGCACAAAGTGACCTTTGAGGACAAGAAGAGGGAGAACTTCGAGCGGGGCAACCTGGAGCTGGAGAAGCGCAGGCAGGCCCTGCTGGAGCAGCAGCGCAAGGAGCAGGAGAGGCTGGCGCAGCTGGAGAGGGCCGAGCAGGAGAGGAAGGAGCGGGAGAGGCAGGAGCAGGAGCGCAAGCGGCAGCTGGAGCTGGAGAAGCAGCTGGAGAAGCAGCGGGAGCTGGAGCGGCAGCGAGAGGAGGAGAGGAGGAAGGAGATCGAGAGGAGAGAGGTAACCCCAGGGCAGGGGCTGAGCCCTGGGTTTGGGGGGTCCAGCTGTGAGCTGGGCACTCAGGGTGGGGGGAGCAAATGTTTAAAGCAGGAACTGGAATTTCTGGTGTGTTAAAGGCGAGGAAGGGGCAGCTGTTGTTTCATTTGTCCTGTGGAATGAGTGGATGGACACTGACATCTAGGGCAGCATGACCTCTCACTTCTTTAAAAGTAATAACAATAATAATAATGAATATATATATTACTATTATTATTTAATATATATTACTGTATGACATAAATATATAATACCAATATGCAATATAGCAATATTTAATAATATATAATAAATAATAATGTACGGTCAATATTATTGTATAATATATATGATATTAATATCTAATATTAATATATAACATTAATACCTAATTATATAAATATATAATATATAATGTATAATATTATAATATCAATATATATTAATGTATAGTATCTAATAATATAATATTAATATATAATAGTACATTATTGTTATTATATTTGATGTTAAGAGGTGTGTGAATGAATGAAGAAAAACTTCTAGCATTCATGGTTTTCTAGGGAAGAGTTCATTTCATGGAGTCTCAGAATGGTTTGGGTTGGAAGGGGCCTTAAAGACTCTCCAATTCCAACCTCCTGCCATGGGCAGGGATAACATTCACCAGACCAGGTAGCACCATCCAACCTGGCCTTTAATTTGTTAAAGGAAGCACACCCTGGTTAACCCAAAAATCTCCTTTTTTCTCCCCTTGCCAAACAGTGATGAGCTCAGCACAGAAACACTTGCCTGTTCGTTGCAAAGCTACAGCAGGTCTGATGTTGGAGGTTGGAAAGGGATTTGAACATATCCTGGAGAGTTCTCCCAGTCCTAGTCTGAAACAACATGTTAAATCAGCAAACTGAATCTTGGAAAACAGGAAAACAGGGATTTTGTGTTCAGTCACCTCTGCTGTGCAGGGAAGCATTGCAAGCCCTGAGCAATTTGTGTGTGCAGAGCACAGAGCAGCCCCCCATTTGCACCAGTGCTCTAATTAAACATCAGAATATGAATGTCTGAAATTAGAGATGTTTATTTTGGAATGTGCAGGCTGCCAAAAGGGAGCTGGAGAGGCAGAGGCAGCTGGAGTGGGAGCGCAACCGGCGGCAGGAGCTGCTGAACCAGAGGAACAAGGAGCAGGAGGACATTGTGGTGCTGAAGGCAAAGAAGAAAACCCTGGAATTCGAACTGGAAGCTCTCGTGAGTGGTGGTGCTGCAGCTCAAACACAAAAGCACAGTGCCCTGGCTGTGTTTATTTTCTATAATTTCTGTTTTAAATACGGAATAAAAGTAATCTTTAGATCCTGACTTGCACGACCAAAAAAAAAAATGTATGTGTAAAATAGATATTTTTCTTTTCTTTTAAAGAATGATAAAAGAAACCAGTTGGAGGGGAAGCTTCAGGATATCAGGTGTCGGCTGTCGACCCAAAGACAAGAAATTGAAAGTACAAATAAATCCAGAGAACTCAGAATTGCAGAAATCACCCATTTGCAGCAGCAGCTACAGGTGAGAAAATGTTCTCAGATTTTATTCTTAGCCTTGGATTTTGACCTCCTCAAAAGCATGAATATCCTGAGCAAACTTGGGATGAGCTATTCCTCACACTGAAAGGATCACTGTAGAGAATTGATTGTTCCTGTAAATTAATGTCCTTCAGAGGTGTCTGGGAACTGCTCCCTGCACTTGAAGGTGTGTCTGGGATTATCCCTTCATCCTCCTGGGCTCCTGCTGTGGGGAGCAGGACATGCTTGGGCTGCAGGTGTTTTTGGGCATGAGGAGAAGGAATTTTCCCAGTAATTATTTTGCTGTTTGTGTGCTGGGGGAAAGGATTGAGTTCACTGACGTGGCTTGTTGATGGTTTTCTTAATTATAAAAAATAATGAACTTTGCAAATGGAAGTTCCCAGTGAAACCAGGGAGTTCTTGATCCAAGCCTGGCATTTGCCTTTCTTACTGATATAAATTCTCTGTCCCATTAGAGATGGAGCTGAGTTAGTGTCTGCTTTTAGTGAAAGAATATTCTTTGTAGTTTGTAAGGGCTTTTCAGTGGGTTGTAAAATTTAATTTAGGAATGTTTCTCTTCAGTAAATATTTCATAGGGCTTGAAATTAATTCTTGGCTGGTCATGGGGGCTCTCAGTGTATTTGTAGCACTACAAATAGAATCTCATTTTGTGGGGCTGAGGTGTAAAACCTAGCTTAAAACCTAATCCTGCTGTTCCATCCCAGCTGCACTCCTGCTTTCCCTGGCAATTGTTCTGTTGGGTTTTGGGCTTTGGGGAGGTTTGGCAGCAATAGCTGTGGCTGTGGTGATGTCTGCTTTCATTGATTCCCACCACTGATATTTCTCTTAGTGTCACTTGAGGTGTTTTTATCCCAGTTGTGATCCCAGAAAATGCCATAGGAGAAAAGGCCACATTTTGTCTGGGGAGAACCTTAAAGTGTTTTAGTGAAAAAAAAAAAAAATACTTTTTCAAATATTCTGCAAATTTCCTATGTCATCTGTAGAGGACAGAGTAAAGATGTTAATAAGTTTTTTAAAAGGAGATTTTCATCCTCTAAACTCTCAAGTAGGTTAAAAAGTCAATATTGTAATTATCTTTGTAGGGTGATGTATCTTCATTGGAAATAGTTTCGTTTAATACATCTGACACTTCCTTTGGGAAGATGAGTTAATTCATAGGAGTAATTATTCTTCAACCTATTAATTACTTCCAAGATGCAATTTCATTAATTTTGTGGAAGGAGTGGTGTCCCAGTTAATCCTGGGTGATGAAGATGTGTGCCAGTTCTCTGGCTCTGCATTCTCTGCAGGGATGTTCAGAAGGATCCTCTCTCCAAACACCTGAGCTGGCTTTGAAACACTTTGTGCTCTGTGGGGCTTGCTCGTGACCTGCAGGGATTATTTAACACCTCCTTGGTGAACACTTTGGCTCCCAGGTGATTCTCCCTTGCTCAAGGGGCAGGAGCTGGGTTTTGGTTTCCCCTGCCATGTAGGACATTGCTCAGCTTTGCCCATTTCTTGCACGAGTTTCCAGAGTTAATGTCTTTCATCTGCTCCTTCAGCACGAGGAAGGGATGTGGAATCCATGTGGTGGGTGTTCTTGGCTGGATGCTTATTCCATGGATGTCTGTGCTTTCAGGAAGCAGGACTTGACCTTCAGGATCCCTTGGCACTCTCTGTCCTTACACACTCCCCAAACTATTCGGTGCATTGAGTAATCTGGACTGTTTGGAAGTGTTCTGGCCTTTACAAACAAAGCAGCTGATGTTGTGATCACATTCCACCCTCAAATGCTGTCCTGTGGTGCTTTCTGTGCTTGGAGAAGAATTTTTCTGTTTCATGTTGACACCCGTTCGGCCACTTTGTTGATCTGCAGGATTCTCAGAATCCCAGAAGCAGGCAGAGTGCAGAATCCCAGAAACACACAGTGCTTGGGTTTGGAAGGGACCTTAAAGCTCATCCAGCCCCTGCCATGGGCAGGGAACCTCCCACCAGAGCAAGGTTATATATGGTGTATATTGCTGTTTCCCATTTGTTCCAGGTAGATAGTAGTTCCAGGATGGAATTATGGAATATCCTGAGCTGAAGGGACCCCCAGGGATCATGGATCCAGCTCCTGTCTGTGCCCAGACCCCCCAACAATCCCAGCCTGGGCATCCCTGGCAGCTCCTGGAGCTCTGGCAGCCTCGGGGCCGTGCCCATTCCCTGGGGAGCCTGGGCAGTGCCCAGCACCCTCTGGGGGAAGAACCTTTCCCTAAAATCCAACCTCCATCCCTCCTGGCCCAGCTCCGGGCGCTGCCTGGCTCTGTCCCTGTCCCAGAGCAGAGATGGGAGCTGTCCCTGCGCTGTCCCTCGGGAGGAGCTGCAGCCCCGGGGAGCTCTGACCTCAGGCTCCTCCGGGCTGAACCGACCCAGGGACCTCGTGGGGCCCCTGCAGACCCTTCCCATCCCTGTGTCCCTCCTCTGGACACCTTTCAACAGCTTCTGATCTTTTATTGAGACAGCCAGAAGGTCCCCAGCACAGGAGCTGAAGCCACCCCAGTGCAGGGCAGGATTGGAGTATCCAGCTTTTGGGATCTCCCTGAGGGGTAGGAGAGCTCTGTTGCTGCATCAGGCCCTGCAGCTGAGCAGTGAGGGACACGTGCAGCTCCTGATAATCCAATCTGTAGTTTATCTGAATTTTGCTACTTTGCTACTTGTGAATTCCCAAAGTCCTTGACTGTGCTGTGCTGTCTCAGGGTATTTTCTGGAACAGAAGGAGCTCACAGGAGGCTGCGGTTGTTGCATAATGCTCAGAGCTGAGCTGGGCACTGCAGAGCCCCATCAGGGTCTGGCAGGAGGAAAGTGGGACAGCCCAAAGCCATGGCAGTGCAGTCAGCCCTGGCTTCTTGGCACCAAAATTAAAACTTTCCGTGGAATTGTGGAATCACAGAATGACTTGGGTTGGAATGGACTTTAAAGCCCATCCAGTGCCAGCCCTGCCATGGGCAGGGACACCTCCCACTGTCCCAGGCTGCTCCCAGCCCCAGTGTCCAACCTGGCCTTGGGCACTGCCAGGGATGGGGAGTCCATGACACCCCTGGGGCTCACTCTGGTGTTCAGGGGTCAGGGGACATTTATTCTTAGCATTGAGTGATGTCATTTGCAATCCCTTATGACAGATTGAAGCTGTCAGCTGCTTGATCCCTCGAAAGCCTGCAATTCCAGAGAACTGCTCAGGGAAGTTACAGGGTTTGTGGGAAAGATGGGATGTTGATACTCAGGTGCTGTTTCACCTCGTGCTGCTGAAGCTGTTTTGACAGCTTGATCTTGGAGGTCAAGGCTTCAGCAAAGTTTGTGAGGTGGCACTTCATGCTCTGGAAAGGGCCAGGGTTCTGCAGGAAATACATTTATAGGATCCTCCAGAGGGAGAGGATCTTCTGCAGGGACCCCTGGAACACAGCAGTTCACAACCTTCCAGCCACGTGCTGAGTTGGAGAGAGATCAGAATCCTCTTCCAAGAGCTCTGAGTGGAGACATCGAGGACTCAGGAATTCTCATCCCACAGGGCTTGTGTTTCATGGCTTTTGGCCAGGATATATTCCTTTAAAAGCAAAGTCTTTATTTTCTCTTCCTGTAAATATTTGTCTTTCTATTCCTGATCTAAGTTATTAATCATTAACACTGTTATTAATATTATTAATTAACTCTAGTGGAGGGTGCAGCCAGGTGGAGGTTGGGCTCTGCTGCCAGGGAACAGGGACAGGAGGAGAGGGAACGGCCTCAGGCTGGGCCAGGGGAGGCTCAGCTTGGACAGCAGCAGGAATTTGCCCATGGAAAGGGTGCTCAGGCCTTGGCAGGGGCTGCCCAGGGAGCTTTGGAGTGCCCATCCCTGCAGGTGTGCCAGGAAGGGCTGGAGGTGGCACTGAGTGCTCTGGGCTGGGGACAAGGTGGGCATGGGGCACAGCTGGGACTCCATGGGCTGGGAGGGCTTTTCCATCCTCAGGGATCCTGGGATTCTGTGTTTGATCGATTAAAATCAGAATTGAACATTTAGTAAGTGCTTGTTTGAACTTTTCCTCAAATTTAACCTTGTCTTTCTGCCTTCAGTTTTGGGTAGTTCCAAGGCAGGCTCAATATTCAATGAGAATCAGTTCAGTTTGAAACATCCACTCTTTTGGAGTGGCAGAGAATGTCTGGGATCTGTGGGGACATCACACAGACAGTGCTTGGATAGAGCAGTGACACATCAAGGGGGGGAGTAAATAATAACACATCATTCAATGGGGGAATAGTAAAGCAAAAATGAAAATGAGAGGTCTCATGGCTTGAGTTGTCCCTCACTCACCTTTTTTCCTGTTTCTGTTCTTGTTTTCCCTGTCCATATCCGGGGTCCAGGAGTCCCAGCAGATGCTGGGCAGGCTGATTCCAGAGAAGCAGCTGCTCAATGATCAGCTCAAGCAAGTCCAGCAGAACAGTTTGCACAGTGAGTAGAATTTGGGGCTTGCCTGAGCTGGGGCAGGACAGGTTCCCTCCCTGCAGTGCCCCTGGAATTGCTCTTGGTGTGTTGCAAGATGCAGATGGGAAAATGTTGCTTTCTATGACCTAAACTGTTCCATAGAAGAAAATCCTGACTTGACAATGTGTTCAAAACCAGGGGATTCCCTTCTCACCATCAAAAGAGCCTTGGAAGCCAAGGAACTGGCACGGCAGCAGCTCCGGGACCAGCTGGATGAGGTGGAGAAAGAAACCAGATCGAAACTGCAGGAAATTGATATTTTCAATAATCAGCTGAAGGTAACCCAGGACTCGTTAAGCCTTTCTGAATGTTAATTATTTTCTAACCTGATTGTGGAAAAAAAAAAGGTGAAGTGAAATGATTAAGAATGTCAGTTTTGGGAGCATTCTCAAATCTGTCTGTTGGGGATTTTATTTCATTTTTATTTTGCTTTTAAGAAAATGCTGCTCAGCTTTCAAACTCAGGGTTTGAATCAATTTAATTTGCAGGTTCTCTTTAGGAGGAAATTTGAGCCCTGATTCTGGATCTCTGATTGCAAAAATGAAATTACCAATTTCTGTGCTTTTGCATCCAAGAAGCGCAGGGCAAGGTCAGCAAATCTTCTGGAATCAGGAGTTCAAATTGAAATCTTGAATAAAAGAGACTTGATTTTCTACTGCCACCCAGAGTTATCTGCTGTCTGTGTGCTCTTGCTTGTCCCTGAGTGTAGCTGCCTGTGGTTTGTGGTTTCATGCTTTACTGCTCAGTCTTTGTTAAAACTGTGATATTTTTTTTGTGTATTTCTGCACCAGCAATGTCAGGGTTCTGCAGAGAGAAGTTGGAAATCACTCTGCAGTTATAAACTTCTAATAGTATTCTATTTTTCATAAAATATTCCAATGTTCAAGCACTTTATCTGCCAATTCCACTGGTGGGTTCTCCTGAAAGCTGACCAAAAATACTCAATTTCCTGCACAAATCGTGCTACAAGTATTCAGCAGGAAAATCACTGTGACAGAGACATTAATGGAGTTGTTTTGAAAGGTGATCAACTGGGATTAAATCAAGCAATTTAAGATGAAAGGTGGGGTTGAATTGAAGCAACAAATAGCTTGTTTAAATTAGAGTCATTAATAATTATAGGAAAAATTAAAAGTGTGGCCCTGTTCTAAGGTAAATTTGAAGATAAATCTCCCAGTCTGAGACAGGGAGGATGGAAGGGGAGAATCTCTGTAGAGTCAGACACAGAACAAGCAAAATGGGCACAATTTATATTTAAAAGAAAATAAAATGGTTTAATCCTTGCTTAATTAATCCTTGAGGTTTAAATCTTGCTTAATTTTTCTTTATAGGTGGCTTTTGGATACATCTTAGCATGTTGTGCTTCTTAGGTATTATTTTTTTTAAATTGAGTCCTTTTAAAAGTGATAAACTGGACCAAAGGATATTAATTCTAAAATTAGTGCCAGTATTTGGTTTGATCATCAATTACCTAAACATAAATGAGAAAGGGGTGAACAGTCTTGCTATTGTGACAACAGCAAAAAAAAACCCCAAACCAACCAACCAATCACCCAAAATTCAATCTTTTAAATATTGAAGGGCTGCACTTCACAGATAACAAGCTGATGATAATTAAAAATTGAAGTAGCCCATTAAGCACAGATTTATCAGCATGTGCCAGGAATCCAGGAATGCCTTGACCGAAGGTAAATGATTTTGCAGTTTAACAGGAAAATTGGTTTCAATCAATTGATAAGGAGTTGTGAAGAGACTTTTTTGGGAAGAGCAGAAAGTCTCCTCTGGCTTGAGGAGATGGTGGGAGTCACCTGCCAGGAGGAGCAGATCTGGTGCTGTCTGGGGGGATTTCTGCCTTGCTGAGCTTCCCTGGCTTTCTTGGAAGGGCTGGGTTTAGGAGGGGCAGTCACAGAATCCCAGAATTGCTGGGGTGGGAAGGGACCTTCAGGATCACCCAGTGCCACCCCAGCAGCACCCCAAACCCTGTCCCCAAGGCCACATCCAGACACCTGCAGGGATGGGCACTCCAAAGCTCCCTGGGCAGCCCCTGCCAAGGCCTGAGCACCCTTTCCATAGGCAAATTCCTGCTGCTGTCCAAGCTGAGCCTCCCCTGGCCCAGCCTGAGGCCGTTCCCTCTCCTCCTGTCCCTGTTCCCTGGCAGCAGAGCCCGACCCCCCCTCAGTGCCCCACCTGGCAGGGAGTTGTGCAGAGCCAGAGGGTCCCCCCTGAGGCTCCTTTTCTCCAGGCTGAGCCCCTTTCCCAGCTCCCTCAGGAGTTCTCCAGCCCCTTCCCAGCTCTGTTCCCTGCCCTGGACACGCTCCAGCCCCAGCTGTACTGTGGAAACTGAGCAGTGGCAGCTGAGGTCAGAGAATTCTCCCTTTTGTAGTTTCTCAAGGTGTGCAACGCATGTTTTGGGGGGCCTGGAGGATTTTAATACTGGATTTAAATCCCTCAAAAGGCACATGGACCTGTTTCGTGGGCTCAGCATGGAAGGGGTAGAGAAACCCCTCAGAAGCTGCTGAGTGCAGCAGTGATTTCGTGGCTGTTGTTCTCCATGGAACCATGGAATATCCTGAGCTGGAAGGGACCCCCAGGGATCATCCAGTCCCAGCCCTGTCCCTGCCCAGACCCCCCAACAATCCCAGCCTGGGCATCCCTGGAGCTGTGGCAGCCTCGGGGCTGTGCCCTTTCCCTGGGGAGCCTGGGCAGTGCCCAGCACCCTCAGATTTTATGCACAAGGCTGGTGAAGGCTTTCCTGGGTTTACTGGGATTTATGTGAAGTGGGATTCTCCAAGCACAGATCGCCTCTCTCTTAGATGATCCTATCACTCCAAACCAAATCATTACTTACTTACAATTACCTAAAAAATCAAAAATCTGTGACAGCTTCTAGGAACCACCACTGGAAAAGTGGCTGACACTGGAAATAGGTAGAAATTGGCTTGTAAATAATTGCTGAATTAATAATTTCCCTAAATAGCAGAAGAACTTCTTGTTGAGTTCTCAGTTCCTGGGTGTTTCCTGTGGTGCTATTTCTGTGATTATCAGGCACCTGATAATGCTCACAATGAAATGAGAAATTTTTCAAATTGTCTATCAACAATTCCACCACATGTGAGCTCTAAATATGATAAAGGCTTCTTGTAAATTAAGGGACAATAGGTCAAGATGGGAAAGATGGAAATCTTCCTTTCTAAAATACATTTTTATCAAACAAAGAAATTACCAACTCTGGGTTTAATCACGGTAATTTAGTTTACCAGGCAACTTTTCCAAACCACAGCAGTTTACAGGATGCTCTGGATTTGTCTCCATGTTTTTATGTTCTGTAATAAGTGAATACTTTATACAAGTGTTAAATTACATCATCTTTGCTGTGTGTCTTAATATCATATATGAGTGATTAGGGAGATAAATAAGATTTTTTTTTTCTGCTGGATCTTTTTGTCATGCCTCCAAAACAACTGATTTCAGTCCCTTCTGATGAGTCCTTTGGAGCTGGAAATATTCATAGAATTTGGTGCATTTCCAACAGCTTTCAGGCTTACAGAATGTTATTAGTATTTCAAATCAGATTTGTAGTATTGGATATCTTTGGGTAGAACCACTTGGTTTCATGGAGATTGTTGGTGCTTTTTGGCTGCTCAGATTCCTTTGAAATGAGATTTGGGACATTTTATGAGATAAGATAACACTCTTGTGGATTGTGCTGTTGTTGGCTATAAAGTGACTGAGTTTGTAAAAAGGCTGAAAGTTCGGCCACTTTTTTTCTGTCTTACAGTTGAAGCAGTGAAACTTCCAGTACTCTTAAAAAATCTCAGCGTAAAGATCTAATAATTAATACTGATACAGGTATCAGTAAAATGGAACTGGCCACTTGTTTATTCTAGAATTCCAGAATTATGGAATGGGTTGGAGGGACCTCACAGCCCATGGGCAGGGACACCTCCCAGTGTCCCAGGCTGCTCCCAGCCCCAATGTCCAACCTGGCCTTGGGCACTGCCAGGGATCCAGGGGCAGCCACAGCAAATCTGGGCACCCTGTGCCAGGGCCTGCCCACCCTCCCAGGGAACAATTCCTTCCCGAAATCCCTGGATCTAAACTGACCCTCTGAGCTAAAGGCTCGATGTGACTCCAGCCTCCAAGGACCAAGTGCCATTTCCTCTAACATGGAAGAATCCAGAATTTCTTGCTGCTGCTCCTGCCCAAGAGCACCCAAGGAATGAGTTCGTGTTTCTGAAATAGTTTTGCTGAGAATTTTTTCCCAGTGCCTGGCAGAAGCAGTGAAGCCCCGTGGGGCTGCAGCTGTCCCAGTGCTGTCTGTGTGTCTGTGGCTGTCAGTCCTGTGTGTCAGTGTGTGAGCAGGGCAGTCCTGCTCCCAACTCCTCTTTACATCTCAGCATTTCTTTCTTCCAGTCAGTGGCAGTGGAAGAGGCAATGCTGCAGTGCCTGGCTCTCCTCCTGGGCTGCATCCAGCACTTACACTCCTTCCCAAAGGTCTCCATGCCCTGCTCAGGCAGGACCCAGCTCTCTCTGAGTGAGGAGCCTCCTCCAGTTATGTGCTTCACTTTCCCTAAGCAGATGAGTGTGCAGTGTTTCACCCAGTCAGTGTTTGCTAAGGGGTGCCAGCACCTAAACAAAGCCAGAGAAAAGAGTTTAGCATTCCATTTTTATCTAATCCTGCATGAGCACTGTGCCTTGAATGGCAACTTGGGCAAGGTTCTAGTGAGTTATTTTTGTCTTTTGCTTATCTGGAACATCAAGAGTTTTAAAAGATTGCCTGTTTTGGTTATGATTTTCAGAATTTTTCAAAAGCAAACACTTGGATGGGAAGTATCCCTACAAATCACTGTAATCTGTGATTCCAGAGGCTTTGGGAGCTGGGAAGTGGGGCAGGGAAGGGTTGCTCTGGAAAAGCTTCAGGGAACACAGAACTGCAGGGTTCTTTCCTCTGAGATCAAATGCTCTGCTTGCCTCAAGGGGAGAAGATCTGATGGAAACCTTGGATTGTAATCCCTGAATATCCCAAGTCCTGTTGTCTTTCTGTCAAAAAGGCACAATCTGGGCTAAAACAACTCAATTTCTACCAAGAAGGTTTTTGTAGCAAACGACTGTCTGTATACAGTGAATATTGCTCTGCTTTAATGCCTATTCAACATCATGAATGTGGCTGTTGTAACATCTCAAAATCCTCCTTGTTGGTCTGTTTGGAATTAAATGCCAGGGTAACAATTTCTCTGCTTTTAAGGTAAGGCATTCCTTGTCCTGCACCCCGGGAATGGGCAAAGCCTTGGGGTGTCTTTGGAATTCCAGCACAGGAGTGGGACATGCACAGCTGGGAGCAAGTTCAGCTGGGATTGTCTCAGCTGAAGGGTGTCAGTCCCAGCACTGCCAGTGCTGTTGGAATTTGTCCCATGCACTTGTCCATGTTTGTGGTACAAATAAGGGTTCAGGAGGTCACAGAGGGGATGTGGGGACTGTGGTTCCCCCTGCTCATCCCACTCTGGGTGATCATAAAACAAGGTATTGCCCAAATTTGGATTATCCCTGGATTCCAGTGGGGTCTGTGTAGGATGGGTGCAGGAACATCCAGGAAATGTCCTGGCTGTTGAAGTGTTACCAGAATTTTGTTCAGCTGGTTTCCAGTAGAACTGTGGGAGATGCTGGTTCTTCCTGCCCATCCTCCCACTTGGAGCATCTCTGGTGCATGAGGTGCCCAGCACATCTTTGTTTCTTCCTGGCTGGCCCAACAGGGATGTACGTGGGATTTTTTCATCTCCAAAAATGCTCCATCCGGTGCCAGCACTATAAATTGGGTTTGATTTTCTTAACACACAGTTGTGTCAAAGAAAAATCCCCTCACAGAGCACTGACCCAGCACATCAGCTTGGCTGGGAGGGAATAGGGTTATAATGTCTGTGGAATATTGAAATAATTGTTAAAATGTCCCCTGAGATCCTGAGTTAGCTGAGCAGGTGGATGGAATGGCAAAACAGTCAAAGGAAATCATTCAATAATTTGTCCCAGAGTAGGCAGCAGCATTTGCTGATCCTGCTCTGTGTGCTAATAGGAAAAACTCCTTGCTCCAGGCAGACATGGGACCAGCTCCAGCATTCCCAGTTTTCCATTTGGCAGTGGAAGTGGTGAATATCCTGCATTTAGTGGTGAGATCCCTTAGGGAGCTGCCCCTGGATCTCTGGAAGTGTCCCAGGGAGCTTGGACAGGGCTTGGAGCAGCCTGGGACAGTGGGAGGTGTCCCTGCCCACTGGATGATCCCTAAAATCCATCCCAACCCGTCCATTCTGGGATTGTCTCAGCTGAAGGGTGTCAGTCCCAGCACTGCCAGTGCTGTTGGAATTTGTCCCATGCACTTGTCCATGTTTGTGGTACAAATAAGGGTTCAGGAGGTCACAGAGGGGATGTGGGGACTGTGGTTCCCCCTGCTCATCCCACTCTGGGTGATCATAAAACAAGGTATTGCCCAAATTTGGATTATCCCTGGATTCCAGTGGGGTTCGTGGCCTTAGCAGGGTTTTAATTCCAACTTCCCTGAGAACTGATTCACTCTTTAATGATACTGAGCTCAGTTTTGACTGAATTTAAAATTGAGGAGCATTAATGAAACAAAACTGAGACCTGGGCCACAAGGATCAGGTTCCCTTTTGAAACGTCCATCCCTGTATCCAGTGGGTTTGAATCACTTTATTTTTTTTGTCTATTATGCAATTTTCTCATTTGGGTCAGTGCATGAGGATTTTTACATGAAAACTTCCTGTGGTTTGTAGATTGTGCATTTTTGAAAAAGTATTCAAATACTTCCAAGATTAACTATTTTAATTTTACCTGCACCATATTTTCATTAAAAGATACCAATTTTTGAAGTGAACTATTGTCAGTGAAAATCCTCAGTGGTCACAGGTAAAGTTTTCCTTTTTTTCCCCTGTAATGCTGAGGAGCTCAGATGCAAAATTCCAGGTTATGCAAAGACATTGCAGATAAAAGTTGGATTTGTACTAATAGGTGTTAATGCAGAGAAGAAATCTTTAGGAAAATATTATGATATTATTATTTATATTCTGATATTCTCAGGAAGTGTCCTTCCAGTTAATTAAAGAAAAACTGACTTGTATATGAATGAATATTCTCTGTACCATGATTCATCACAAAGATATTTCTTAAGGATTTCAGTCTCCTGAATATAAATCAGTCCTGAAGGTTCTTTAGTAAATCAGCATTAATTGGCAAATGAAACTGATTAAGAGTTGCTGTTGTGAGAGCTCAGAGGGCAGATTTGTGTATGGAATTTAATAAATGAATTCCACAAACCAACAAGCAACTTAAAATAAAACACAAGTGACTGTTCAGATTAAGCGTTGTCCATTTTTCAGAGTCCATTTAAAGGTTTTCTGGTTTCCTAACCCTTTAATGGATAAAAATAGGAAAACAGTAAGTGGTTCAAGGACCCTGGAAATGAACCTGAAATATCTGCATTTGGCAGGAGTGGGAATTTGGGCAGAGATCCCCAACTTTTGCCAGGTGTTGTCCCCTCCCAGGGAACTCTTTGGGGTCAGCTCTGATTCTCAGAGTGGATGTTTACACCTGTTTTCTCTTTTTAATCTAGGAGCTGAGAGAAATCCATAACAAACAGCAGCTCCAGAAGCAGAAGAGCTTGGAAGCTGAGAGGTTGAAACAGAAGGAACAGGAAAGGAAGACAGTGGAGCTGGAAAAGCAGAAAGAAGCTCAGAGGTAACAAACTGCTTTAATGGGGCCCTAAATGTAACAGCTCCCCTGGCGTCTCTTGGAAAATATTCCAGGGATGCAGATGAGGTTTGTGTCCTCTAGTGCCACCCTGCAGTGCTTGGGAAGTGGATTGGTTGGACAGCAGCAGGAATTTCCCCCTGGAAAGGGTGCTCAGGCCTTGGCAGGGGCTGCCCAGGGAGCTTTGGAGTGCCCATCCCTGCAGGTGTGCCAGGAAGGGCTGGAGGTGGCACTGAGTGCTCTGGGCTGGGGACAAGGTGGGCATGGGGCACAGCTGGGACTCCGTGGGCTGGGAGGGCTTTTCCAGCCTCAGGGATCCTGGCTTTCCATGAATTAGGTTTTTTCCTCACACTGTTTCTGATCAGGAATTCCCATTATCCTTGGCCAAAGTCTGTTCTTTGCAGCACACCAAGTGTGAGAGGAGCAGCTCCTTCCCAGGCATTTGTCCCTAATTCTGTAATTCTGAAGAAATTCTGGGGCTGGAATAGGCCATGGAACAGACTGGAGCACACTTTAGGTCTTCAGTGTTACATTTTTTTTTTCCAGCAGAGAATATTTATTGATTTCTTGATGTCTTGTCCTCTGGTGGAGGGGAAGAACTTGTTAACTCTGGCAGTTGGGAATGGGAATTATTCTCAATAATTCTCTGGAGTGCTGTGTAAAACATGCAAATACTTCTCCTCCTTCCCCTCAACATGAGGATAAGGATGGCCACATGTTCTGATTCCTGCTTTTCTCTTTCTGATTTGGCTGTTTGGAATCTTCCCTTGGGTTGGAACAAGATGAACCTTAAGGTCCCTTCCAACCGAAACCATTCCATGAGTCTGTGATTTCTGGGAATCATTTTGTAAGGAGGTGCTGGGGAGTGGTTGATAACTCACCAAAACCAAGTTAGGGCATGGAAAAACCCTGAAGAGGACCCTTGGTACTGGAGATGACCCAAAAGCTTTGGTTTGAGTGGCTCTGACCCCCCCATTGTCCCCCAGGAGGATCCAGGACCGGGACAAACCCCGGGGACAGCCGGAGGAAGAACCCCAATGGCAAAAAAAAATCCAGGAAGATGACAAGCAAAAAAGGGAAGAACTGCCCAAGAAGAAGGAAAGTGAGGATAAGGGGAAGCAGGAAATGCAGGAGAAGCTGAGTAAACTCTTCCAGCCCCACCAGGAGCCAAACAAGCCTGGCCAAGCTCCCTGGTCCAACGCAGGTAAAGTCCAACAGCAGGAAATGCTCTGGGACAGCTCAGGTTGCTTTTATCTGCCCATTTCACACACAACAAGCTGGTGCTCAGGGCTGGGTTGTGGGTTTTATAAAGTAAATAATGCATGGATTGAGCTCTGAACTCCAAAAGTGGTTCTGTGAGGCGTTGCGGAAAGCACAGTTCTGAGACTGCAGGGCAGGGCAAGGGGAATCTCAGCTGGAAGGGGCTGGATGCAAAATGTCAGAAGTTATTTCTGTAGTTTTTATTTTGGTGTGGGATATATGCCTTGGGATTTTTCACAGTAGCAGCAACATGTCATTTAGTCCCCCTTTTCCTTTCCTGCTTTCCTTAGTTCGCTGCACAAATGACCTGAAATCTGAAACTTAATCCCCTTTTTCTGCTCTCCACACAGTCACTTTCAGCTGAGAGCTTTTCCCATGCATTGTATCCTGATTTTTGCCTGTATTGGGAATCCTGCTTCCCTCTTAAGTGGCTTGGATACACACAAGAACTGTTTGGGAATGTAAAACTGGTTTAAATATTTGTCCAAAGGTTTGCATCAGTTTTATGACTGAATCCTGCCCAGAGGGGCTGTGGACTCCCAGTTCCTGGCAGTGCCCAAGGCCAGGTTGGACATTTGGGGCTTGGAGCAGCCTGGGACAGTGGGAGGTGTCCCTGCCCATGGCAGAGGTGGCACTGGATGATCCTTAAAATCCCTTCCCACCCAACCCTTTCTGCGTTTCTATGACTTTCCCTGTTGTTTAGAGGAGAAAATAATAAGAAAATTATATTTATATAATTAATTTTTGTATTTCCCTTGTGTAAAAGGGGGATAAGGTACTTCCTGCAGACCCTGCCAGCTTTGGTGATTCTTGTCTCCACTTCCACCACATTTTCCAAGTGTTTAAAAATCAGGTGGTTTGATTTCTTCTCTCTGTATCTGTGTGTTTTTCCTTTGCTCAGAGAAAGCTCCTCTAACCATTTCTGCTCAGGAGGATGTAAAAATAGTGTATTATAGAGCTCTGTATCCTTTTGAATCCAGAAGCCACGATGAGATCACCATCCAGCCTGGAGACATCGTCATGGTAAGCAGGGATTGGGATATTCCTTGGGAAAATTCCTTCAGCTTCTACCACGTGTGGTTTAAATTTTACATGGCAAGAAAGAAATCTTCAAATCCTAAAAATTTGGTTGCAGGTGTGTTGATAGAGAATAATTCCCTATTTTTCAGGGGTATGGGCAGTGTGTTGTGTTAAACTCTGAAGTAATGTTTGCTTTTGTCTCTCTAAATTATTATTCTGTGGTTAATGACTGCAGGGATTAAGTGGATATTAATATTAATTAATCATCAGTATGTTCTTAACGTACAGAATGAGAATTCCTGGGGGAGTTCTTAAATTGTGTATTCCCAACAGTGATCTACCCGACAAAGCTGATTCTAAGGGCTTTTACATTTTAGCTCAGTTTAGTAACAGCAGATTTGGGGAAAAATACACCTTGTAGACTCCCCTAGATTGTAATTAATATTTTTAAATAATTGTAATTAATATTTAAAAAATTAATATCTTTAAAATATTTTTTAAATTAATGTTTTTAAAACCTGTTCTGAGAAACTGAACCTTTTTGGGGTTGCTTTGGCTTTTTATGGATTGGGTGTTTGTGACCTTGGAGTGTGCTGCTGGAAATTCCAAGGTGAATCCTGGCTGAGTGTCACTGCTGAGGACTCTGAGTGAGGATACAAGAGGTTGTAAAGCTGCAGCAGGAAATGGTGTTGGAGACTCTGGAGGCTGCTGGGAAATGCTGGGATGCCTTGTTTTCCTGGGAAATGGGAAATAAGCCTGGCTTTACAGGTCATTCTGTGGGCAAGAGTAATCACTGTTAGGCGACTTGCTGGGAAAATAACAATTTTCCCAAAATACACAATTTTAAGAAGCATTTCACACATTTTAAAATAGAGATTTGCAGTGAAAATAACGTTTTTCCTCAAAATATGTGGTTCTAGGGAGTTCTGCACATATTTATCCCTGTTATTGCAAGGAAAACAACATTTTGCCTCGAATATGTGATTTCAAGGAGCAGTGAAATAATTTTTAAATAGAGATTTGCAGGGAAATAAGATTTTCTCCCAAAATCTGTGGTTTTAAGGAGCACCACATGTATTTTAAATAGAAACTTTGAGACCATCTAAGTCTTTGGTCTTGATTTTAACCCACTCAGCCCCAGCAGGGTAACTCCTCTCTGTTGCCTTGATTGAAATTATTTTTGCCCATAATTAAAGGATGCTCCTGGGGCTCTCCTGCCCTGCAGGAAGGGTTTAAAGGGCAGCTCTGGCTGAGCCGTGCTGTTACCCTGCCTTGCTTTGCATCCCTGCTTCCCCTGGAGGTGAGGAGGGAGTGGGTGAGAGGGGGGCTCTGCAGGGGCTCCATCACCTCTGTTGGTCTGAAGCCTCCTTGTCCCACCTGGAGGTGCCAAAGAACTGATGCCTGCAGTGGCTCCCCAGAAACAGAGCCCAGGCAGGAGTGAGGGAATAAAGGTGGATATTGGTTGGAAAGGCTTCCAAAGGCACAGCCTGGGGAGCCAGAGGCTGCTCTCACCATGGAGCCCAGCATGGACCCCGAGTCACGAGTTCTTCACCCCTTTAGAGCTTTGGGCCATTTGCATCTCAGCACCAATTCCCCAATTCAAACTTTAGCTCATGATGGCATTTCCCCAGCTCACCCCCCTTCTCAAGGTGTTGGGTTGCACATTTTGGGCCCAGGACAGTCCCAAAATCTGGGATTCCTGCTCTCCATCCCACTGGGGCATTCCCGTGCAAGGACGGCACCTGATGAGGAGTGGCTGGGAAGGGACATTCCAGGGCTGTGCTGATGCCTGGAGCGGCTCCCTGGGAACAGAGACAGGACAGGAGTGAGGGAATAAAGGTGGAGATTTATTGGAAAGGCCTTCAAAGGTCTCACCATGGAGCCCAGGATGGACCCCGAGTCACGAGTTCTTCACCCCTTTAGAGCTTTGGGCCATTTGCATCTCAGCATCACTTCCCCAATTCAAACTTTAGCTCACGATGGCATTTCCCCAGCTCAGCCCCCCTTCTCAAGGTGTTGGGTTGCACATTTTGGGCCCAGGACAGTCTGGGTGTCCTTGGAGAGCAGCCTTGGAGAGGCTTTGTTGTGTCCCTGTGAGCGTGAGAGAGCAGCAGCTCCCAGGCTGCAGAACCCTGCAGAGTCACACCCTGAGCACTGCAGGGCTGGGAAATAGCGAAGTTAAGATCCAAGAGATCATTCCCTCCTGTAGTTCCTTGGCTTTGGACCCACCAGGGGTCAAATTAACCAATCCCAGCTCATTATCAAAAGTAATTAACACAGCCTGCACTACGTTTGATGCTGCCTTTGGGCTCCTCCCTCAACCCTCCTGTGTTTGTCCTGTGGTTCCAAAGGTCCCAGCGCTGCCTTTCCTTGGAAAAAAGCAATTTGCAAGCTCAGTGTTAAGGTGAGGCTGCCTGGTGACATCAGTGCAGCTGCACTGGAGCTGAATTCCAGCTGGGAGCTTCCTGTCCCACCAAATCCATGTTCTTGGATCAGTGTCCTCACACAAATGGAGCATTCCCACACTGGAACCCAAATTCTGACCCATTTTGGACCAGTGGTCCTGCAGTGGGGCAGGAGGTGCCACCCAGAGCCCTGGGCTTGGGATCCTGAGCTGGGATCCTGGGCTGAAATCCTGGTTTGGAATCCTGATTTGGAATTCTGGGCTGGGATCTTGGGCTGGGATCCTGAGCTGGATCCCAGTCCTGGTTTGGAATTCTGGGCTGGGATCCTGGTTTGGAATTCTGGGCTGGGATCCTGGTTTGGAATCCTGGGCTGGGATCCTGGTTTGGAATCCTGGGCTGGGATCCTGGCTGGAATAGGGACTGCAGAGCTCATTCTGTCCCAGGAGCTGGGCCTTTAACAGAGCTTGGGAATGATCTTTCCAAGAGTGCAAACATTTCATCCTGGGCAGGGATCCTGAGCCCTGGGATTGGGAGATCAGGGAGGAGGAGGAGGAGGATTTATCCAGGAAGGAAAAGGATTTGCCAGTCTGGGGAGGGCTCTGCTCTGCCTGACTGCTGGGAAAAGCCTGTGGCACTGCTGGGTTTGGTGCCATGGATTACAGAATTTCTCTGATTTGTTAATTCTTCCACTTTTTCATTATCTTATCCTTTCAATGTACTTTAAATTTCTTCCACTATAAGTGTAGATTGATTTTAATCCTGGCTATAGCTCAACCAGCCTTTTGTGTGGGAATAGATATTCTTCCCTGAAAAAACTACAACAAATTCTAATGACAGTTTCTTATCAGTTTTCATAGTTATTGATTGTTGAAGTTGGAATCAATCTTTGTGATCCACAGAACTAAGGAGTTGTCAGCTGTGGCTCTAAAGTACAGCTGAATAAATAAAAAACAACCCCACATGCACTGTAATTCACTTTTCAGGTGTACATTTAAAGCCTGGTTGTATTCTGGAAAAAAATAATCTGGGATTGCTATTGGGATTTGTGGATGGTGGATGTGAAAATATAAGGAAATTGGAACAAATTAGCTTAAAAAAAATTCAAAGGAATTTATTACAAATTCCAGTACTGTACTGCAAAACCAGATGTGACTTGTATTTTAGATGAAGAAGAAACCAGAGGTGATACAAATTATGAAGTTTAAATTATCCTTCAAAGTGCCTTTTCATGAGTGTGCACAGAGACCTTAATTGGGTTGAATAAGCAGAAATCTGAGTATCCTCACAGGCCTTTTCAGAATTATTGTAGCTTCAAACCCTCTCCTGAAGAGGCATTAATGGGATGGGTCTAAAACCTTTTGGCTGGGTTTTTTTCCTTATGCCTGAAGAATCCCAGTGGTTTCTGTAAGCCTGGGGTTCACCTCAGAGATGCTCCTTTAGAGCATCTCCACACCCAAATTTGCTTTTCAGTGCTTTTGTTCCCTCTGTGTGTGGTGATGGCAGTTCCTGCCCCGGTGGCTGATCCAGGTGTGGGTGATCCAGCCTGGGCTGCTTCAATCCCTTTTTCCCAGACACCCCCCGAGCTGTGCCCTTCCCTCTCCCATCCTGCTGCTTCCCCATCTCTGCTGCAGTGGAAATTTTGCTCTGCACTGCAGGAAAAGCACATGGAACCGGTCGAGCACAAAATGCCTTTGTTTTTGGGGTTGCCTTGGGCTGACAGGGGCTGAGAGAGGAGGAAGATCCAAAAATCACAGGAATAAGGGATTGGTTTGCACCCAGAGAGGAGGGTGAATGCAAATTCCAGTGGGAGGCACAGAGTCAACAAATGGCCCGAGGCAAAGGAATTTGTCAGCAGCTTCTCTGAGTTCAGGGACAGGGATCCATCAGTGCCCCGGGCTGATCCCCAGTGTGGGCAGCAGGAAAGGGATTGGGATTGTGTCCCTGTGCCCTGCTCAGGTGAGAGCCCACCTGCAGAGCTGCCCCAGCCCTGGGGCCCAGCACAGGGAGGGACCTGGAGCTGCTGGAGAGAGCCCAGAGGAGGCACCAGGATGAGCAGAGGGATGGAGCAGCTCTGCTGGGAGGAAAGGCTGGCACAGCTGGCATTGCTCAGCCTGCAGAGGAGAAGCTTTGGGGTGAGCTCAGGGTGGCCTTGCAGGGCCTGGAGGAGCCCCAGGAAAGCTGGAGAGAGACAATTCCCAAGGCATGGAGGGACAGCACACAGGGAATGGCTGCAAACTGACCGAGAGTAGGGTTAGATGGGATATTGGGAAGGAATTTTTCCCTGGGATGGTAATGAGGGGCTGGGTTGGAATTCCCAGATTTGCTGTGGCTGCCCCTGGATCCCTGGCAGTGCCCAAGGCCAGGTTGGACACTGGGGCTGGGAGCAGCCTGGCACACTGGAAGGTGTCCCTGCCCATGGCAGGGGTGGAGCAGGACAGGTTTTAGGATCCCTTTTGACCCCAGCCATTCTGTGATTTTACTATGGAGGAAAAAAAAGAAAAAAAGGAAAACAATTGTTAAGTCCTCTTGCATTGCAAAAAGTTCATCACTGTGGAGGAGATGGGTTGTTTTGAGTAAAATTTCCCTTTGCAGGGTGTGTTTGTTAACTCTGTAACTTCCTGTGTCTGCAGGTGGATGAAAGCCAGACTGGAGAGCCAGGGTGGCTTGGTGGAGAACTGAAGGGGAAAACTGGATGGTTCCCTGCAAACTATGCAGAGAAAATTCCGGACAGTGAAGTTCCAGCCTCTGCCAAGCCAGCAGCCGAGCCCTCAGCTGCTCCCAAAGTGTCTGTGCAGGAAAGCTCTGCCCCCCTGGGAGCCCCTGCCCCTCCTGAGGGTCCTGCAGCAGCCAACAATTGGGCAGACTTCAGCTCCACGTAGGTTTGGGTGCTGCTGAGCCCTTCAGGGTGTGGGGTCCTTTGGAGCTGGCACTGAACACAGCAGCCAGAGTGCAAACTGAAAATCCCTTCTGTGGCCTGAGAGATGCTTTCTGTGGGAATCAGTTAAAATTGCAGCCCTGTGGGATGTGAGGCTGCTCCCATCACAGCGTGAACAGGGGACATCCCCAAGTGAGGATGTGGGAAATGCCAAGGTGTTCACTTCCCTTGGAATCACAGAATCCCAGACTGATTTGAGCTTGGAGGGACCTTAAAGCCCATCCAGTGCCACCCCTGCCATGGGCAGGGACACCTCCCACTGTCCCAGGCTGCTCCCAGCCCCAGTGTCCAACCTGGCCTTGGGCACTGCCAGGGATCCAGGGGCAGCCACAGCAAATCTGGGCACCCTGTGCCAGGGCCTGCCCACCCTCCCAGGGAACAATTCCTTCCCCGTATCTCACTTAAATTTCCTCTCCTCCAGTGTGAAACCATTCCCCCTTGCCCTGCCACTATTGTTCCTAATGAACAATCCCTTTCCATCTCCCTTGGAGCCCCTCCTGGAATCTCCTAAATCCCTTTCTCCTGCATTAGTTACCACCAAGCCCTATTGAAGGCTTCCAGCTTGCTTATGCAGAACATGCTGATGGCAGAGATAACATGAAAAGGTGATTTAATTCCTGATCACAGCATTAGTAACACTGATGGAATTTGAACACGTGCCCTTCCCTGGGTGTCTTAATAAATTGGGCTCTTTTATCAACAGCAATTCTTTATCCTTTGGCCATGAAATCCATATTTATAAATTGATATCTCAGTAGGAGGCCCTGGCCCCAGTAGGGTGCCCAGATTTGCTGTGGCTGCCCCGGGATCCCTGGCAGTGCCCAAGGCCAGGTTGGACACTGGGGCTGGGAGCAGCCTGGGACAGTGGGAGGTGTCCCTGCCCATGGCAGGGGTGGCACTGGATGGGCTTTAAGGTCCTTTCTAATCCAAACCATTCTGTGATTCTGTGTCTAAAGGAAAGGGATGTGAGAAGTCAGTGATGTGCAGGTTGGAAGATTTCCAAAGCAGTTTTGGAAAGAATGATTAATTATTTTTATTTCTCTTTCCACTGTGTGTAATGCAGCCTGCGCTGCTTGAACTTCTTTTTGTTGGGACCAATTTCACAGCTGAGAAATGAAATAAGAACCTGTCCTGCAGTGGCAAGGGCAAGGAGCTCAGTTTGGGGGTTGCCTTTGAAGATGAAGTTGTGGTTAACCAGTGTTTGATTGCCCAGCTGCACCTGGGGTCATGGTGCTCGTGGATACTCATTGAAAAAAAATTAATCTAGAATGTAGAAATATTTGTTCTGCATGAGATTTTTTTCCTCCCACTATTAAAAACAGTAGGAATTACATCATTCTTTTCTTTTTTATTTTTTCCAGCTGGCCAACAAACACCAGTGAGAAGGCAGAGAGTGATAACTGGGATGCCTGGGCAGCTCAGCCATCCCTGACCGTGCCCAGCGCGGGGCAGCTCCGGCAGCGCTCGGCCTTCACCCCTGCCACTGTCACAGGCTCATCCCCTTCCCCTGTCCTGGGCCAGGTGAGGGCTCCTGGGCTCACCCAGCTGTTCTGAGCCAGCACAAAGGCTTGGAGAGCAAAGTGTGAACCTCAGTTATGCTTTAACACACTCACCTGAGATAGGTGAGCTCCTCCAGGAGGGGTGACGGGGAGGGTCCCACCTGCAGAGCTGTCCCAGCTCCAGGATCCAGCACAGGGAGGGACCTGGAGCTGCTGGAGAGAGCCCAGAGGAGGCACCAGGATGAGCAGAGGGATGGAGCAGCTCTGCTGGGAGGAAAGGCTGGCACAGCTGGCATTGCTCAGCCTGCAGAGGAGAAGCTTTGGGCTGAGCTCAGGGTGGCCTTGCAGGGCCTGGAGGAGCCCCAGGAAAGCTGGAGAGAGACAATTCCCAAGGGCTGGAGGGACAGGACACAGGGAATGGCTGCAAACTGAAAAATTACAGGTTTAGATGAGGTATTGGGAAAAAATTCCTCCCTGGGAGGGTGGGCAGGCCCTGGCACAGGGTGCCCAGATTTGCTGTGGCTGCCCCTGGATCCCTGGCAGTGCCCAAGGCCAGGTTGGACACTGGGGCTGGGAGCAGCCTGGCACAGTGGGAGGTGTCCCTGCCCATGGCAGGGGTGGCACTGGGTGGGCTTTGAGGTCCCTCCAACCCAGGCCAGTCCATGGATCTGTGATCCATTGGCAATATCTAGGGCAGGATTTAACACAAAGCAGTTCCTGGTTTGCTGGTCTGGGATGGCTTTTTTAGATTTTGCTGGTCCAGGTTTGGGTCACTCACTTGGGGTTTTCTTGACTCCCGTCACAACCTTCCCTCCCAAGTGGGTTTAGTGGAACAGCAATGGCAAAGCTCCCCAGCTGATTTCTGTCCCTGTGTCCAGGCATTTCCTTTTCCTCAGTGGAACAACAAACTGTTCTTGGGAGCTCATGTGTTCTGGGAAGTGTTAAATATCTACCTCAGAGCAAAAAGAAACTGGAATGTGCCATCAATAACGTGCAGCAAAGCATCCTTTTCCATAAAATGGACTCCAAGTCCTGCCAAAGCAGCCTGAGGAGGGTTACATATGTATTTTAATTGTAAAAGTAATTAATTTAATCCTGATGATGTGTTAACAGACAGAAATGCAGGAGTACTGTCAACATTTCTGGAATCACTTTGGAAATTTAACCGATGCTTTAACTGAGCAGAGTGTCTGTATTTGTTGCTGCCTGAGCTGCCTAAGGATATCATTCCTTCAGCAGCTTCCTTGCTGAAGGTGGAGCATGGCTGACTCCTCTCTCTGTCTCTTTTTGTAGGGTGAAAAAGTGGAGGGGCTTCAAGCGCAGGCTCTGTATCCGTGGAGAGCCAAGAAGGACAACCACCTGAACTTCAACAAGAACGATGTGATCACAGTGCTGGAGCAGCAGGACATGTGGTGGTTTGGGGAGGTGCAGGGCCAGAAGGGCTGGTTTCCCAAATCCTATGTGAAGCTCATTTCAGGCCCCATTAGGAAATCCACGAGGTATTTGGTTTGCTTTTCCTCTCCGTTATTTCTCTGCTGGGGTAGATGGAAATAGGAAGAGCTGCACACTTGAATTTCCAAGTTCTACCCTGGAAAAGGGTCCTTTTTTCTATCTGGAGGGTCCTGAAAATCTTTGTCAGCAATAAGAAAACTGACCTCAGTTCTCCTTGGGTCTTGCCTCTCCAACAAAAGATTAATTAACCTTCTTAATTTTATGTGACTTGCAACTGAAAAATGAGTGTATTGGACTTTCTGAAGTACAGCTGTGTAAGAGCTGCTCTCTGCCCAAAATTAAAAGGTATTCCTCAAATCCAGATCACTTCTCATTATTCTTGGAGGATTAAACATTGAAAATCTCATTTTGTGTAATGTGAAGGCAACATTAGCCTTGGGAATACAAATGAGAATGGTTTTAGATAATTTTTTTTTTCCTGAGGAAAAAGAGGAGATGCAGAAAATTCTGTATTTAAGGCAGTTGCTTAAATGTGACCATGACAGGCCACTGGATTCAGAGCTTTATTTTGCACATTTCCCATCTCTCCTTTGAAAACCCAGGGAGTTGCTTGTTGGGTGCACGTGCATTTTTGAGTTTGAAATATAATAATAATAATAATTTTTTTTTCTGAAGAGATTGAATTTCTTAAATAACCATTATTTTCTTCTAAAGCATGGATTCTGGTTCCTCAGAAAGTCCTGCTAGTCTGAAAAGAGTAGCATCCCCAGCAGCCAAGGCAGCGATGTCAGGGGAAGGTGAGTCCTGGGTGGCCCTGGCAGCCTCTTACTCTGGCACTGAACACAAGAATTTTGCTCTTTGCCAAAATCAGGAGTCAGATTGTGCTGTTAAAATTCCAAGTGCAACTCAGTTTGCCTCTAGGATAATTTAGAATTATTAGAGTAACAGTTTGTGTGTGTTGTGTATAGAGAAGGGATAATTTCATGTATCACAAAAGATACCAAAATATCTTTTGTAGTTTGGAGTTTTCCCAGTATTTCTAATTTTTTTTTTGGCCGTGATTTTGGTAACATTTTCTGATGTGGAATGGGTTTTCACAGAGGGCCCAACAAGCACATGTGTCCCTGTGTCCATGATGTCAGGGATTGGGAAATATTTTAATTTCCCCCAAAGCTCATTCCCAGTGTTTCATTAAAGCTCTTAATGAAGGCAGTGACAGTCACTTATGGAATATTGGGATCCTTATGATCAGCTCCAATTTAAAGCTGGGGCCTGGGGCCCAGACACAGAATTATCAGATATTTTTCTGAAGGGTTTTAAAAGGGGAATTCCTGGCTGTTGCCACCCTTCAGCTGGAGGGGAATGTCCCCACATGAGCTGCCTTAACTCTTAATCCCCCCCAGTGCAGAGTCAGCTGTGGGTTAATTAAATCACAGGCAGAGGAAATCAATTAATCTAAATACAGGTCACAGGTGAACATTTGTGTATCATCCCTGCAGCACACCTGAAGTTTATAACTGCAATTCCAGGTACAGTTTTAGGGTCATTTACATTTAATTGGCCTCTGGCATGAGCACCACAGAAACTAAAAGGAGGGAACAGCAGAGAAAAGGGAGGGAATCAATAATTTCAAAGTACAGCTGCTCTTGCTCAGTAAATATTCCATAGAATCCCAGGTTGGAAGGGACCTTAAAGATCACCTTGTTCTGGTTTTCCTCTTATTTGAGGAGAAGCAATTGTGGACATGCAGAGCCTTGTCCAGGTGGGATATCTCAGGTATTGTGTTTCCATTAAAAAGGAACACAACTTTTGTTTAAACACTTCCAAAAAGCTGTGGTTTTGGGAAATAATAAAGCAAGGGTCTGACATCTTCTGCTGAGAGGATTGAAGGAAAGCTCAAGTGCAGAAGGTGATTTTTAAGGTGTGTGGACTTTGCATCCCAAACTCTGCAGATTCCACTCATCAGCACGAGCCAGAAACCACTGGCAGGCAAACATGTTTAATATCTAAATGAATGATTTATGTACATTTTAATTAAAATAGCAAATTATATACAACCCCCCTGAGGCAGCCTTTTGATAGATCCTCTTCAGGTCTGATAGATGTAACATATTCATTAAAAATTGATGTTTCTATGAGTAATAAATAATAAATTTACCTTCTGCCTAACCTTGATATTAATGAGGTTTTGCAGAGGATCACTGAGGGTTTCTCAGGAGTTTTCCATGTGCTTTATTTCCCTTTTGCAGAGTACATTGCCATGTACACCTACGAGAGCTCGGAGCAGGGAGACCTCACTTTCCAACAAGGTGACCTGATCCTGGTGACAAAGAAAGATGGTGACTGGTGGACGGGAACGCTGGGTGATAAATCAGGAGTTTTCCCATCTAATTATGTGAGACTCAAAGATTCTGAGGTAGAGAAATGTTTTCTTTGGGGTTGTAGTGGTAGCTGCGAGGCAGGGCGTCGCAGGGGAAATAAGGATGTGTTGCAGATTTGCTGACTGAGATTGGAAAGGAGAAACAATGGCAATTGCAGCAATAATCGTTGTATTTTACAGCTTAATATCATAAATAACTTTGGGGATTATCCATTCAAATAATACCTACATTAACTTGGCACTTGGCAGTTTTGCAGGCACTGATCAGAACAAACATGATTGTTTTATTGCCCTGGTAAGTTCTTGATGACTGAGCTGTATCTTATGCCATTATTTAAAAAAATACCCAAAAATCTCCACAGTTATATTTCAGTCTATTATATTTTTCCCTATCATTTCTTGCAACCAAGGAAAACAAATTTTGCACCAAAGCTTTGCTAACTACTGTATTTATATGGCAGTTTTTGACTGAATAACAGAGGTTCTGTTTCATCTCTTTTTATCCTGAATTAATTCCATAGAACACATCCTTTTTTTTTTTGTTTTTTTGCTTTCTTTTTAAGCATTCTAAAAAGAGATGTTTTCTCATTTCTATGGTTTGAGAGGATAATTTATCTCCCAATAGGAATTAGTTTAGATTCAAAGTTGGGTGCACAACTGATCTCTTGATGAGGAGGATTCTGGTTTACATCTCTGGAATAATGGGAGGTTAAAGGTAAATAAATAAAAATCAGTGGATTTTGGGGAATCTGGATGTTAATGCAGAAGAACTTAGTGAAAGACTTTGCAACACAGACCCTGGGCAGAGTCACTGCTTAAAACCATTCCTGTTCCTGGAAAAGCCAGAGGATAAAACCTGCAGTGAAATCTGCTGGATTTCTGTAGGAAACCTTTCCAGAGGAAATTTCTGCAGTGTCAAGAATTTCCAACAACATCCTCTGGGCCAGGATGCAAAAAAAACCTTGCAGTCAGTGAAGTTTGGTATTGCAGTCCTTGGAGAGATGGGATTGGGACAGTTGGCAAATCCTTGTGGAGAGCTCAGGTGTTCCAGTGTGAGCCCCCTTCTCTCAGAGAGCTCAGTTTGGTGTTCCTGTCGCCTCAGCTTGGCTGGGGCTGCACCAGCTCAGTGCTCCTCACCCAAAAGTGCCCTTTCTGCTGGTGGAAATGCCACCTTCAGCTGAAATCTTGATGAGAGAGGGAGGAGAAGGCACAGAGCTGGTGCAGCCCTGGCTCCTGGGGTGCAGTTTTCGTCCTGGGGTTCCTGTGCCTGCAGGACACAGAGCTGGCTCCACGTGGGTGGCTGGGTTTTGCTCTCCTGCCTGGTCCCAGAGCCAGTTTTGGCAGAGGATTTCACAGTGCTGGCTCTCCGGGCACTCAGATGTGCTGCTGTGCTTGGACAGCTGCCTGGGCATGCCAAATGTTCTGAAAAGAGAAGGAATTTCATGGGTTCTGCACTACTGACAGGCCCAGGGAAAAGCAGGGGTGATCTTTGAGCAGCAGGGGCAGAGTTTCTAGAACTGACTCAAAATCTCGATGGTTTCTACAGCAGAAGAATTTTTTTAATTTGTTCTGCTGTGCCAGGCTGTGCCCATTCACCTCAGGGTGCTAAAATGAACCATTCCCTGTTCCTTCAAGCTTCAGTTTATTAAAAAGGTGGGAAAGTCTTTGTTCTTCAGAGAACAATGGCCCATCCTCAGTGTTTTCCTTAGGGGGAGGTGGATGGATACAGGATTTTATTCTGGACACTGGGGAGAATTCCCTCTGTGGGGAACGGAGCTCATGGGGGGCTTGGAAACACAACAATGTCAACACATCTCTGGTTATAAAACCTTGCATAGAGATTCAGAAAGTAATCCCTGAATGGATCAAGGCAGGATTTGAAGGGTCCTGCTGTACGATTGGCAAGTCCTCGCTGGGGTTTATTAAATTGACAAAGCAAATTCTGCTCTGCTGGCTCAGGAGACTTCATCACTTGTCCCAAAACCCCCTCAGGTGTTCAGTGAGTGTCCCAGGTGTGCAGGGGGAGATGGAACAGGGTCTGTCCTCACTGCTGTGTTTGCTCCCAGCAGGAGGAATAGGAAATGCTTCTCCACCTCCTGAGTGGGCCAGAAATGGGGACCATCCTAAATGTGTTATTTATGAATTCAGTTATTTATTGAAGGGCTGTAGGACTTTCCTTCAGAGAATCCTCAAAGACAATTCGGACTCAGCCTGGTCAAGGTGGTTTTGAAGTTTCTATTTTAAAATCATCTCTCAGTGTGTGACAGTAAAGAGGATGTCCCAGCCTGTTTGATGTTTCCATGTGCTTCTAATCCAGCAGGAATGCTGGCCAAGGGATGTTTGGGAGGAGTGGGTTCTCTGAAGGTCCAGGCACTTGTTCTTTTCTTTCCTGAAGAGGACAGAGGGTGTTCCTCTTCCAGAAACACTTCCCAGAGCAGAAGGAATTCCTGGGATCACCCTCAGTCCTTTGGTTCATCCCCCTGGGTGGGGCTGTCGAGGCCATCCCCCCCTGTCCCCAGAGCTGCACTGGGATGTGTCCCTGATCCCCTGTGGGGCTCTGCTGAGGCTGCAGGGAACGGTGGGGAACTGGGACAACCAGAGGAATGCAGGGAGGAGAGGAAGATTTGCTGCTCCTGTGGGGTGTGACTGTAATAACCTAACAGTGACAGGAAAGGCAAGCTGACAATGTATCTAATAATCCATTTTATAGGTGACTCAATGGCCTTTTTCTCTCAGCCACTGAGCTGTTCTTTAATGACCCCTCAGTTTAATTCCTGCCAGAATCCCCAAGTTTTCAAAGCATCAGTTGATAGGGAGAATATGGAGGAGGAAACTGTTCTTTTCCCCAGAGGATTTAGGATTCTGTGGAAACCTTTAAGGTGGTTTGCTGTTGGCTCCAAGGTTGTAAGGAGCATCCTGAAGGTGAAGCTGAGAGAGGTGAAAATGTTGAGGGCAAGAGGGCTTTTATGGTTCCCCAACATTTCTGGCCACAGTACAGTTTAGATTTAAGTTCTCAGACCTCTTTATTCAGGACATAGAACTGTCAGGGGCCTGGGAGGAAACTGCAGGAATTATTTAGGGGCAGGAACTGGGCTGGTCTCAGGTTTTGGTGGATTTCTTGTGGTTGTGCAAAGGCTTTGCTTCCCAGTCCCTTGGATGTTGATTGTTCATCCCTCGCCTCACCCTGTCAGGGTGCAGGGAGTTTCTCAGGAATATTTGCAATCCAGCTGTTTGGAGGGATGAAAACTCCTATTGCTGTTTCAGCTCACCTCCACAGAATTCCCATTCTGCAGATATTTGGATTTGCAATTCAAATACTTTGGAATTACAAATGGGATCTACTTTGGAATTGCAAATGGGATCTACTTTGATATTTGCAGCCCCTGAAAGGGAATAAAAGTCTGCACTAATGCATTAACAAATCATCCACTTCATGCTTGGTATTTATTCCCAGATATTTATTGCCATGTAAAATATGAAGGATTTCTGTAAGAACAGAATTTCCTATGAGTTTTTGTCTCCCATGCTTGTTGAGTGTGTTGAGTGAAGCTTTGTAAGTCATTTTCCTGTGCTGGAGAAAGAAACCTGAATGCTAAACTTGCATCTTGTTCTCCATTTCAAGGCTCCAGGAGCAGCTGGGAAAACAGGAAGCTTAGGGAAGAAACCTGGTGAGTCAAATATTGTGACAGCGCCTTCTCTCTGTTCTGAAGTGTTCGATTCAGTGGCAACAAAACCTTTTCCATGAAAACAGATTATGTTTGCTCTTGGTCATCTTGGAGTAGTTTGCACTGATGAGAACGATTATAAAATAACTGGAATAAATGCAGTTAATAAATAATGTAACTGTAATAAAAGAATTCATCATCTCTAATCATTCTAGCGTGCCAGTCATTAAATAACGTGTAGCAAGAGAATAAAAATCTGTGTGCTCCAAAGTGAAAGTAAACTTCCTGATGGATTGCTCAGCAGAACAGTGGGAAGCCATTCCCTGTGTCCTGTCCCTCCAGGCCTTGTCCCCAGCCCCTCTCCAGCTCTCCTGGAGCCCCTTCAGGCCCTGCAAGGGGTTCTCAGGTCTCAGTTTCAATACTTAAAAACCCAAAATGTAAAAGCCCATCATGCAACAGAGCATAGAACCCATTCTGGGGTTGTTTTATTATAACCTTTCTTTTTGCCTGAATTTCTCTTAACTTTCTGCTTCTCTATGCCCTGCAAGAGCTGAATGTCAGGCTTGTCATTTGTGTTGTAACTTGTTTAACACAGTAAACAGTTAAACTTGTTTAACCCAGTAATGCTCCTTTATGCTGCTGGGTGGGGAAAGAGGATGTCAGATACCCAAAGCCTTGTAAATTACATTTTGTAGACAAAAATGAGATGTTTGTTTCTTGTTCTGACAGAGATACAAAGTATGAGATTTTTGCTCTTCCACTGGGACCTACTGAATATTGGAACTGCTGTGGTAGCAAGGGAGGTTTTCCTGATTTTTCACAAATTCCCACCATTAATTTGTTTGTTTATTTTGAGGGATTAATGGGATTCTATGGAAATCCTGTAAGTGCAGGGAGCTTGCAGCCTTTCCAGCAGCAGAGCTGTGTTCCCTGCCCAGGACAGACTACTCCTGGTTTTTCTCTGCTTAAACCTTTCACTCTCCTGGCAGCACCTGCTGTATTTTCCTTAGAAATTCCTTCTTCTACCTTCTGCTTTCACAGCTAAGAAACCTGGAGAGGGACTGGGGATAAGGGATGCAGGGACAGGACACAGGGAATGGCTTCCCAGTGCCAGAGGGCAGGGATGGGTGGGATCTTGGGCAGGAATTGTTCCCTGGGAGGGTGGGCAGGCCCTGGCACAGGGTGCCCAGATTTGCTGTGGCTGCCCCTGGATCCCTGGCAGTGCCCAAGGCCAGGTTGGACACTGGGGCTGGGAGCAGCCTGGGACAGTGGGAGGGGTCCCTACCCATGGCAGGGGTGGCACTGGGTGGGATTTGAGGTCCCTTCCCAACCAAGGCCGTTCCACGATTCCATGAATTTGTGTGCTAATCCCAGATCCAGGTTTTTAAAAGCACCTTTATAACTCAGCTCTGGGCATTCCCATCACCTGCCTGGCTCCCCCTGGCCCTGCTGATGGATCCCTTTCCTGTCCATTCCTGTGGCCTTTGCAGTGCCCTTGGATTGCTCCTCATCCCTCTGTTCCTCATCCTCCTCATGCTGCCCATTTGTATCTCAGCTGCCTCTCTGATCAAATTTGTAATTTCCCTAATGGTCCTTTCCTTCTAAATTCCCATCAATCATTTGATCATTTCCACATCAGGCTTCAACTCTCTCTGTTTCTTCCCTGCACCCAACCCTCCCTCAGTTCCCAACCTTGCAGGGTTGTGGATTCCTCTGCCCCCAGCTGCCTTTGGAGTGAATCCCTAAGGGCTGAGCTGCTCTCCTGGGTCCCTCAGGGAGGGCTCAGCCCCACTCTGTGTGTGTTAAACATGTTCCCCTCAGCCTGGTGCTGGCCTGGGGACAGGGCCAAGCCTGACTTTGGGAATTTTGACTCCAAAATTCCATCAGCTCCTGCCAGCTCCAGCTGGATCCAAACCTGGCTTAGCCCTGTAGGGCCCAGAATGGTTCCCTGCCTTCCCACAAGCACTGTGGAGCAGAGGAAACTCCAGCACCTGTTTTGGGTAATTCCCTGGAATTGTGAGCTCCCAGCTCCTCGTGCTGCAGGGGACCAAACAAAGCAGCTGTTCTGTGAGAGCCTCCATGGAGCAGAGATTTCCAGAGAAATCCTGATTGCTGCATTTGGAAAACATTCATGCTTGGGCCAGGTGGTGAAAGATTTTCTGCCAGCCTTAATGGGCACTTCTTGCTGCAACTTCATTATTTTGTCATTGACGTGTCTCCTCTTCTTAGGGAGCTCAGTGCAAAGGTGTATTTATTGGAAGATACTGGATTTGAAGAGCTGTACTGTTCTTTTTATTATTCTTATTATTCTCTATTTCAAACATTTTTTATCTACCACAGAGCTGCTGCACCTCTGGTTTATTACTTATTTATTCATGTAATGCTCTGAACCTCTCATTTATTTTACAATTACCTCATGTATTGATGGAAATAGATAAATCCATGATGATTTCATGGGAAGAAATAACACAGTCTTATAGCAGAATAATGATGGGTAAAAAATGTTTAGTCTTTTTCAAATTAATCTTCTTTTTCTCCTCTGCTTCAACAGAAATTGCCCAAGTTATTGCCTCTTACACAGCAACAGGCCCAGAACAGCTGACTCTTGCTCCTGGCCAGTTGATTCTCATCAGGAAGAAGAATCCAGGTGGTTGGTGGGAAGGAGAGCTCCAAGTTAGTTCCTTTTTTTTTTTTTTTTTTTTTTTTTTCCCTAGCAAAATTCCATATTTAAAAAATGGTTCTTTTTTAGTAGTTGAAAATGCTGAATGTGTCGATGATAAATAAATTTGACAGCATTCTGCAGCCCAGCAGTTCCCAATACAACTCCTTTCCAAGGACACAGGCACACCTTGGGTTTGGGGTGCCCTGGGAGGCAGGAGCTCAGCAGGGAGGGGAGCTCAGGGTTTGGTTTGGCTGCTTTGGATCCTCCCGGGTGGTTTTGAGAGTGGAACTCGACAATTTGGCCCCCCTGAAGGAGGTTCTGTTTGGTTTGGGGTTTTTAGCAGCAAATATGAGATTTATGGGTGCAGATCTCAGACTAACTCAGTTATTTTTAACACTTTGTACCTGCCCTTTTTGCCTTTCCTGGTGGTATTTTTTTCACCTTTTATGGAGAAATCCTCTTGCAGGATTCCTTTGGGTCTTGCTCTCACTAACCTTGATGCTGTTGGTAACTTTTAACTTTAAAAAGTCTCCATTAAATGTATTTTAAGGCAGAAAAGAAAATTCTCTGGGCAAGAGCTGCCACAGTGATCAGTGAGCAGCTGCTGCGAGGCTCTGAAACAATTAAATTTTGGTTGTGTAAATACTCACATGTAACTTTAGATACTTTAATGGCTTACATGTGATTTTACAATTGGGTTTCACTTCATTAGCAATCCCTGACTGTTCTTTTGATTCTCCTGTTCCACACCTGGGGGTCAGAGTGAAGGGAAAATAGAGCAAATGTTTTAGGCATTACATTGCTGGTTTAATGTAGTGTTCAAAAATATCTTACATTATCTAAATACACTTTAGATCAAGTGTTTTCCTTTTTAGGAAGAAAGTAGTTCAAGAATCGTAAATCCATTAGATGACTTTTTTTCATCAAAGTTAACATTAATCTGTTTTTAAAAGGCAAAATTCTTCCTGCCCAAAATACCAACCTTATTCTAACAGAAACAGAGAATAAACTGTTAAAATCATTCTTGATGTAGATTTAGAAGCTGGGATTCAAAGTTTTGCAAGAACCTTCCTTACTGTCAGGAATTTTAATGGGATTTGATTTGCAATGGACACTGGATTTGGGGAAATAACAGGATGAGGTTTCCTGCTTTGGTGACACAAGGGATTGAAAAGCTTGGATATGTTTCTGGAAAAGAAAAGAGGAAATTTGGGTCCTTAATCTCTGTGTAAACTGTCACAATCTGGGGTTCTGTTTAAACACAACTCATGAACAAGCATTTAATTAAAAATGCTACTAAGATGACACATTAATATGATAATATCCAATTAGTGCCACAAAAGAGCTGAGTTTTTCCTCACCAAATCCATTTTTATCCTGAGCTGGCCTGTTAGCTGCACTCCTGGTGCCCTGGGCTGCCCCAGGCCCTGGCTGAGCAGCCGCTGTCTCCGCAGGCCCGGGGCAAGAAGCGCCAGATCGGCTGGTTCCCGGCCAACTACGTCAAACTGCTGAGCCCTGGCACCAGCAAGAGCACCCCCACCGAGCTGCCCAGGCCTGCAGCACCCTCAGGTGAGCCCTGCCTGCCCCTGGCACCCCTTGCCCGGCTCCTGGCTCTGGGCCGTGCCCCCAGACGGGAGGGGTGCGGTGCGCCGGGGCCTCGGCCGTGTTCTGCCATCCCAGAAACCATCCCACACCTGCACTGAGTGTGGGACAGGAGCTCTG
>WEKY01002671.1:72617-89905 GCA_013390045.1 Picathartes gymnocephalus
GGGGGGGGTTGGGTTTTTTTTGGTTTTTTGGTTTTTTTTTCTTTGGTTATTTTTAAGCCAAATCCATCATTCCCCTTTCAGGAGCACAGATCAGTTAAAGCAGCAGTATTCCATGGAAACAATGGTGATACACCTGGACCTTCCCAGTGGCATTGTCTGAGCTCCATTCAGGAAGCTAAAAATGCAGGACATACTCCCTAAGTATTAACTTTATATGCAAAGAACTGAAAAAGTCACCTGGGGCCTGGTGTTTCCATAAGGAAAGTTTGTTTCCATGGGGAATATACTGAATTGCTGAGAGGTGAGGGAAAAAATTCAGCTGGCGAGTTTTGCTTGTGTGAAAATAGTTGAAATAGATCATTTCTAGAGCCAAACGTTTCCCACCTGTCTGAAATCAACTTTCCTTTTTGAAATGCATTGTGTTTGATGCAGAAAAGTACCAAAAACTGGAAGGAAACATTCTATGTTCCAATTTCAGAAGAACTTAAGCTCAGCTGAAAAATAATGGCCTACAGAAGAAAGAATGGAATTAAATGTTCTAATTTAGAGTAGAAAACAAAATTTGAGATGGTGGAATTGATAGAAAAATCCTCCCATTTACAGGGGCCAGTGCAAGGGAGGGTTGGAGCAATGAAAAGACAGAACTGATGGAAGAGGAGCTCTCAGTGCCAACCTTTTCCTGTGCTTTTAAACATAAAGGAGAACAAAATCCACCCCTTTGGTTTGGGCCCAAAATCAGTGGAATCTGGGGGTCTCCAGTGACTTTTGCCTGTCCTGGCTTGAGCCCTTCAAACATTTAGGAGCAGATTTTAATTGAAATGTGAAGAAGTGAAGAGGCCCTGCAGGCCCTTCCTGAGCAGGATTTCCTTGGCCAGAAGGGTGAAGGTGACCCTTGAATTTGGAGCATCCATCAGCGGAGGGAATCACTCCAGAGTGTCCCTCAGAGCATTAGGGTCACTGCAGCTCCTCCCCGATTCCCTCTGCGGTGTCTCTGCATTCTCCTCACACCACGTGAACTCTTTTCCCCCCTTTTTCATCACCAGCCATGCACGGGGGACTGGAATGGCACAACCCAAGGGGTCAGGGACTGCCAGGGTGAGGCTGGGGATGGGCAGGCAGAGCTGAGGGGCACTTCAAACTCAGCCACCAGGGAAGAGTTCTCACTTAGAGCTGGCCTTTGTTTTCCTGAAGTAAAGAAGGTGCTAAATGGAGCGTTGAGAGTCGCTGAGAGGTGGTGCCATGGCTGGGGCTGGGAGGATGCTGAAGTGAGCAGAAGAGGCAGCAGCCGCTGTTCCCCGGGGCTGGCTGGAGCTGCCCAGGAGTGAGTCCCTGTGCCCAGAGCCGTCCCTGAGGCCCGGCTGCTGTTGTGTTTTGCAGGGTGTGCAGACCTGCACCTGCTGGACATGCTGACCCCCACCGAGAGGAAGAGGCAGGGCTACATCCACGAGCTCATCGTCACCGAGGAGAACTATGTCACCGACCTGCAGCTGGTGACAGAGGTGGGGCAGCTCTGCAGCCTTCGGGCCACCCCTCCCGCAGCCAAATCCGCCCTTGCGCTGGGCAAAGTTCCTGCTTTTCACTGCTGGGGGTCTCCATCCAACCCTCCTTTATCTGTATTTATACAGGTACTGAGACAGCTGTGGGTGGGTGCAAACCACGGCAATCCCTTGTGCTACCAGCACCACAATACTGATTTTTGAAGTGTCAGTTTAACAAACCCGTTTTGCTCCCGAGTCTCAGTGTTTATTTCTCGTGTACGAGTTCTGAAACCTAAGCAAATGCTCTGAAATGAAGCACGTTTCCCATGCTTGCAGTGGGGCTCTGTTAGCACTTCCTATGATTGGCTTTGGAGGTAGAAAAAAAAAAAAGGATCAGTAAAGACAATTCTTCTGACAGAGAAGCAAAGCTCTTTTTTGAAGAAGAGTTCAAGATATGCAAACTGAGACTGTCAGAGAAATCAGAAATTCCATAAAAGACTCCAAAATAGAACCTATTTCCAGTTGCATTATCAAAGGAACCCTGGGATCTTTTGCAGGAGACCTCTGCTAAAATTCCCAGGTTTCCAACAGATTATCCAGGTCAGAATTAACACCACCACCCCTAGAAATTCAGAGTATTCCCTGTTAAAGCCCCTGATACCTGAGGGTCTCCTTAATCCCAGCCATTCCAGGGAACACATTGGATTTCTGGGACACAGAGAATGCAGGATGTTTATCTGTACTTACCCTGTACACTCTAAATGGCCTCACTTCTGCTTCCCCAGATCTTCCAGAAACCACTGATGGAGTCTGAGCTGGTCACAGAAAAAGAAGTTGCCATGATTTTTGTTAATTGGAAGGAGCTGATTATGTGCAATATAAAACTACTGAAGTAAGTTGGGTTTTTTCCCCCCATACTTCACAAAAACAGAACCCTGGGCTTCTCCCCCTGGTTCTCCTTTTATCTGCATGAAAATATTTGCCACTTAATGCTAACCAGGGCCACACGTTCCTCCTTGTGGGAAAAAGCAAATTGGGGGCAGTGATTGCCGTGAGTTTTTGAGAAGAACTCAGCAGTTCTCTGCCATTTGCACTCCCTTTGTCCCTGTGCTCCAGAGGGCAAATCCTCCTCTCCCCTGAAGAGCAGGGCCTGCCAAGGCTTCCCACAGGGCAGGACTTTCCCTGCCTGGTTCCCAAAGGATTTGTGCCCAGAGCACCACAGCTCTCCAAAGGCTGCCCCAAAACACTGCAGTGAGACCCATTGCCAGGGAAACTGAGTCAGGGCACAGTTAAACCTTCACCTTGATAAGCAAAAGCATTAATGAAGTTCTTTTTTCCCCCTACTGAGCTGCTAATTTTCAGTGAACCTACAGGGATTTTACAGCTTTGTAAAGTGTATTTGAAACTGGACCATAAATTGAAACGTGGTGGTGGTGACAGGACAAATGACAATGAGCCTTTCCTTAGGAAACCAGGCTAAAAACTGGGTGTTTTTCCCAGATGGGGTTTTTCTCTCCCTCCCTCACTCACACATCAGTAACCCTTTCTAAACTGATAGAAAACGGAATGAACCTCCTCTTTCTCTCATCTCTGATCTGGCACTGCATTAAAGCCAAGCAGCAGCTGGATGACCATGAGAGGGAAAGGTTTTGGCTGAGGGTTGTTGTGTCCTTGCAGTAAATCTTGTGCCTGATGTGTTTATCCTTCTCTGGGTTTCCATAATGAATAAGACCCCACCCCTTTATTCCATAACTGAGGAGTGGCTCTTTGTCCAACCCCGTGCCCTGCTCCTGCTCAGGGCCCTGCGTGTGAGGAAGAAGATGTCAGGGGAGAAGATGCCAGTGAAGATGATCGGGGACATCCTGACAGCCCAGCTGCCCCACATGCAGCCCTACATCAGGTTCTGCAGCTGCCAGCTCAACGGGGCTGCCCTCATCCAGCAGAAAACAGATGAAGTGCCCGAGTTCAAGGAGTTTGTCAAGGTAAGAGAAGCAGAAACCCCTGGGAGTTCTGAGCATCTTCTCACTCAGCTGATCTGCTCAACAAGTGAGGCCCCACCTTGAGGGCTCTGTCCAGTTCTGGGCCACTCGCTTGAAAAAGGATCTCGAGGGGCTGGAGCATGTCCAGGGCAGGGAATAGAGCTGGGAAGGGGCTGGAGAATTCCTGAGGGAGCTGGGAAAGGGGCTCAGGCTGGAGAAGAGGAGGCTCAGGGGGGACCTGGTGGCTCTGCACAACTCCCTGCCAGGAGGGGCACTGAGGGGGGGTCGGGCTCTGCTGCCTTGTCCCAAGTGACAGAACAAGAGGAAATGGCCTCAAATTGCACCAGGGGAGGCTCAGATCAGAAATTAGAAACAATTTTTCCCTATGAAAGTGTTCAGGCCTTGGAATGAGCTGCCCAGGGAGGTTTGGAGTCACTGTCTGTGGGAGTGTCCCAGAGGAGTCTGGATGTGGCCCTTGGGGACGGGCTTTGGGGTGATGCTGGTGCTGCTGGGCTGGCACTGGATGATCCTGAAGGGCTCTTCCAGCCCTGGTGGTTCTGGGATTCTTGTCCAGACAAGGCAGGTGAAGAAGCGTTGTAAAAACCACAAGGAATTCTCGTGCTGATGTTGTGATCTCAGAGCAGATTTAGCTGAAGATTGGTGCTCATTTATTGCCTTCCCTTTTCCTTCCTTGGAGAAGCTCATTTTTCAGGGTTTAAAGTACCTGACTAACCAGGTTTTACCTCTCTAATGTTTCAGAGGTTAGCAATGGATCCTCGCTGTAAAGGAATGCCACTATCAAGTTTTCTACTAAAGCCTATGCAACGGGTAACCAGATACCCACTAATCATTAAAAATGTACGTTCCTTTGCACACATGATGGGTTTGGTGCTGCTTTGCTTACACCTTAATTACAGGGTTGTTTCCTTATTTGTGTCAGGCTTTGTCACTCTGAGATTTCTGATGTGCTGGGGGATATGGGGTGTCCGTTAATACTCGATTGCAGTATAAAAAATGGGATAATTCCTTGGCCTTTGGCAAAATTATTTGATATTTCTGTTTGACACGGAGGTGAAACTTGCATCCAAAGAACCAGAAGGCAGCGAGTGCTGAATGAAAACTTAAAATTCAGATAACAGCAGCAACAAGTGAACTTTATGCTCGTATTTGCCTTTCCCCACAGTGCCATTCCCTCCCCACAGGCTGGGAGGTGATGCTCGGCTGGATTGCTGCAGGTTCCCCTGTGCAGCTGATGGTGCTGGAGGATTTCCAGCCCTTCCCTAACTTCCATTTGTTGCTCAACATTTCCCATCCCAAATAACACCGTGGAGCTTGACCCGAGGCTTTCACAGGGAATTTTAAATGGGATGCTGGCATTTAAGGGATTCCTTCAGCAGCTGTGGCTGCATGTCTGTGTTTGGCTGCTCCTGTCAGAGGAGCCAGCAGTGTCCTGCTGCAAAGGCTGTACGGGCAGGCCTGCAATCCAGCTGCTCCCACAGTGTTTGTCTCCCGTTTCTCACGTCTGCCAAGGAGGAAAATAAACGTGGGACACATTGGCTGGCTCTGGGGGAAATAAAGCTGCAATGGAAGCGTGGGGCCGGCAGAGTGATGCAGCTGAGCTGTGGTGACAGGAGCCTGACGCTGCCTTTGTCTGTGTGCAGATCATAGAGAACACCCCCGAGAATCACCCCGACCACAGCCACCTGAAGCACGCCCTGGAGAAGGCGGAGGAGCTGTGCTCGCAGGTGAACGAGGGCGTGCGGGAGAAGGAGAACTCGGACAGGCTGGAGTGGATCCAGGCGCACGTGCAGTGCGAGGGGCTCTCCGAGGTAACCGCGGCTCGCCCGGCCCCGCACGGCCCCGCACGGCCCCGCAGCACCGGCCCCGGCAGCAGCCAAGCCCAGCAGCCCCGTCCTGCCCTGTCCCCGGCTGTCCCCGGCTCCCTGCCTCCCTGCATGTCATCCACAGGGAAGCAGCCAACCCCATCATCCCATCCCAGCCATCTCCGGCTCCCTGCCCTCCTGCACGGGATCCACAGGGGTGCAGCCAACCCCATCACCCCAGTCCCTGTCCCCAGCTGTCCCCAGCTCCCTGTCCTCCTGCACATCATCCACAGGGCACAGGGGAGCAGTCAGTCCCATCATCCCCATCCCTGGCCCCAGCTGTCCCCAGCTCCCTGCCCTCCTGCACACCGTCCTGGTTGCTGCTCCTATTCCTGCCCCCTCGGGGTAATCCCTGCTTGATTCCCTGGCTCTGGACCAGTCCCGGGTTCAATGCTGCAATTTGCAACCACAACTTCCCAGTTTCCCAGTTCTTCATGGTACAGTGGGTATGGGACTGCTGTATCCCACCCCAAAGCTGTACCTGACCACTTCGGAGTGCTTTAAAAACCAAGTATTTAAAAATATTTTCTGTATAAAGCTTTGTATAAATTTGAAAACTCAAGAATACTGATCAAGATTCTGGAGAATTCTTTTCAGAGAGAATCCTCCATTTTTATGGTTACGTGATAAGTTTCTAGAAATATTGTGTTTGTATGTCCTGCAAAAGGAGGGAGGATATTCTGATGGCCTTCCTGTTGTTGGTGGAGGTAACAAAGACAGACATCACAACTTGATTTTCAAACTATGCACCAAGTTTCCCATTCTAGAAGGTAAAAAAATAACGAGCACTGGTTTGTTCATAAAGTAGGAAAATTGCATTTCAGCTCAGGAAGTCTGACTGTTCTGGGAGAAGGACGTGTGTGACAATGTCAGCACATTCAGCTGCCTGAAGGGAAGTGGCTGCTTTTATCTTCTGCAGGTGGTTCCTGGCCCCGGGACAGCAGATCCCCACCCTGGCAGAGCCTGTGGTGCTGGCTGTCACTGTAACACCAGCAGCCTCCAGCCCATGGCAGGGAACACCCCAACCTCTCCCTGTTTTCTGTCCGAGGGGTTTCCAGCCTGCCAAAGGAGCCATTCCAGACCCAGCTGCCCAGGGTGGTGAGAGCTGTGCCATCCCCTGGTGAAATTCAACCTGAAAATGGCACTTTAGGCAAGGGCAAGAGTCTGTTCATCCCCCACAAGCCCAGGCTGAGTCTGGGATTGTGCCGGTCCCAATGGCCAGCAGCTCTAACTCGTGGCCATCTGGAGCCCTCTGGGGTGTTTTAAGGGGTGAAATTCAAACACAATTCAGAATGCAGCCCTTAGGGAAGCTCAGCCCGTGCAGAGGCCGCTTGCAGAGCTCACCCAGGACAGGTCCCCTGGCTCAGTCCCACTCCTGGAGGTGCATGTGCGTGGCCAGGGGGCACAGATGCTTTTGGCTTCCCCTTGCCTGCCCAGCCCGTGCCCCTGTGACCCACGGGCTGCCTTCAGGGGCACTCTGAGGGAGCCTTCTGTGGCCCGTGCTGCTTGTCCTGCTCGAGGCATCGCTCGTCACCCCCGTGACACAGACTGGAACCAGGACTCAAAACTGTATTTGGTCTCTTGCAGGGCAGCCCCGATTGTTTCACTTTATACAGTGCGTTGTTGTTCTTCTTCTACTTTTCGCAGCAACTCGTTTTTAATTCAGTTACAAACTGCTTGGGACCACGCAAGTTCCTGCACAGTGGGAAGCTCTATAAAGCCAAGAGTAACAAGGAGCTGTATGGTTTTCTCTTCAACGACTTCCTCCTCCTCACTCAGATCATAAAACCTCTTGGCTCTTCTGGCACAGACAAGGTCTTCAGCCCCAAGTCCAACCTGCAGTACAAAATGTACAAAACTGTAAGTGCTGCTCTGGCAGGGGATGGGGACAGGGCTCAGGAGCTCCATTCTGGGGCTGATGGCAGGAAAGGTGGCTGTGTGCTCTAGTGAGATAAGAAAAGGTGCTTTTGAGGTTTTGCTTGAACAAAACTCTTCCATGAGGGCTCGTGGATTTGAGGGAGTGGAGGGAGAGCAGCATTCACTGTCCTCTCGGGAGGAGACACAGCTGGGCTTGGCTCTCTCCAGGAGACTCTGCTGTGCCTGGCTGTCTCCAGGAGCATTTCCACGCTCTGCAGGCACCTCTGTCTTTGTCAGCTTTTAAACTTTTCTGCAGAAAGATGGGAGGTAGAAGTAGGGAGATACTTGGGGCATGCAATAGACCTGCTGTGAGCTGATGTGTGCTGAATGCCCCCGTGCAGACCCTGCAGTACAACTCCAGCTCTGCTGATGTTTTACAGCCCATTTTTCTAAACGAGGTACTGGTAAAATTACCCACAGACCCTTCTGGAGATGAGCCCATCTTCCACATCTCCCACATTGACAGAGTCTACACACTCCGGGCTGAAAGCATTAATGAAAGGTGAGTGCCTTTGTGGGCTTTGGAAAAGGCTGGTGCAAATGTAGGGTGGGAATGGTTGTGATGGAAACTTGCAGGGCACTCTCCAAGCTGGGTATTTTACAGTTCTGGAAAATTCCTCCCCGAGAATATGGTGATCTGAAAAGGAGGGAGAAATAATGTTTCCTGAATTCCAGCTAGACCACTGATGACATGGCTGGGGGTGGATATTTAGGCTGAATTTCACATTTTATGGTAATGTGAAGAAGCAAAAAGATGCAATTCTATCTTCTGCTGTTACCTGGGACAGTGGGAGCTGTTCCTGCCCATGGCAGGGGGTGGCACTGGATGGGCTTTGGGATCCCTTCCAAGCCAAACCATGAATTTCCTGTGGAGCAGCAGCTCTTCATTTGGGGTTCAGAAATTGATCCAGCTTCCAGATTCTCCCATGTTCCCTTGACTCAGGTCTCAGCTCCCTTGTGTGCCACAGCAGTTCTCCTAAACCCTTGAAGTCACTTAGTAGCCCTTCTGCCACCCTTCTTCTCTGTCACCCTCCCCCCTCAGTCTCCTTCAGGCACAGGCTGGGATTGTTGGGGTCAGGAGTCAGTGATCCATGTGGGTCCCTTCCAACTCAGGATGTTCTGTGATTCTGAAGCATGAAATGATTTCCCAGAAGGGCCCATTCAGCACCCATGTACTCCCCAAGGGCTTTTAATGTCCCCAGAGCCAGAAGAATTGGGTAAGAAATCTCAGGGACCAGGGACAGTGGCCACCTCAGCAGCACCAGTGGCTTGTACCTCCTGGCTCCAAGAAGTCAGTTTATTGCAGTAAAGCACAGGGCTGGATGAAAGCCAACCTGTCCTTTAGACCTTTTGTTTTCTCACCAAGCATCTCCTGCTCGTGCTTCTCTTGAGCTTTCTTTGTGTGGTGGGATTTGCTGCCTTGGGTTGGTTACATTCTGCAGGTGCTACGAATTCCAGTAAGATCCCTTCCAGGCAGTCAGCTGTGGGATGGCAGAGCCTGGGATGGGGCCAGAGCTTTGGCTGGGAAGGAGGGACAGTTTTAGTTTTGTCTGCTGTGCTCCAGCAAGGAAAAATGGAAATGGCATTTTGCAACATTTTTTTTCTCCTTTCCTTCTGAAGGACTGCCTGGGTTCAGAAGATCAAAGCTGCTTCAGAACTTTACATAGAGACTGAAAAGAAGAAAAGGGAAAAGGCCTACTTAGGTACAGCATAGGATGTGGGGGTCTCATCTTTTGTGGAAGAGTCCCTGGGCAGGAAAATCCCTTGGTGACATTTCTCTCTGCTCTTCTGTTGCACCACAGTTCGCTCTCAGAGAGCAACAGGCATCGGGAGGCTGATGGTGAACGTTGTTGAAGGCATTGAACTCAAACCTTGCAGGTCCCATGGTGAGTACCTTGGCTTGCTTTGCTCCACCAAGAGCACATTCCCATTTCCCAGCCTAACTCTGCAGACATGATTTTGTTGAATGACATGGGTTTAATGAAGGTAAAACAGGCAGAGGTGAATTTGTGCGGCTCAGCCATGGTCCTGCAGTTGTTCTGCATGAGGCTTTTGTGCAGACTGACTTGGTTTCCACCACAGAAGCTATAAAGTCCTGAAGGGAAGAGTGGAGGATGCTCAGCACCCAGCAGAGCGGAGTATTCACTGTGACGTTAATGTAGTCCATCACAAAGGCAGTGAAGCAGAGCCTGGGATGGGGCCAGAGCTTGGGATGGGGCCAGAGCCTGGGATGGCCAAGGTCTCTCCCAGCTCAGTTGGCTGTTGGAGCAGAAGGAAGCTCAGGAGCAGGGTCACACAGCTAAAAAAGCCCCGCTCATTTCTGTTTGTTCCCATCTTCCCAGGGAAGAGCAACCCCTACTGCGAGGTGACCATGGGCTCTCAGTGCCACATCACCAAGACCATCCAGGACACCCTCAATCCCAAGTGGAATTCCAACTGCCAGTTCTTCATCAAGGACCTGGAGCAGGACGTGCTGTGCATCACGGTGTTCGAGCGGGACCAGTTCTCCCCGGACGGTGCGTACGGGGCTGCCCCTGCCCAGGGCCTTTGCAAAGCTCTGATTTGAGCAGAAGCATTCCTGCTGAGGGAAATCACAGGGAATGGGCTGGGTTGGGAGATGATCTTTAAATATACCCCAGATTTGACACCCTTTGCATATTTGGGAGTCAACCTACCCTTGGTCCACCCCAGTATCAGCACAAAAAGGATCCAGCTCCCTCTGGGTTTTGGGAGTTCCTTTTCTTATGCAATTGACAACAACTAAAATGTGGTTTGTAATTCTGCTAAGGCTCCAGAAAGCTCTGGATGCTGCTTTCACATGGATGGGTTCAGGCAGGAGGAAGAGAAATGCCTTCGAGTTCCCATTATATGCAATAACAGTGGCAAAAATGAGCCCAGGATTCCAAACCTGAGAGAATCATGGAACAGTTTGGCTTGGAGGGGACCTTAAAGATCATCCAATTCCAACCCCTTCCATGGGCAGGGACACCTTCCACTATCCCAGCTTGCTCCAAGCCCCATCCAGTGTGGCCTTGAACACTCTCAGGGATGGGGAGTCCACAGCCTCTCTCATCCTTGTTTCATAAGCTGGGATGAACATGTGGATCATCACAGGGTGTATTTTGGAGTCACAATCTCTCAGGCAGTGTTTGGACAGGACTGGTACTGGCCCACTGGCCTCGTTGCTGGGCTGATGCCCTGCTTGGCTCTGTCATCTCCAGCAGGTTCACACTCAGGTTTAACTGTTCGGCAACTTTTGACCTTCTGCTAACACAGCATAAAATCAAGAAGTCCCTGAAGCGAGGCAGCTGTGAATTCCAGAGTGGATTTTCGAACTCATGGGCCCATTTACTTTTAATGCTGCTGCTGTTTAACATGAGCTGCTAAATCCCCTTCTATGCACATTGGCAGCCTTTGGCCCTCTTCAAGTGCATGACTGGAGCTGGACCAAAAGCTTGTTTTCTCTTTTGCTGTGTGTGGGTGGAAGTTCAGGTCCTTCTGCACACTCTGGTTCCCCTTTCCTGAGTATGCTGTGTTTCTGCATTCCAGACTTTTTGGGCAGGACAGAGATCCGTGTGGCAGACATCAAGAAGGATCAAGGTTCCAAGGGACCAGTTACAAAGTGTCTCCTTCTGCACGAAGTCCCCACGGGAGAGATTGTGGTGCGCCTGGACCTGCAGTTGTTCGATGAGCCTTAGGAGGGAGGGGCCAATGTCAGAATTCAGCCGGAGTTCACTGCAGGAGGTGTCTGCAGAAGCTGTCACCGAGTCCTTGCTGGAGTGGCATGAGACTACTGCTCGCCCTTCACACGTCAGAGGGTTATCAAAGCAAACAGGAGCATCTTTGTGCCTTGATAATTCTCACTGAACACATGAATCCCAATTTAGTGAGGAGAGCTCCCTCAATCTCTCTGTGTGGAACTTGGCGTTGGTTTCCTCGGCTGGTGAAACAACCCTGTTGTTCTTTGTGCTGCAGTCGGGATGGCTGGCAAACCACGTGGGTGGCTGTGCTTGCTCCAGTTGCCCTGCTCTTTAATTCCCGTGGAGAAGGCAGTGTGGGTGTGGTTTGGAGGCTTTCTGAGGGTTTTCCCCCTTCAGGAGTTCTGTGCCTATTGCTCAGCTGAGTGGTGTGTAAATGTGATGTGAATGGAAGGAGCGGTTTTGCAGCAAGAAGATCTTTGGAGATCTTCATGATGGTACTGAAAAGACTTAGAAAATAAATAGTCTATATCTATAAACAGAGAAGATTCTATTAACATACCACTTCATGACTCGTGTTGCCCCTGAAAATAAGAGATGTCCAAGCCTTCTGCACAGAGATGAATTGCACTCCAGGAGAGTCCACCCCTCGGTCCCTTTGGAAGTCGCTGTTGTTCCCAGGACTGTAAGTGCTGGGACAGGAAGCCAAGGGTGAGGCACAGAGCCCTGCTGGGTGTGGTTTGTACCTCCCAGGTGCTCCTTTACTGCTGCTGCTCCCAGGGGTGAGGATCACCTGCAGTGGGGAAGAAGAAACAATCAGGGCTCCGGCTCGGGACGCGAGTTTGCAGCCCGCAGAGCCCGGTGTGCAGAGCAGCCCGTGGTGCCCAGGGGCAGAGCTGAGCCGTGCTCACCTGGGTGTGACCAGGAGCGCCGGGCTTCGGGGCAGCCACGTCCTGCAGCTCCCACAGGGCAGGGCTGGATGTCACCAGAGAGCTCGTGGTGGTGCAGAGGGGGAACCCAGAGCCATCCCGGGGAATGCCAGGGCTCTCCATCCATGGATAACAACGTCCCTGTTCGGCAAAGCTCCCGGCTCCAGGCGGGCACCGACGTCTGCTCTCCCTCAGGCACACGTGTGAGTGCTTTGCTGAGTCTGGACTCGGGGGTGGGGGGCGAAAGATCCCCGAGAGTCAAATTCCTCTTTGTTCTGCTTGGATTCCTTTTGTCCACGCCCGGCCACGCATCCACTGGTATTTTTGTAAGGATTCATTCCGGATGGGAGGTGCCAGCCCGTGTCATTCGCATGTGAACGTTCTCGTGGAGCTGTTGTTAGGTTTTGGTGTTCCTTGCATGTCCTTTCAGTACTGGTTCCCACCTCTCCTGTGTCGGCGGTGTTCTCTAGCACTCCAAGTCTTATTGGTTTCCATTAGGAAATTAGGATATATCCATAAAACAGGTAGGTAGGTCAGTATGGTAATAAGTGTAAACTGTGCTGGGAAGTGTCTGTGTATTATAATTTCCTAAAAGACCACTGTAATGTCTCAAGCAATGGGAAGGAAAAAATGTATGTTGGAGGGACAACAAAGTTTACATTTCATACTTTTCAGAATCGCTTTATTATTTATTTATTGAAGATAGTGTAGAATTTTGTATCAGAAATGACAGACATACTTATGTATTTTTTGAAACAAAACAGAGATACACACTTTAGTTAGAAACTTTCAACTGACCACCTTTTAGAGGGAGTGTGACTTCCTAGGCATGCATTTGTTTACCACTAACTGGCTGAAAACACGATTAAGAGAACTTTAAGTTTCTATTTTTCAATGTTGTTAAGAAAATTGTTTCAATTAAACTATGTAAATAGTACTAAACCCATGCTTTCCTAATTCCATATCAATACATTTTATTAAATATAATGTATATGAAAATACACATTGTTGTGGTAGGATAAAGAAAGTGATAAAATCTATTACTGGAGTACCATTAAATGTCATTGTCTAACCTTTTATTGCTGTCCTAATTTTACTCAGTAGCTGCCAACAGGGTGAACATTCATTTCAGTGTTTCACAAGTAGCATCACTTTGTTAACAGCGTCATTTCACCAGCATCAATTACAATGACACCTGAACTGGCCAACAGGACAAAAAAAACCTCGTGGCTGGAATGCAGGAACCTTGGGCAGGGTTTTGGAGGGAGCCCCAAGGAGCTGCACCTGCCGGAGGCTCATCTGGTGCTGGCAGTGGGGGACCCTTCACTCAGGGGCCCCTTTCAGATTGCAACCTTTGTCATGGACATCAGAGAATCCCAGAATGGTTTGGGTGGAAGGGACCTCAAAGCCCATCCAGTGCCAACCCCTGCCATGGGCAGGAACATCTTCCACTGTCCCAGGCTGCTCCAAGCCTCATCCAAGCTTGGACACTTCCAGGGCAGTGTTGTACCAGCCTGTACGACTGCCCCGTTTTGGGGAATTGTGACAGAACGAGCACCTTCCCAGCCCCATGGCTTGGGGTGTCCCAGTTCCCCTTGATGCCCAGTACTGTTTAACTCCTGTCAGTGCCAGCAAGAGTTACTCAAATGTTAATGAGGAAAGTTTGGCTCACAGGTATCCAATGAATCCCTGATAAGCAGTCCAGTCCTAAAGGGGAAGCTCATCCTGTCCCTGTGCATGGAGGCCAGGCTGGGTCCATGCCCTGGTGACATCGCTGTTTGCTCCCTTGCCCTTGGAGCTTGGTGGCACCTGAGCACTGTCAGCTTCCCAGACAGAGCTGTGCTTCCTGCAATCCCAGAATTCCAGGATCCCTGAGTTTGGCAAAGCCCTCCCAGCCCACGGAGTCCCAGCTGTGCCCGATGCCCACCTTGTCCCCAGCCCAGAGCACTCAGTGCCACCTCCAGCCCTTCCTGGAACACCTGCAGGGATGGGCACTCCAAAGCTCCCTGGGCAGCTCTTTCCAATGCAACACACTTGGAAGTGCTGTGGAATAAAAACAGCTCCAAGGTGGCTTTGGCTGGGAAATGCTGAGTGCCTGCCCAGGGCAGAGCTGGTGGAAAGCCAGGCTGGAGATCTGGGAGAGGCTGCTCAGAGCTGGGGAAGGGACTTGGGCACCTGGGAGACAGAGTCCAACTCTGAGCTGACACTGAGCCAAATAGCTGAGAAATTACAGCAGTTTTTTTCCTGGATGCACTTAATTATTCAGTATTTTCTAAACATCAGTTTTTATGAGGGAACTTTTCCAATGCTCATTTTACAATTTTTTTACCCTTTAAAATTAGTTCAGTCACTTTTTGTTATGTGTGAGGAGGATTGGGGTGAGAAACATTGTGGGTAATGGAGTTTTTTCTTATATACATTCTCAAAAGCGAGAAGTGACAAGTCCAGACTGACTCCAGCTTTGCTTGTCACAGTGAGATGTCAGTTTATTCAAATCCAGCAGTCAAAGCCCTTGAAACAGGGAGAAGCTGGGAATCAGGAGAAATTGCTTTGAGGGTTTGCTGTGTGCATACATTCCACATCTACCCTGGCTTTGTTCAGCCTCTCCACTCCTGTCCTACGTGCACATTGCTGTATCCAGAGTTCAGTACATGCTCATAGATAAATATGTGATTATTGTACATGCAGTATAAAAACACAGCTCTGTTGTCATTGTCAAATACCGAGTAAATCTCACAAAAAGTGTTTAAAGGCACCGGGTTTTGTTTGTTCATTTAAATATTTTAAAAGAAGGAGTGTCCTCAGGAAATTATTTTCCTGTATGTAGGAGGATATATTTAGGATCTCATTTAAAAAAAAAAAAACTGCAGTGAGAGTCTGTTAAACTGCCCTAATTACTTGAGAGAGATGTCAAAGGCTCTGCTATGACCATGGGTCAGTTCCTTGGCTGCCTGTAAAGGTGCCAAAGTGTCACTGCCCCTGGATTTAGGGATCTGACAGTGCTGTGCAAGCAAAAGGAGCTGGGGCTTCCTCCAAGCCCCCATCAACACCCTGGGCCCAGCTCCTGCCCCGAGCACGGGACAGGGGGAGAAAGAAGAAATAGAGCCAGAAGGTCAGAGCTTTGTGAGCAGCAGGTGCTCTGCCCTCCCTCCCTTCCCCAGAAGCGGATGAGTATCTGATGGAATGGGAAGGAAAATCCCTCCCAGTTCTGTGCTGCTCCATGGGAAGGGGACTGTGGTGTGGCACAGGAGGAACAGAAGGTTGGGTGTGGGACCATAGTGTGGTCCAGGGGCTTGGCCCCACCTCCAGCCCTGCTCTTCAAGGAATCACAGGATGCTTTGAGGGGATCTGAAAGCCCATCCAGTGCCATCCCTGCCATGGGCAGGGACACCTCCCACTGTCCCAGGCTGCTCCCAGCCCCAGTGTCCAACCTGGCCTTGGGCACTGCCAGGGATCCAGGGGCAGCCACAGCAAATCTGGGCACCCTGTGCCAGGGCCTGCCCACCCTCTGAGAGGTGCTGCTCCCTCTTCCCCATCTCACCCTGACTTTTTAGTGCACATTTTGCTTTTTGCCAAACAAATAGTATGGATTCATTTCCTTTTCTTTTTGTCTTTTAAGAAAACCAGACAAAAATTCTACTGTCTGTAGAATTTATATGATCCTAAAAATTATGAAGGCATTATAAAAAGTGATCTGGCCCAATAAGTGAAAAGTTATTCTTTATTTCAAGAAAATGCAATTAATTTGTATTTTTCATAAAAGCCAGAGCATCCACAAAATAATCAGAAACTTTTGTCAAACACTTAATATTATTTTTATTAATATATTAATATTTTGTTAATTTGAATTATTACTACACAACTGCTACATTAGTCTCTGACCTACAATAAAAACACATGACAGTGAGTTTGGGATAAAGGGAAAGGGTGAAAGGGCAAAGAGAGGGGTGAATTAAAGAGGGGCAGACAGAGATGGAGAAAGATAGAGAGAGGAAAAGAGATCATCACTCCTGGTTCCAGCAATGATCCAGCTGATGGGACATCACTCCTGGTTCCAGTGTGGTTCCAGATGAGGGGACATCACTCCTGGTCCCAGTGTGGTTCCAGATGAGGGGACATCACTCCTGGTTCCAGCAATGATCCAGCTGTTGGGATGGCGAGGGTCATGGGCTTGGTGGGGGTACCCTTTTATGGACTGGGTTCCCCACCCTGAAATGGGTTTCCCACCTCTATGCAAACTGGGTCTCTTGCACAGTCCATCCTTTCAGACCCTTCTGGAAAAGGGTCGGCGGCTTTGGGGTCTTTGGTGCTCTTGACCCCTCTACGGTCCATGGCCACTTCTTGGCCCGAGTCCTGCGCTTGCTGTGCTGGGCTGTGCTGGGCTGTGCTGGGCTGCGCTGATCTGCAGGAACTACAACCCGACGTTTGTCCCGCCCAAGTGCTGCTCTGCCTCCACCTCCAGGCCCGGCCTGGCGCTGGCGTGGGCACTACTCCTGCGGCTGTGCCGCCAGGCAGGGACACCGGAACACCCTGCGCACCGGGCTGGGACAGCGGAACAGTCTCCGCACCGGCCTGGGACATCGGAATGGCCCCCGCACCGGCCTGGGACACCGAAACACCCTGCGCACCGGCCTGGGACAGCGGAACGGCCCCCGCACCAGAGAGGCACACCGGAACACCCTGGGCACCGAGCTGGGACACCGAAACACCCTGCGCACCGGGCTGGGACACCGGAACGGTTCCCGCATCGGCTTGGGACACCGGCACAGCCCGTGCAGCGCCTGCAGCGCCCGCCTGAAGCGGGAGGGACGTTCCTCGGAGAGCTGGCTCTGTGCCTGTGTCACGTCTGGACCGAGAGGTAAGGGGGTCTCCTCCTCCTCAGCTGCCGGCTTGGCATCCGTGGGACTCCGCGGGGCAGGAGGGGCGCTGGGCAGGGCACGGGCTGACTCTGCTGCCACGTCTGCACCCACATGCCTGGAACAGCTGGGTCCCTCCAGGGGGTCCTCATCATCCACCAGGCCCAAGGGTTTGTTCCAGATGCTATCCTGGATGGCATCTTCCCCTTGGGACACCTCTCGGACTCCTTTGAAAAGCACATTGCCACCGACATTGAAACCAAGAGATGACATGGAGTCCAACAGCTCTTGCCATTGGGCGTCCCCCTTGTCCTTGCACCATTTCAGTTGGGACAGTCCTTGGTATCTGTTAGCTTCATTCTCTTCCTCCTCCTCAGCAACATAATCGTTGGGGAAATGGGCTTCCAGCCACTCCAGCACCTTCTGATGCCTCGACACCACCTCCAGTTCTGGCAGTTCAGGTGATGAGCTTGAATCTCTGTCCATACCACCGAGCAGGGCCCCCCTCGTCAGCTCTTCATCCTCATCTTGTTCCCATTGGGAGAGCT
>WEKY01002673.1:0-43915 GCA_013390045.1 Picathartes gymnocephalus
CAGCGCCTGGAGCTGGCTGGGCTGGGCTACCGGGTCAAGGCTGACGACACCAGGGAGAAGCTGGGATCCATCCCGCTGAGGCAGCTCGTGTACCGGGTGCATGCGCTCCCGCCCAGCATGGTCCCGCTGGTGTGGGACTTCGGGCAGCTCAACAACCGCACAGAGAAGATGTACATCCAGCAGATCGTGCAGCGCGTGGCGGAGCAGCTGCCCATGGATGAGGACGAGGTGAGGACGGTCACAGAGGTGCTCTTTGCCTCCCAGCGGTACATGAGGCAGAGGGACGACGAGTGCAGCTTTGTCAGCCTGCGGGACGTGGAGCGCTGCATGGAAGTGTTCAAGTGGTTTTACAGCCACAGCCAGCTGCTGCTGAGGGAGCTGGAGAAGTACCTGGCCGAGAGGAAGGCTCCCAAGGGCAGCGGCGACAGAAACGGCATCATCTGGTCCTTGGTGCTGGCGGTTGGGGTCTGCTACCACGCATCCCTGGAAAGGAAGGAGCTGTACAGGACTGCCATCAGCCAGGTCCTCCCAAAGCCTTATGATACCCAGAAAAAGATTTTGGAAGAAATCTCCCTGATGCAGGACTTATTCCTGAGTGGGGTGCCACTCCGGGATACCATAGCAAGGAACTTGGCCTTGAAGGAAAATGTCTTCATGATGGTCATCTGTATTGAGCTGAAAATCCCTCTTTTTCTTGTCGGGAAGCCTGGGAGCTCCAAATCCCTGGCAAAAACCATAGTGGCCGACGCTATGCAGGGCCAAGCAGCTCATTCTGATCTGTTCAAGGAGCTGAAGCAGATCCATCTCGTGTCTTTTCAGTGCAGCCCCCTCTCCACTCCAGAGGGAATCATAGGCACTTTCAAGCACTGTGCTCGATTCCAGGAAGGGAAGAACTTGGAGGAGTACGTATCAGTGGTGGTTTTGGATGAGATTGGGCTGGCAGAAGACTCTCCCAAAATGCCCTTGAAGACTTTGCATCCTCTTTTGGAGGATGGCTGCATAGATGATGTCCCTCTTCCTCACAAAAAGGTCGGCTTCATTGGCATTTCCAACTGGGCTTTGGACCCTGCTAAGATGAATCGAGGCATCTTTGTGTCTCGGGGGGACCCCAGCAGAGAGGAGCTCATCGAGAGCGCAAAGGGCATTTGCTGCTCGGCACGAGGGGCTTTGCAGAAGGTCGAGCAGTATTTCCATCACTTTGCAGATGCATATGAAAACATTTGCAAGGCCCAAGACAGGGAGTTCTTTGGCCTGCGTGACTACTACAGCCTCATAAAGATGTTTTTTGCCTTAGCTAAGAACTCCAAAAGTGAACCCACACCTCAGGACATCGCCGCAGTGGTTCTCCGTAACTTCGGTGGCAAAGATGATGTCAATGCCTTGGAAATATTCACCTCCAAGTTGCTAGAAAAAGGAGAGGTACATGCTCACGATATCAGTAGGATAGAGCTGATCCGACAGAACATTTACAGCAGTGCTGAGGATGGGGACTGCAGGTACCTGCTTGTGTTGACTGAGAACTATGCGGCCCTGCAGATCCTGCAGCAGGCTTTCTTCACCGCCCGACAGCAGCCAGAAATCATCTTCGGCTCCAGCTTTCCTAAGGACCAAGAATACACCCAGATATGCAGGAACATCAACCGAGTGAAGGTCTGCATGGAAACTGGCCAGATGGTTGTGCTCCTCAACTTGCAGAACCTCTACGAGAGCCTCTATGATGCCCTCAACCAGTACTATGTGTACCTGGCCGGGCAGAAGTATGTGGATTTGGGGCTGGGCACCCACCGGGTGAAGTGCCGGGTGCACCCCAAGTTCCGCCTGATCGTCATCGAGGAGAAGGAGGTGGTGTACAAGCACTTCCCCATCCCGCTGATTAACCGCCTGGAGAAGCACTACCTGGACATCAGCACCGTGCTGGACAAGGGCCAGAGGGAGGCCGTGCAGGAGCTGCAGCGCTGGGTGCAGGAGTTCACAGCAGTCAATACGGAGGAGCACTTCATCAGCCAGCAGCAGTACAGCCCCGCAGACGTGTTCGTGGGCTACCATGCCAACACCTGCGCCTCGCTGGTGCTGCAGGGCACGCAGCGCCTGCGCCCGGCCTGCGGCCCCGCCGAGCTCCTGCCCCGCGTCACGGAGCTGGCACGGCTGGCCCTGCTCAACTGTGCCACCCCCGACGCTGTCATCCGCCTCTGCAGCTCCGTGGGGCTGTTCATGGCCCACTCCCTGGCCCACACCTACTTCAGGCAGCAGCAGCACACGTCTTTCGCAGACTTCCTTGGCGCCCAGGTGCGCGCAGGCCCTGGGCCGCAGACGGCCTTCACCGAGGTGAGTCTGGGGTCCCCCAAACCCCCCCGGCCTGGGCTCAGCTCTGTGTTCCAGGGCTGCGTGCACCACAGTGCCCGGGTGTGCAGGTAGATGTTGGTTTTGGGGTGCTCTGCAGCCCCTGGGAGCACAGGTGGGTCTGTGCTGCATTCCTGCCCCTCTCTGCCCAGGTCACCACCTTCTCCCGGCTGCTCACCAGTGCCGATGCTGCCTGCCTGGAGAGGGAGGTGCAGGGCAAGGTCCAAAGGCCCCAGATCCTGTTCCTGCAGCAGTTTGACACAGAGTATTCCTTCCTGAAGGGCATCCGGTGAGTCTGTGTTTTCCTCCTTGGGATGAGCTGTCAGCTGTGTGGAAAGTGCATTTGGAGTAGCACATATGGAAAAGGGAGGCTGTGCTGGCAGTGGGCTGACTCAGGACAAACTTTATCGGCTCCATCACATGAGATGGGGTTTGGTACTTTTATCTCTCCTCCTGCAGCAGCCAAAGCTAATGTGTTGTGACTGGTTCTGTGGTCTCTACTGTTTGGTCTTCACACTTAGTGATTTCTCTTAAATCTCTTTTCACTCTTCAGGGATTTTCTGGATGCTACTCCAGGAAATAAAGTCCTCATTATTCAGACAGACTTTGAAGATGGTTCTCAGGATGCTCAGCTCATTGCCTCAGCCAAGTGAGTCAGGTGTGGAGTGGTTCAGTTCTGCCTGGCCACTCCTCAGCCTGTTTGGTTATTGGTGCTATTTGGGGATCTCACACTCAGGAATGTGCAATCCTTTATTCTGTAGCAGAGTGAATCTAAATGCACTAATTGTATTCCAAATAATCCATAACCCAAGTCAAAATAAACTGAGCTGAGTCAAATGAGCAGATAATCCCCCTTGAAGTGGGAATTCTGTCACTGGCTGCAGAAATCCTGAAGAGCTGAGGGTCATGGGATGATTCAGGGCAGAGCTGGAGGTGGCAGCTCGCACCACAGCCGGGAGGAAGGACTGGGAGTCACCTGTGTGTGCTCTGGGAGAGGAAATGTGTCCTCTCTGAGGGAAGACCTGTGGCATGACCCTCTGCCTTTGCTCTGCCAACAGCATTTCCTCTTTGCTGCAGGTACACCGTTGTTAATGAGATCAACAAGGTGGACCTGGGGGAAGCCTCTGTCTTTGTTTACTTTATCATGAAACTCTCCCGGCTGGAAGGAGGAACATCCTACGTGGGATTCCATGGAGGTGGGTGTGCCCACCTGTCCCTCCTCACTCTTCGGCTGCCTTCAGGCAATCATTTCTCTAGCTCACTGTTCCTTTCAAGGCTGAAAATCTGGACTCAGTGTGTCCTGTGGGTTGTCAGAGCTGCTTCGCTGTCCCACAGGGCTGCCCAGGGGATCAGCACCTGGAAGTCCTGGGTGAGAGCACCTTGCCTTGCCTGCTGACAGCCACAGGGGTGACTCTGGGGGTGTGCTGTCCTGCAGAGGCCCTGGAGCAGGTGCTGATGTGTTCAGAAGGATTCCTCTGGGTCTGGAGGCTTCTGAGAGCCTCAGAACCTTGGAACTGCCAGGCAGGGACATGTACAGCAGTGAGTTCTGAGGGCATTGTGCTTTCCCTTCCTGCAGCAAGAGGTGAGAGTTGGTGAATGCTGAATGTAACCCCACAGGTGCTGGCAGGTAGTTCTGGGAAGGTCTTCTGGAAGAACCAGCTGCAGGCTGGGAGTGATTCCCTGTTGTTCTCTGCCTGTAGGGCTGTGGCAGTCGGTGCACATAGATGATCTCCGCAGATCCAAGGACATGACCTCTGACTTGGCAGCCCTGCAGAACCTCACCATCAGCCAGGTGTTCTCTGAGGATCCAGGTGCAGCCAAAGGTGAGCTGTGTGCTGGGGAAAGGGGGAGCTGTGGTCCCAGACTTGGTACTACAGGAACTGGTGCCTGGCACAATGTATCTGATGACTATCCCTGCTCAGCATCTGGTTTTGGGGGGGTCACCACATGGCTCCCAACCTGTATTTAATTCGTTACTACAACTTTAGGTCATCAAGCAAGTCAATTTGGTATTTTCCCCTTTTGCTTTTAACAAAAATGTGGTGTTTGCACTGCTCAGCAGCCTGAGTGCTCTGTCCCAGCACAGGAGGCAGCAGATGCTGCATGGCAGAGACCACTGACAAGGAGCTTTCTTTCCCCTCAGCTTTTTCTTACTCTTTTTCCTTTCCCCACACTGCCTGATAAGACTCAGGGACTTAAGTCAGTTTAAGGCATTAGCTCAGTGTCACATTTCTTCCAGTTCCTGCTGCGTGAAGCCTGACAGCCCAAGCAGCTGTGGCTGTGTTTGAGAGGTGAATCTCAGCTACTCATGCAGGTGCTAATGGATGTCTGACAGATGTTCTGCTGCTCTGGGATGCAGTTACTAAAATAAACTCTCATCTGCCTGATGCAGGAGTGCACTGTTGCTTTCTAATAAAAATTCTACACCTCAGCTGCAGCTCTGCCTGTGATTGGAGAAGCACAGAAAGAAGAGGTGGAGGTTGGAACACCAGTGCCAGGAGCAGAGCACCATGAGGTCAGTTCAGAATACATTTGTTTGCCTCTCAGCTGTCACTGTGGCTCTCTGCTCTGTCATCCATAGGTGCAACACGCTTTCTGTGTCCCCCTTCACTTGAAACCTATCAGCAATATTTGCATCATTAGTGTTAATGAGCAGACACAAATTCCTCGCCTGCCACTGCCCAGTCAAAATCAGCATCACTAAAGACATAAACCATTCTAAGGACCCTGTAATTCCTTAGTCATTTCATTCTTCTGATTTTTAAAAATCAGCTTTTAGAGTTTCTGTTGCCTTTCTCCCCCTGGAGGTGGCAGCTGTGGTGCTGAGCCTCCCTCCAGCTGTGTGTGCTCTGAGGTGGAGCTGGAGCTGGCTGAGGGCTTGGCTGTGCTGCAGCCACATTCTCACTGCCTCGTGTGCCCTGACAGCCTCAGCTGGACATGCCCAGGACCAGGGACATGTAGCATTTTCCAGGAAGGGCAGATTTTCCCTGCTTACATTGATTATTTCCACTTCTTTCCTCAACCTCCTGAATCTTTCCCATGCAGGGATCTTAGCACAAATGCTGTGTCACAGGCCAGTTTGAAAGGGCCAGGGAAGTTGCATCATGTTTTTGACAGCAAAAGAGCTGAGATTTGCAGCCTGAGATGGGGGAAGCTGGGAACAGGGATACCAGGAAACAGGGCCTTTTGAGGGAGCACTGTAAACCTTTTCAGAGGGGTGTGCTAGGGACAGGAGGGTCACTCAAGGGGAATGACCTTGTTTTCCTGGGCAGGGTGAGATCCTGAACACCACTGTGCTGCTGAGGACCTGTGTGCAGAGTGCTGTGGGGATGCTGCGGGACCAGAACGAAGACCTGAGTCGAAGCAGGAGGAGAATTGAGATTCTCCTTGGCCTTTTCTCCAAAGAGGATGAGCTGAAAGGTGTGTGCTGCAGGGAGGGTCCCTGGGCATCTGGGGACCACCAGAACATGTCAGTCAGGTCACTGGGGACCCAAGGTCCTTGCTGTGGTGAAGGCAAGGGGGATCTCCCAGAATGTGTGTCCATGCTCCAGTCTGTTGATGGATGTAGGACTTTTTCTGCTGTTCAGGTAGTGGCTGTGCTGGCTGGTATTTTCCCCAGTTGGCCAATTTTTGGAACAACTGTCAAATGCTTTGCTTGGTGGGATATTTAGGTCCAAGCTAATAGAAAAGAAAATACAAGTTTCCTGTTGTTTTGTAGCCTCTTTCCTGAAGATAACCAAGGCTCGTATCTCCAGCCTATTGAAGAAGCAAGAAGAAAATTCCCTTCACCCAAAAAACTGGGTGCTTCGGGAGGCTTCCAACCTCAGTGCTCTGCAGGAGGCAGGTACCTTCAGGTGAGGCCAGCAGCACTGCCTTGTCACCTGCAGCCTTCCAAGTGACACTTGTGCAGCAGGGGCAGCAGCTTTGTGTAATCTGAACATTTGTAGTGTCAGTCTCCAGTCTGTGCTGGGAACTATGGAGGCAATTTCAGCCTCTCCTGGGGAAGGGTGACTTAGAGCTGAAGGGGCTGTACTGGGACAGGAATGCACAAGTACTAGAGTGGAACAGTGGGATTACAGGTGAGCCAGGAGTGAGAGAAGTGCAGGGTTTTTTTGTTGGTGGCATTTTTTCCCATAAAGGCAGGATTAGGATTCTATCACACACAAATGTCAGCAGTTTTTCAGGACAGGCACCTCCTGTTTTGCTGATGTCATTGCTTACATTCCCTCTGGGTTTCTCCATCTCTTTTCCCCAAAGGCACACCCTGTGGAAGAGAGTCCAGAAGGTGGTCACTCCCTTCCTGGCTCTCCTGATCGCTCTCATAGACAGGAATGGCAATCTGGAGCTGCTGGCCAAGCCAAGAGCAAAGTGGGTGACAAACCTGTGGATGTTCATCTTCAGTGACACCAAATTCCTGAGTGTCCCTCCTGGTGTGGGGAAGAACAGGTGAGGGGCTGGCAGCACTGGGAGCAGCAGGAGGGCTGGGCTGGCAGCACTGGGAGCAGCAGGAGAGCTGGGCTGGCAGCACTGGGAGCAGCCCAGCTCTGGCTCTAACCCCCCGAGGCAGAGGGATGCTGTTTGAGGGCAGCAGGGCACTTCTCACTGAGTTCAGTCTGTCCTTCCTGCCTGTTCCCGAGTGCTCCTGGGCTTTGCTCCCTGGCTCTTGGCATGTTCCCCCTCCTTACCCAGCACAGCCTGCCCAGGGAATGCTGGCTGAGGAAGGGCCAGTGCTCCACAGCTGCCAGGGTGAGCTGTGTCCGTCCTGCAGTTCCCTCTCCTTCTCTCTTCCCCTCCAGGGCTCAGTTGGTTTCTGCAGCCTCTTGCCTCTGTTGTCTGAACTGTGCTTCCCAGACAAAAGCTGGTGCATTAATGACCTTTTAACCCCCCAGCCCTCAGCCAGAGATAATCCTGGTGCAAAACAACATGATGGTATCTGCTGATGCTGGGAATGAGATGCCCTTCAGCTGGAGGATAAAGGAGTACCTGGAAGAGATGTGGCTGGAGGCTCAGTACATCCAAAACACTGAAGGTGAGAGCCTGGCTTGAGCATCTCCATCCACTGCCCTTTGAGCTCTGGTTTGTCACTGCTGTGCCCCTCCTGTCACTGGAGTCACCTTCAGTCCCTCTGTTCTCCTGTGAGCCAGCAGAGCTCTGTGCAGACAGCTTTTCTTTGTGCTTCTCACCATTCATCTTCCTTACCTATTCTGTGCCCTTGCATTCAAAATGCTGGGGAGAAGCCAAGAGTTAATGACAAGGTGAGATTCCAGAAATACAGCACCGGTGTTGGGCTGACAAGGCCTGGCCTGAGTCCCTCCTTAGTGCCCTGGATGAGGGGAGTGCTGGATGCATCAGTGATTAATGAGGTGTCAGTGTCTCTAGGATACATGCTGTGTCAAAGCCAACTTCCTCCCAATATCCAGCTTTTCTCTGCATTCTCATTTCCCAGGCCACACTGAGAAGTTTGTGGATTACTTCCAGAAAACTGCCCTGGGAAAATTCATCTCTGCTCTGACTGAGGGAGAAAGGCAGATGCTCTTCCAGTGCTACATCACAGACTTCATTGTCTTGACCATTGGTGTGTCCTCCCAGGAGGAGCTGCAGGTCAGTGTCTGGAACAGAAGGTGGAAACCCTTTGGATTGAGAGAAGAGCCTGATGCCTGTGAATGTGCCCTTCTGAATCAATCCTGCCTTGGGGAAAATGCCCCTCTGAGACAGCCCAACAGCAGGGGAACCCCAGAGCAGATCTCTGGACACTGAGTGGCTGCTGGGGTTACTCAGACTTTAGTCAGAAAAGCAGCACCTGTATAAACTGACACATTTAAGGCTGTCTTTGTAGGGAAGTGATTCTTTCTGAGAATTTTGCCAGGATTTCCAGTACAAAATGAGTTACAAAAGTCCTTTCTCACCTTTGTTTTCTGTTTCCCACCCCTGCAGTGCCTACGTGTGGCGTTTGTGTCCTGCATTGAGGAGTGGGTGGCAGAGTCCCCCTGGAGAGAGGAGCTGGTGCCCTCCCTGCCCTGGGCCCACCTGGCATACAACCAGTTCAAGAGTCGCCTGCAGAACTTCTCCAGGATCCTGGCTGTGTACCCCCGAGTGACTGGCTACCTCCTGAATCAGGATGGATGTAGAATTCCACGCTCAGAGATGGTAGAGTCACTCCCAGGCACTTTGTGCTCCTCGGCCCTGGCAGGGAGCTCTGCCTGCATTGAATTAGCTGCTGTTCAGTCTCCTTTGGATTTCAGCAACAGCAGAGAGGGAAGCACAGGCTCAGGTTCCTCAGAATTGGGAATGATCTGCTATGTTGTTTTTGCTGCAAGCAGGTTTTAAAATCGTTTGCCCTGCTTTTGCATTAGTTAATAGGACATGCTAATGAGCCAAGCCACAACCATGAGAACTGCAGAGCTTAAGATAATCAAGTAGGACATTACTCAGTAGAACACGTGCTACAGCAAACCAGAGTGAGAGCCCAAAGTCCATAAGGAATTCTGAAATGCCACTGTTGGCCCTGTGTGTGTGCAGGTTCTGGACGTGCTGGCTGCAATGGTGTGTGCTGAGGAGCTGGAGAACCAGGTGCAGACAGCCACCCCTGAGCTCTGGCTGCAGAGAGTGAAGAACCTCCACATGCCCATTGAATTCCTGTGCAGAGAGGAGGGTGCCCAGCGCAGGGGGAGTCGGTGCCCTCAGCTGCTGAGGGAGCTCAGGTTGGTACCAAGCTCTGCTCACAGCCCTGCTCCTTTGCAGGGCGGTTCACTGGGGCATTGGAGCAGCCTGAAGCTGTTCTGGTGCTGCTTTTCCCAGGCTTTGCAAACCTTTCCAGGTTCCTGCTGGGCTCAATTACATACCAGGCAGCAAGAGCCACATTTTTTCCCCTCATCTCCTGTAGATTTTGTCTCTAAATCTGGCAGTATCATCTGGTGCATTCCATCTGGGTTCAGGGGTTATTTAAAACTCTTCTCAGGTTCCTGTTAACCAGCAGTGTCTCCCCACTTCATCCTCTGTGCATAAAGACTCGAGAGATGGGGAATTTCACTGCATCTTATGTTTTGGAAGAAAGCCCAGAGTGCTACCCCAGTTTCTCACAGACCTTGTTTTGTTTATTTGATGTGAAGAAAGCGTAGCTTATTGTGATTGGTATTTTAAAAAATTTTTCTTGTAGAAGTTAGAGGTGTGTGCAGTGGTGCTGGTCCTGCTGCAGGGCTGCCTCCAGGCCAGGCCCCTGTGCCCCTGGGTTAAGTGCTGGAATGTGTTCTGCCCTTGACAAAATTCCCTTTGGTTTCCCAAAGCAAGTGAGAAGTGCAGGAGTGCTGTGGAGGGGAGCATGAGCAGCAGGGAGATCAGGGGCTGCCCTGGTTGCCATACCTGCTCTCAGCTGCCCCTGTTGTGGTGCCATCCTGCTTTCCTCCCACAGAGCTTGCTGGAGCCGGGTGTTTGCCATGGCACTCTTTGTGGAACACGTCTTGTTTGGCATCCACACCGTGATGCCAGAATTCGAGGGCTTAGTGAGAAAATACACTTTGCTTCTTGCCAAGGTGAGCAAAGCTGTGATTTCACAGCCTCGTCTGCTGGTCATGGGAATTTTGGTGTCAGCTGTTAGAGCTAAGTCACTGAGCTTTGTCCTTTGCCTCTGCAGTGTTTCCAGCATGATTCAGACATGAAGTCCCATCCAACCTTTGTTGCAGTGATAACAGTGCTGTGCCAGTGCAAGAACGAGGTCAGCAGCAGGCTCCACAGGTACTGACATTGGGACAGGCTGCAGGGGCTGCAGGGACATTGCCTGTGCTGCCAGCACACTTCTGGCAGTGCTGCATGGGGTGTGGTGAGAGCCAAAGGAAGAGCAATAGCCCTGTTTGGCTCTGCACCCTGAGCTGAGCACGGAGCCAGCCTGTCTTGCATTGTCTGCTCTTGGTCTAGCTGCTGTTGAACATCTTGTTCAAGGCTTTTGGGGAGGCAGATGGCAGCAGCTGTGTTCACTGCTCTCTCTGCATTCCAGGCATGGTCTGGAGCCGTGTCCCATCTGCCTGGGAGAGCCGAAGGACCCCGTCTGCCTGCCCTGCAACCACGTGTTCTGCCACAAGTGCATCAGCCTGTGGCTGGTGCCAGCACAGATGTACTGTCCCTACTGCAGGGTTGCCGTAGGGGATGTGGAGTTAACTGTCTCTGAGGAGCTCAGGTACTCCAGCCACCCTCTCCAAGGTGGGAGCGTTGAGTGGGAAGGGTTTGTGAGGAAATCCTCAACTCTGAAGTGGTCACCATGAGCAGAGCTGGGGGGAAACTCTGCTTCACTCCCTCTGGAACTGAACAGGTCCTGTCTCTTCTGCTGTTTCAAAAGAAGGGGAAAGGTGCCTTGGCCTCTGTAAAAACCTGCAAATCACAAAATCATGGAATGACTTGGGTTGGAAGGGACCTTAAGGATCATCTCACTGGGAAGGTGGAAAAGTACCTCCCTTTGGTGACTTTTGCCTGTGTGTGCTTGATTCCTCCGTGGTTTGAGCAGTTCTGTGTTTGCTTTTGCCCCTCCCAGAGCTGCCATAGCAAAGAACGCCCTGTTCCGGCAGAGGTGCAATAATTTCTTCATTGATATGGTCACCAGCATGTGCTTCAAGGACAATGAACCCCCTGACCCAGAGGTCATCCAGAGCCTCCTGAACCTGCTGTTTGTTCACAGAAGCCTCGTGAAAGACTCAGGTGAGCTCCCTTCACCCTGACACTCAGTCTTACGGAGCTGAATGTGTCACCACCTTCTCTCCCCTACCAAACCTATCCTTCCCTTGTCTCCACAGATCACCCTGCTGTGTACACAAAATTCCTGTCCCCGTTTAATGATGAGGTGGATGAAACTCCCATCATCCGCTCTGTGATGCTGAAGTTGCTCCTGAAGTACAGGTGAGCACAGACAGCTGGAGGAGGTTAGGCCAGGGCCAGGTTCAGCTCTGTTCCTCATCAAACCGATCCAATTGTTCTCACCTCCATGAGCTCCATTCAATTTGACTCCTCAGAGGTGGATTTCATCCCTTTGCATTTGTCGTGCAACTTGGCTGGCTTGCATGGAGCTTGTGGTGCAGGGTGAGCAGTCAGTGCAAGGTTTAGCTGGCTGTTCATCACTAACCCTGTGCTGAGGGTGGATGCCTGGGCACTGGAAGGTGGCTGAGCAGTTGCTCTGATCTAGGTCAGCAAAGCAAAACTCCTCATTCACGGAGATTTAATCAGGACTGATCTTGTATCTGCTCCACAGCCCTCCCCATTCCCACAGCCCTCCCAGCCTCCCTTTGCAAGGAGGGCACAAAAGCCCCTTCTCAGGTATGACCACCTCCTAAATCAGATGCTTTTTGCCCTGGAAGTGCTTACTGAGCCTGGCTCAGGCTGTGAAGCCAACAGTCACCTGCAAAACATGGCACAATGGCTTTTCCATCTTGCAGCTGGATGCAGAGTGACCCCACCTGTCACTTGGTCATCTCTGGGAGCTCCGCTGTGATTCAGAGCAGGGGCAGTCCTGTCAGCATGGCAGCTGTGTAAGGGAGGTCTCTCTCTCTTCTGTAGCTTTAATGAAGTGAAAGATGATGTGCAGCGTTACCTGTCCCAGGTGGAGCACAGTGAGCTCCTAGAGAAAAATGACAAAAAAGAGCTCTACTTGCTTTTTGTCAACTGCTTGGAGGTAAGAGCTGGGCCATGAAACTGTCACAGTTCTGAGAGTAAAAGAAAGTCAAGAATAGAAATGCTTCTGTGATTCTAGGCATGTTTCTTTTGTACATAAGTATTTTTCCAACTAGAAAGCCCAAAAGGAGTTGATATTAAATCACCTGGTCAGAACCTGCTGTCAAGAACTCGCCTTGCTTGTGTGTCTTTGCAGTGTTACATAAATTCTTTCCCTTGGACAAGTATCTGAGTGTTAAAACTCAAACTCCAGCACAGGAGTGCAGCAAGCAGGGCCTTTCTCATGGCAGTAGCCCACTGCTGAACTGCCTTCTTGTCTCCACAGACACTTAAGTTATTGTGCAGAACTTAAATTATTGTGCCTTTTGGATTGTTCCCTTTCCTCCCTTGGCATAATTTTCAGGGCTTTGGACAACTTAAAACAAATGTGACAGCAGGGGAGAGGTTTCATGACTTGCAGTATTTTTTTTAAGTGACTTTGTAGTTAACATCACCATTTGTGTTCTTGCTAGAGGACAGACAGGTAGAGCTTAGCATCTTGGAACGTGGAATGCGTGTTACTCACAGCCTGCTTGTGGCTCTTGCTCAGCTCCAAACTTGGGGAATGTGGGACAGCTGGGGCACATCCTAAAAACGGTGTTTGGTGTTTGGCAGAGGTTTAGGATGAGGGTACAATGGCAGTGGGGTGCCATGGAGGGTGGTTTGGAGGGTCAGGGATGGTTTGCTGTGCTCATGGCAGGGTGGGTGCCCTGGGGACACAGGGGTGGCTCAGTGAGGTGGCTCTGCCACTCCCCAGTGTTCCGGCCTCTCTCTAGGATTCCATGTGTGAGAAGTCCGAGGACAGCCTAGGATATGGGCATGGAAACAGTCTGCCTGAGGACAGAGCCTTTCCAGAGAACTATCTCCCGAGGAGAGGCAGGGAGGCTCCTCAAGAATCCTCTGTGGAATACCTGCAGGCCGTGGCCAAGGTGCGCCTGTACCTGAGCCGGGCTGCAGAGCTGATCTTTGACTTGCAGCAGCACACAAGTGAGTCTGATTGTTCTGCTTTCAGGTGGAAGTGCTGGATGCAGGGCAGGTGGGCTGAGCACAGTCAGTGACCTGTGCTCTGCTAAGACCTGTTTTGGTGCATGGCCAAGAATGAGAGCAGCAACTCCCTTTTTCCTTGGGGGTGTCAGGCAGTGCCTGTCCCCTGTAGCAGGTGTTAAAGTGCTCTGTAACTGGTAGCAAGGCTGTGCTGGTGACCCCAGTGTAGTTACATGCCGGTTACACCTGTGGAAAGAGATTTATTTTATTCTCCTGATGCTATCAAGATTTATTTAGAGCCCACTAAATTGAACTTTAAAGCATAAATGCTGCTTCAGACCCTGGACTGCTGTAAGGCTTATTCTTTTATATGAATGAGAGTTCTGCACGCTAGAAGGGATTAAGAGTTTATATCTTCCCTGTGAAAGAAATGGATCATTGTCTGAAATCTGACTGAGGAAATGCTCCAGACAACGGAAGGGAGGGCTCTGAAGTTCTCCTGTGTAATTACACAGTGCTAATACAGACACTTGGTGCTACAGCTGGTGCAGACTGAGAAGTTTTACAAGGTGGGATATGCTTTTGCCTCTTTGTTTTAACCTCTTTTTCCCCCTCCAGAGCCAGAGCAGATGAAGGAGAAGCAGCGTTACCTGAATAATGTGGAGAGGTTCTGTGGCCTCGCCAGGAACGACTGGCACTGTGTGTACCTGGTCAGGAGGATTGCCAGCCAGCATGGGATGGAATTTGCTCAGAAGTTGGTCACAGAGCCACGGTTCAGCTGGGTGTTCCCAGCAGAAATTCTACAACAGGTAGAGAAGGGCATCTCCTGGAGATGGTTCTGGTCTCCTCTTTGTCTTCCCTTTGTGGTGCTTTGGGGTGTTCCTACTGTTGTGTGGCTCTTGGGGGACAGGCCAGAGTGGCCGTGGTTGGAAGGTGACTTGTCCTGGCTCTCTGGTGAATGGAGTCTCTCCTGGCAGCACCTCTGGGTGGCCGTGTCTGCTGCTGGTGCTCTGGGGAGGCTGAAATGCTCCAGTGCTTGGGAGAAAGAGGAGATCCTGCCTCTTCCAGCTGGGTTATTGTCCCCAGTGCTCTGCATGGCTGTTCCCTTGGCAGGTACAGCACAGCCAGTCCAACCACATCGACCGGTACCTGGTGTGTGGGGAGCGGTACCGGGCCCTGCGCGATGCCGTGGGACGAGCCATGATGGAGGGCACGGCCCAGGGGCTGCTCCAGGCCGAGAAGGTACAACCCAGACCTCCCCCAAAATCGCTGCTGGGCCCAGTCCTTCCCAGACCCCTGCTGGCGTTTGGATGGCTCCAGCTCTGTGTCCCTGTGGTCAGTGTCTGTTCCCACGGAGGCACCGTTGCTGCGAGGTCACTGGGGCTTGTGCTCAAGCACACGTTTTCTTTACTTTCCCACCTGCACATCCCATCATTGTAGCTGGGGCAGTTCTGGCCTGTCCCCTGCCACACCCTTGGTTCTTCTCCAGGCCTCCAGCAGCCCCCCAGCTCTGGAATCTGCCCACCTGCTCCTGGCCATCTTCCGAGAGGTCACTGCCCTGTACAGTGCTGGGGATCCAGGCCTTCATCCCAAGCAGCAGGTAGGACACTCCCCTTTGGCAGCTTGTGACAAACCCACCTGGTGTGTAAGGATGAAGGGGATCCGATCAGTGATGGAGGAGCTTTTGCTCCTATGGCCCGAGCTGAGCAGGCTGGGGAGGTGGGGGAAGCAGCTGCCAGTGCTCTTCCCTTGGGTGGGCAGTATCCAGCTGGCTTTAGCTCTTTCAAATGTGTGCTTTCAGCAAACAGAGGCGATGACTGAGTTCATCCAGGGCTCCCAAGCGCTGAACTCCCCCGAGCTGCAGCAGTTTGCAGTTGCCCTGGTGAGGAACGCCCTGCCCAGCCTGGCCATGGAGCCGCAGGGCTGCAGCCAGCACGGAGCCCTGCTGGAGATGGCTGTGCACCAGGCTGCTGTGCTGCTCTGTGGGCACAGCCCTGTCCTGCAGCCCCTCAGGAACCTGGCCTTCCAGCCACACACCATGCAGGTAAGGACATGGAGCTCACCTGCACTTGAGCACATCCCTGGCTCTGGATCCTCTGTGCCTGACCTTTCTGGACAGCAGTGCTCCAGCTCACTGTTTGAGCTGTGAAACTCTGGGGGGTGATTATTTCACTGCTTTTGGGGTTAATTAGCACAACACGGAGCTCTGGCCTGGTATCTTTTCAAGGCATCTCTGCATGCTGAGCAGTATGAAGCAAGTAGTTTTGCTGGTATTTGGGTGAGCAAGGCTGAGAGCAGCTGGCATCTCACACTGTGCTGTCCTGCCTGCTCAGAGAGCACTGGCTCCTCAGTCTGGGGGGAAGGAACTGCTGTTCTGTTGCTCCTGGCTACCCAAGGTGTAAGGGAACATGCTGGTATGCACCAGGGTGCATCAGGAATGCAGTGCAGGATGTCTGGAGAGTGCACATGCAAGTCCTAACGATACTGACCGTTCTAAGAGTGGATTTTCAAAGGTAGAACTTGAAAATCTGCATCTGCGTCACTTGCCCGACCTCTGCTTTCAGATGTGTCTTGTTCCCCAGCGTGAACAGAGAACCAATGAGTGACTGCTGCAGGGCTGAGCTGATTTACAGATCCATTTGTGACTGCTTTCCCCTTTCCCTCCTCAGCACTCGTTTCTGCCCACAATGCCCGAGGACATCATGGTGCAGGCGAGGACCTGGGAGGAAGTGGGTGGTCTGCACTGGTATGGTGAGTGCTGCTGCCTGCCTGGGGAAGGGATTCCTGGGCTTTGGAGAATGAAACTGTTCCAAATGCAAGGGCAAACACACTCCTCAGCACGAGTTATCCTTGGTAAATCCAGATTTGTAGTGACAGTTGGTGTGGGTGATGCACCAAAGGACATCCAGTGCTGTTTAGTCTTTAGTTTGCAGCTGTTCCCAGAGCTTGAAGGAATACAAGGGCAACATGAACCCCTTCCTGGCCAGATTTGTCTCTGCTTCCCACAGCTGGACCTTCCTGCAGCTGGGAATGGGGGCTGGGAGCATTCCTGCCCTTGGCAGCAGAATCTGTCAGGCTTTGATTCCTTGTTTCTCAAGGAGAAGCAGCACTGAAGTTCCTTGGCTTCCTGTGTGGGCCAGTCAGTCCTTTGGGCTTTGGGATGGTCAGGGCTTTTGATTAGATCTTGAAGCGTATTTCTTGCTCCAGGATGATGGTCCCAAGGAAAGGGAATAACAGGGGCTTTATAAATCTTACAATACTGTCCTGTTTGTTTCTCTTCTGACAGAATGTCCCAATGGCCACCTCTGCACTGTGGGAGAGGTAAGAATTTGGGACTGGTGGGTATTGAAGCAGACAAAATTTTCAACAATAAACTGCTTTATTTTTTTTTTACTGGTTGTAATGTTCTGATGCACAGAGTTCCACTTCTAAACTCAATATTATTGATCATTTTGTCATTGTAATGTAAAATTTAGAATGATACTTATACCATTCATACCATAAATTAGGAAACATGTGGCAGTTTGTAACAGAGTTTGAATTAACCACTGACAGGTTGGATTTTGCTTTATTCCCTTTCTCTGCTGGAGAAGCTGTTGCTCTGGAATTCAGTGTTCTCCTGTTGTTTTTCCCAGTGTGGGCTCCCCATGGAAATGAGCCACTGTCCCGACTGCCACGCTGCCATTGGAGGTGTTGAGCACAAACCCCTGCAGGGCTTCCAGCTGTCCAGGTATGCTTTGGTTCAACACCTCTGCAGTGCTAAATGATGCAGGACTTCCCTGTGGTGCCTTCAAAGGCCAGAGGTATCAACCACTTCATGCTGCTCTCTGGAATGTGTTAGAAAGGGATGTCTAAGCAAGAGTAATCAGGCAGCAAAACCAAAGAAATTTGCTTTTCTGTGTACAAAACTGACTGGAAGCCTTCACTCCCCTCTGGCACTTTGAATGGGCAGCTTTTACAGCATTCAAAGACATGATGGGTCAAAAAGGCATTGCTGGGTATCAGAGATGTCTCGTGTGGCTTTTGTCAATACTACATATGCACTTTCCTACAGGAATTGTGAAGACAGAACTCAAACTGGCCACGTTCTTGGAGATGTCCAGCACAGGAGAACACTGGGCATGTCAGACAGGGGTGTGTCCCCTGTGGTCTTTGTGCTGCTCCGTTTGCTCACTCACCTGTCAATGCTGCTGGGAGCCTCCAGAGACCCTCAGGTATCTTCCAAAAGTGGTCACACAAAATGTAGGGAAGCCTTTGTCTGCTTGTTGGGCGTTAGGTCTTCAAACCAGGACACTGCAGCTGGTCTTTTCCATCATATTGCCGTGTGACCAGGGCAGTCTGTCAAGATGCAAGACCCAAATTCTCGCACTCCTTGCCCAGGAGGGATTTTGGTTAATTCCTGCACTTCCATGCAGGCACATCCACCCAGTCCTGCCTTGCTGGGCCCAGGTGGCAGGAATCCCACAGGTGGGGGTGCCTGGCGGGACTGAACTCTGTGTGCCTTGTGCTTCCCTGGATGTTTTTGGCCGTGCTCAGCTCTTGCCTTTGTTGTCTTTTTTAGTCCCTGGGAGCGATTATCAAGCCAGCTGTGGATGATGTGGTGAGCTTCCTGCAGCAGCACGTTCAGGAGGACTTGGCACAGCTGACCAGGATTTTGGGGAAGAGTGTGGATGACACAATCACAATCCTGCATCTCCTGCTCAGCAGCCTCCTGCAGGCCCCCCAGCAGCAGCCAGGCCAGTGTAAGAAAAGCCACCTGTCCTATAACACCTGGAGCTGTGTTTGAAGGTGGCCATGCAGCTGCTGTGCTGATAAACCACTTCCAACAGCAGCAGCTGAGCTGAAGAGGAAAACAGAGAGTTTGAAGCTTGTTTCTTACAGTAGGGAGGGAAGAATTACTGATTGTTTGCTTCTTTTAGTGGAGTACATGGGGTTTGCAAGGTTTGGTGCAGTCAATAACTCTGAAAACGAAGTATTGACATCATGACAGATGGGCAGAGCTTGCAGCTCCCGAGCAGGGCTGCTGCTCCCAGCACTGCAGCTCGTGCTCTGTGCAGTCTGTGTTCTGTGCTGCCTCGCAGTGACTCCCAGAAGTTCTTTGGGAGAAGAGGGATGGCACAGTGGGGTTCATGGTGGTATCTGGAGTCACTGTGGCATGGAGGGATTTATGTGTAAATACCCCGTATTTGGAGTATGGGACAGCAGCAGTCAGTATTCCAAGCTTCAGTCTCTCACTGATCATGATCTGACCTTGGACAATCTGTGCAATATTTCTGGGGTTATGAAGGAGTTGTATAAATATCCCCGTCATTCACATGAATGACTGGCTGAAGCTCCTGGAAAGCTGGACCACTGTGTGATATTTGGGTGCCACTCTCCAGCTGGACCAAGATGCTCAGTTAACTTCCAGTTAACTGTGAATCTGTGCTGCCTTTTCACTGAAATATTGCAGATATAAGAGGTGAAATATTCCTGTTACAGGGCTGGTGCAGTTTGATGATGTTCTGTCCACCAAAGAAAAGAGAAACAAATGGGAAGAAATTGTTGCAAACACAATTATTGTTCCTGAATTGAAGGTGAGAAATCTGCTGTACAATCAGTAGCTGAGCAGTTTGAAATTCACTGGAAATCTGACATGCTGTAATATCTGTGCCACACTTTTCACCTGGCTATTCCTAAAGCCAACCCATCCATGGCACAGCTGCAGGTTAAGGATCAGCCACCTTTCTTCTACCTAGGGAAATGGAAGACTGGAGTTGTTCTGGGATAATTTTGTATAGGTGGAAAAGCAGAAATGGCTTAGCTCAGTTGAAGGTATTTCACAATATCCAATAATTTATTATTTTTTAATGCAGGATTTGGATAAAAAACTTCTGGAGTTAAACCGACGGATACAAGAGGATGAGAGAATCTCTTCCAACCCCATAGTGAAAATCGTGTATGGGGACCCAGGGGCATTCCTGTCCCAGCTGCCAGGGGACAGCCACATCCACCACTCCAAGATGTGGAGCTGCCGCAGGAGGGTTTCAGTGGAGAACCTGGGCCACGTTGTGCAGCAAAAGAATGCCAAGGACACTGTTCCTCTCCTCTGGAAGTTCCTGCAGAAGGTGGGGGTGGCACAAGGATGACAGCCTGAGATTGCCCAGGACTAAACCACATTTGGATTTTCCAGTTTCTTTATTCTCAGTACTTGCTATGATCTTGAGAATGGACATGGAAAATATTGTTGTCTTTTAAACACTTATGAAGTAATTCCATAGAAGTATTCCCAACTGGTTTGTCCAAGCACAGCCTTAACCACAGGTTCCCTTTCCTCCTCCAGGAGGCTGAGCTGAGGCTAGTGAAATTCCTACCAGAGATTCTGGCTCTGCAGAGAGACTTGGTGAGGCAATTCCAGAACACAGCAGATATCAAACACTGCTCCATCAGGGAATTCCTCAGGGAACCCCACTCAGGTGAGGAGACTCTACCAGAACCATAATTAATGAAATAGAAAATACTCGATTGTCCGGTTGAAAGTGAAGGGGAAAACTCATATTTTCCTTTTAACTCTCATCCAAATGAGGTGGAGACCTGGATAGGGTTGGAAAAGTTACCAGATGACCTTAAAGGGAATTAAGTACAGGAGATTTCTTATGAGGGGTGGGAGCTCTGTGCAGTGCAGCAGTGGTTCTGTTGGCATTTTAAACTCAGCCCTAGAGCAGGGTTTGCCTAAAGAGTGGAATAAACGTCCTCCCCTTCCTTTCATGAAGTTTGTGGCAACTCCTTCCATTGTATTTAAGTACAATTACTGATATTCTTAAGTACAATGGAAAAGTACTTAAAAGTCATGCAGAATCAGACCGAGGACCTGGGCCTTGTGGCCTGGGCCAGGAGCAGACACTAATGGAAAAATATTAACAAACGAAGCAAATGACTCCCTTTGATACCATCATAAAGGAGTTTGGTGTCTGTTGAGTGTCTTGAGCAGTTGGAGCAGTTGCCTGGAGATCAGTGGTGTGCTCTGGAGATCCCTGTATTGCAGAGTTTCACCAGGAAATGGTGTTTCATCAATTTATCTTTCTGTTGTTTCTCAGATGTGATGAGGGACTTGTTAGAGAGGAGAGTGAACGTGTTTCTGTCTGTCTGGAACAAGCTGAGAAGCTCCCTGGACATCAATGGTGAGCAGCTTCTTTCCCAGCCCTGCTCCTCCACTGCTCCTTGTTCTGAGTTCAGGTTCCTCCCATCACTGATCCTGAGGCATATCCTCAAAACTGAGCTTGGCCATTGAATTTTAAAAATCTAGGTACAGGGGGAATAATTTTTTTCCCTCTTGTAGTATTCTCCCCTGAACTCGTTCCCTTTCACTGAGAGCACGGCTTTTCTCAAGCTCGGGACCTTCTCCTGCCCTGGCTCAGCCTGGGCTGGCTCTGGGCCTCAAACACTGCTGTCTGTATTCCAGGGGAAATCAAGCTGCCTAAAGGCTACTGCGATGCTGAGCTGAGCCTGGACAGCAGGCTGGAGGTGCTGCTGCCGCGGCGGCGGGGGCTGGGGCTGTGCTCCACAGCCCTGGCCAGTTACCTCATCAGGCTGCACAACGACTTGGTGCACTCTGTCAACAGGCACACCAAGGAGGATGACAGGTGTGCTGCTCTTCCACTCCTTGGGCTCTGCTGCATTCCCTGCTCCCTCTGTCAGCTTCCTCTTCTTCACAGAGGCATGTCCCTCTGAACAGAGGCCCTTTGCTCCCTGCAGGTACCTGATCAGCCCCTCGGAAGTGGCTGACCTGCACCTCATCAGTTACGAGGTGGAGAGGGACGTGATCCCTCTGATCCTGTCCAACTGCCAGTACAGCATGGAGAAGGGAGGGGAGACATTGCAGGACTTTGATCTGGAGAGGATCCAGCAGCAAGTAATCAGCAAGTTCCTGCAGGGGAAGCCACTCATCACACTGACGGTAGGAGGGCCAGGGGCTGTGCAGCTGGGAGGGCACTGGGAGAAGTTTTGCAGAGCTTCACATCCAGGGGTTTCTCTCCTGTCAGGGAATCCCCACCCTGGTGCACAGGCATGACCGGAACTACGAGCAGCTGTTCAGTGATGTCAGGAATAAGCTGGAGCAGGTGAGTTTCTGCACTGCAGGAAGCAGGACAAGCGTGAAATCCCTGATTTTCTGTCCCTTGCCTGCTGATTTCTCAGCATGCCTTGGGTACGTGCAATCTGTGCAATCTTGTGTTATCAGTCAGGATTTACAAAGAAAAGGGAGACAGTTCAGCATTTCAGTTTCCTAAATCTGAGGCTCTGTTGTCTTCCATGACTTGAGCAATTTGAAGAGAAAAAGGAATGGCTCTAAAATAATATTAACTGGGAGTTCATGGTTTTCAGAGTGCTCTGCCCAGTTCTGTGATGAACATGATCAGTGGTGAGCTGCAGTCCTACAGTGATGTTTGTGATGCTCTGTCCCTCACTGAAACCACCCTGGGCTTCCTGGCCATGGCTGGTGAGAGCTCTGACATGCTGCTGACTGAATACATTGAACAAGTTCTGCAGATGGGGGATCAGACAAACCCTCACGTGCTGCAGGTGAGTCCTGAGGGCAAAGCTCAGATTCTTACAGGATAAAACCTGCTCTGGTTTATGCTAAACCCAGCCAGTATGACAGAGCCCTCTCACTTTCCCACTGCCTGTTGTGATACCAAGAAATGGATTATTGAAGGCAGATGAGGAAGGGTGAGAGGGCAGAGGGGCTGGATGAGCTCTGTGGAGCTCTCTCTGGGCAGGGCAGCCTGGGGACTGGCTCCAAGGCCATCCCTCACATCTCTAATGTGCTTCTCTTCCAGGCCCTCAGACGCTGCCAGCTCAGACACAGCATGGCCCTGTGGCAGCTCCTGTGTGCCCACAAATCTGAGCAGCTGCTGCGCCTTGGCAGGGTAAGGAACCCCCAAGCCCCTCTGCCCTGCTCTGCTCTGCCTGCAGCTGCTCAAATGTGTTTGGGTTTTTTCTCCCCTCGCTGCCTTTTCAGGATCCTTTTTCAGATGTCACTCCAGACTACAAAGAGGAGCTCACCCCAGAGCTTGCTAAGCTCCTGCACACCTTCCTGGTCCACTCCAGGCTGGAAACCTTCCTGCAGGAGCTCCATGAAATGATCATCCTGAAGCTGAGACGTGTCCAAGCGGTGCAGGAATTCAGGCCCAAGTGGAGGTAGGAGTTACACACCCAAACCCACCAGTTGTTGTTAACTGAAGCTTCTCTGCCTCTGAGTGTGCACACAATGGGAAGAGATCCCTTGGGAAATGCCTGTCCTGGGGACACACTCCAATCAGCAGCGTTAGGAATAGCCACACTCATTTCTGGCAGGTGTCACTTCCATCTCACACAGGCTCTCTTGGGGACACTGCTGGAAGACACCAGGAGCTGCTGTCCATGGGCACAAACACAGCACTTCTGCAGGCACTTGGACAAAATAATAATAGAAGCACAAACTCATTAAGGCTGGAAAAAAAACCTTCCATGATCATCAAGCCCAACCTTCAAGGATAGGCATACTCAGCTCAGCCCCAGACCTCAGCTCTGCCCTGCAGCCTCCCCCTGCTGGGTTCTGTGCCTCCAACTGGCTGTTTAGCCCTTCTCACTACACATGCACCTCTTAAATTGTAGATATTGAGTATTTTGGGTGGTGCAGTGCACTGATGTTTTGGCACTCGTGGTTTGCTGTATCCCAGCTATTAATGCTATTCTGCTCTTGTCTTCCAGCCTGAAGGAATCAGTCTTGCCTTACCTTTATGCCAAAGACTCTGAATTAGCTATGGAGCTGGAAGACACATTCCCAGATGAGATTCTTCTGTCTCATGCCACTGCTACCTGGAAAGCCGCTGCTCTCTTCAAACGGGAGCACAGGGACAGTTAGGACAGGATCCTGCCAGAGGATGTCACAACACCTGCATCAGGGCTTCTGGAATTTTGGGCATTAGTTTGGGGTTTGTTGGTTGTTCTTTGGGTTTGGGGTTGTTGTTTTTACACCTGATGTGAAGAGGAGAGGTGGCCGTGGAGGGGGAAGGTGAAATAGACCCAGCAGCTCCGTGTGAATCCTGGATCATCACAGCCCCAGAACCAGTGGAGGAACATGAAGGACATTTTTTACAAACCGTGGTACCCTCGTCCTGGTCCAGGGATTATGTTTTTCAGTCTGCATTTCTCGTGACACTGGATTGTCAGCACTGGGCTGCAGAACCGGCTCCTGCCCAGCACCTCCCGCTGCGGCGGGACCACGAAGGAAAACGGGAGCCCTGACGGACGGGGCTCCTTCCCTGCCTTAAACCCGCACCCCCGCCTTGTCCCGGGCCTGGTTCTCCCCCGCCCCTTCCCAATAAACTCGTTCAGCTCCCGCGGCCGCTCCCGGCTTCTTGTTCCCTGCGCGGATCGGTGTAGCCGGCCCGGAACGGCCTCGCCGGGCCGCGCGTTCCGGGGGACGGCGGCGCTGGGGCGGGCGGGCCCGGAGCGCCATGGCCGCGTCCCCCGCCCGCCGCTGCCGCTGGGAACGGTAACGGGGGCTGGGGCTGTCCCTGGGGACCGGGCGGGGGTTGCCCGCTCAGGGCTGGGAACGGTAACGGGGTTCGGGCGGGGCCAGGCCCTGGGGACCGGGCGGGGTTCCGCAGCACCGCGTCCCCACAAGCCATGGGCACCCTCGGGAAGAGCCCCCGATGCTCCGTCCCCCGGCTGGGGTCTGAGGGCTCTCCGGGTAGCGAACAGGGCGCGGTTGGTGCCGGGCGGGACGGGGCTCGGGGAGGGGAGCCCGCTCTGAGCGCGGCGCCGGGGGTCCCGCAGGGAGCAGGCCCGGCTGAAGGCCAGCGTGGTGGAGGAGGACACCGAGGAGTGGCAGAAGGATCCCCATTTCACCGGGCTGGAGAGAGTGGGAGGTGTGGATTTATCCTACGTCAAGGGGGACGAGAGCCGTGCCTGCGCCTCCCTGGTCGTCCTCAGCTACCCGGCCCTCGAGGTACCGCGGGGAACGCCCCAGGCCGGGCCGTGTCCGGGCGTGCCGCTACCACGGGGCTGTAAGGCAGCGTTAGGTGGGGTATTGGGAAGAAATATTACCCTGTGAGGGTGGGCAGGCCCTCGCACAGGGTCCCCAGAGCAGCTCTGGCTGTCCCTGGGTCCCTGGAAGTGTCCCGCGCCACGTTGGATGGGGCTTGGAGCCGCCTGGGACAGTGGAAGGCGTCCCTGCCCGTGGCAGGGGTGGCACTGGGTGGGCTTTAAGGTCACTCCGGACCAAACTGTTCCGTGGTTCTGTGTGTGTTCATCAAACCTTCCAACTGTGTGTTCCCAAGAAAGATCAACAGAAAAAAGAGAAAAACGTGTGAGGACTTAGACAGAAGTTTAGGGCGGTGTGATGCAAACAGCTCCCAGCTGCAGGAGTTTTGTGGGATGGCTGGGAACTCACCCCGGGTCCGGAGGCAGCTGCAGGGTCTGTTCAGGGGAGCCGGTGCCTGTGGGCAGAGGGAGGTGTTTGCAGTGCTCACTGCAGAGTCCTGTGTGTGAGTTCTTGCTGGGAATCAGCTGATAACATGGCATGTGACATAGGAAAGCTTTTCCAAGCCCACTATGGTTCTCACATCTCACAGCCGTTTTACTTGAACTAATAAAGATTTTTGGTCTCTTTCCCAGCTTTCAAGATGATATAAAAATTATCTTTAACTGTAAAAGCTCTAACAAGCAGAGAAATAAAGTTTGATGCTGTCTGCTGGGATTTTAATGAGCTGAATCTCAATTCCTGCTGTGAGCTGCAGGGCAAGGCAGGAATCATTTTGTGTGCTACTTTACAGGGTTTCCTTTGACCTGTCCCTGAGTTTAAAAGGGGTGAGCAGAGGGCCGTGACCCAGAGGAGGAGGCTCTGGAACATGCAGGGGCTCTGGCAGCATCCCGAGGTGCTGCCTGTGCCTGCCCCAGGTGCTGTACCAGGATTGCCGCATGGTGGCCGTGAGTGCCCCGTACGTGGCCGGGTTCTTGGCCTTCCGAGAGGTCCCTGTCCTATTGGAAGCTGTCCAGAGACTTCAGCAGGAGGAGCCCCAGCTCCAGCCTCAGGTGTGGTGTGTTTTCCTTGTCCCAGGTTGGGCTGTCCTGGATGCAGAATCCTGGGAAAGGTTCTCCCTCTGGAACCTGAGCTGGTGGGGTGGGAGGGGCACAGTCGGAGCTGTGTTGGAGCATCCATTCCCTTTCCTGAGGGAGCAGGGGTGTGGAGCTGGGAGCAGCTAGGCCCCCGTGACAGTGGAAGCCCCGTGGGGTGTGCAGGGCACTGTCAGTCCCACCCTGCTGCTGCTTTAGGCACAGGCAGGAAGAGCCTTGCAGGGAGAATTGAGGAACCAAGAGAGATTTCTTCTTCCCCCCACAGCCAGCATCCTGGTTGCTCCTTGGAGAGCTCTCAGTGCCCAGGAAACAACATTTCTACTTTGGCTTTTTCAGGTGCTTCTGGTAGATGGGAATGGCCTGCTCCATCACAGAGGTAGGCTGTTCCTGGAGAGCCCTGCTCTCCTGCTCCCTGTGCTTCTCCTTGACATTCCTGTTCCCTGGTGTCCTGCAGCTACAGTGGCTCCTTGTTGGCAGGATTTGGCACAGCCTGTCACCTCGGAGTCCTGGCAGACCTGCCGTGCATTGGAGTGGCCAAGAACCTCCTGCAGGTGGATGGCTTGGTCAGGGATGAGCTGCACAGGGAGCAGGTTAGGCCAGCCTGGATTTATTTATGTTTTTAATATCCCAAGGGAATTTGGACGGCCACATACAGTTATGTGCTAACGAGCTGACCCTGTGTGTGTTTATCCCTAGGTTCGTTCCCTGCAGAGGTCAGGAGAGACATTCCCACTGACAGGCACCTCAGGGAAAGTCCTGGGCATGGTAAGCTGTCGCTTGGCCACGTGTCACTGTCCACAGAGGGGCTGTCTCAGTGGTCCCGTCCAGGAGGGCAGGTGTGAACGGATGACCAGTGACACTGCTGGCCCCTTTCGGGGAGCTCAGGTGGTTGTAGGGAGTTGGCAGCTCAAGTGTTGGGAACATTCACATCCATGGCTGTGGCACCTGAGGTGCTCCAGCACCCTGGAATGTGAGCTTCAGTCTGGGAGAGGTGCCAGTTCCTTGGCAGCTTCCCGAGATCAGTCTGGGAGCGTCTGATTCAGAGCAGAGTGGGAACAGGCAGCTGTGAGACACTTCCTGTGTGTGCTGTCAGCCTGTGCTGGCACAGCTCCCTGCATCCCTGAGCAACCTCAGGCGGCTGGGGAAGGGCCACGAGGGACAAACCGTCCCTGCAGGAGACACTGGGATGGAGAAGATGTTCAGGGAGGCTGGGAGCTGCAAACACAGAGCCACCACCCCACCCGAGGGCTCTGGCTGTCTCCTAATTCCACTGCCCCTCTGTGTGTGTTCAGGCGAGCCTCTTCGGTGCCTGACCTCTCCTTTCTGACTGCCCAGGCGCTGCGGAGCTACAACAACAGCTCCAAGCCCCTGTACGTCTCCGTGGGCCACCGGGTGAGCCTGGACACAGCCGTGCGCCTGGTCAGGGCCTGCTGCCGCTTCCGCATCCCGGAGCCCATCCGGCAGGTACGGCACCCGCGCCCGGGCTGCAGGGACAGGCAGCAGAGTTTGCCAGAGCCTCCTGGCCCCTCCTCTGCTGCACACAGCCTCCTGCTGGGCTGTCCCCCAGCCCATGGCAGTGCTCACTGATCCTTCCAGGCCCATTCTCCTGACGTAGTGCCCAGCAGCATTCCCAGCCCTGCCTGCAGACTCAGCCTGACTCATTTGCTGCTTCCTCTCTTCAGGCAGCTCCTGTGGTGCCAGTGTTGCAGCTGGGAATGCAGTTTTCCCGGGCGCTCGGAGCCCAGCACAGCCTGCAGTGCTGCTCCTCGGGGCCTTTCCTGCTGCTGCACTGGAGCCACCAGCCAGCAGGTGACAGCACTGCATCACTGTCACCGAGCTGCAGCTACCACCGAGGCTCAGCCTCGGCTGATTAAACCGCAGCAGAACTTGGGGAAGGGCTCTGGAGAATCTCAAAGCCTCTGGGACTTCTGGCCTGGCGGGTGCTTCTCTTCTTCCCGAGGTCACTCTGCTATTGGTGGCTCCGCAGCCCGGGTGCCCCTGTCCCTAACACTGCCCTGGGACAGCCCATGGACATCGCTGCTGTGCCAGGCTGGTGGGGTCAGGGGTGTACCCACCTGAGCAGCCCCTGGGGCAGAGCTGGGTGACCCTGTTGGGCACTTCCCTGGAACTGAGAATGCTTATAAATCACCCCAAGATCTTAACTGCTTGGAGCAAAACACGCCTTGAGCTGTCCATAGCAGAGCTGGAGTTTCCAATCTCCGCCCCAGTGCCTGCCAGACAGGAGGAGGCTGGGGGAGCTCCTTATGTAACCTGCTCCAGCCAGGGACAGATGCCTCTGCAGAGCTCCCTGTCAGCTCTGCAGCTCAGCGTGTTCAAAGGGAAGGGAGAAGCATTCCCTTCGGAAACAAAAAGTGTCTTGGAGCTTTTCATCACCCTCATTTCGCTTCCAACCGTCTCCAGAATTTGCTCATGTTCGGAGACTCTTCCAGTTCTCTGTGACCTTTTCCTTGGAGTGATGGAATGAATTGTTATCACTTTTCTTACAGAGAGATGAACAATCCAACAGGAGAGTGTGTTCACTCTAGAGGGATGGCAGGGGATGAGGACATTTAAACCTGTCTGTGGGACTTCTCCCTGCTGCTCTTCCTCTGTGTGGTGACTCCACAGCTCTTGGCACAGGCAGAGCTGAAAGCCTTAGCCCTTGAGCACCTGGAATTGGGAAGTAGGAGAATCCTGCCATGGGTGGCTGACATGGCCTTTTTGCCATGGTACATCTCCAGAAACTGCAGACCTGAGAGGCAAAGCGCTTAAAGATTTCCCAGTGTCAGGAAAGACCTGGGGATCATCAGGTCCTGGTCTGGAAGTTCTGGCAGCTCTGAGAACAGCCTGAGGTGGCTCCAGCTCCCCAGGAAGGGCAGGTCACCCCCTGTGAAACACTGAACACTTGCCCTCCAGAGGATGAGACAAGGCATCAGCCTCTCCTCTGGGACTGGACATCAGTCAGGGGTGTCCTGAGGCTCCAGGTCCCTCTGGGTGCAGCCCCTCCAAGCTTGCTGTGCACAGGGACCACCATGGCCCCTCAAATAACAGGCAAAGCAACACTTCCACAGCCAGCACATCCCCTCTGAAAATAGCCCAGATCTGTGAGGATTATTGCAGGACAGTGATCCATCTTATTGATCAGCCCGTGGTTAATCACTGCCTTCAGCTGACTCCAGTGCTGTGTTAGGAGTGAGCCCTGCCTGGGGACTGCCGCCTCATCAAGCATTAGCTGATGTTCTCAGCAGAACCTGGTTGGGGTTTTTCTTCCCTAGAATAGTAGTTGGTAGCTGTGCCTCCTGCTCCTTGGTTTCCCCATGAGGACTATTGAGCAGCCTCCTTCCCTGGTTATAAAATCCATCACGTAATCGCTTATCCTGAAGAGTGATCAAAGTTATTTGTCAGTTCGGTTATGAAACTGTCCAATTATAGAGAGAAGGGAAAAAATCTCCCAAACAAACCACCCCTTATGTAACTCTCTCCTTCTCAGCTGGCAGGAGGCTCTGCAGTTGTGGAGCAGGTTCCAGCAGCAGGCACAGCCTCCACCCAGGGCTCGGGGTGAGGGGCCTGGGGGCTGCCGGGACTGCAGGAGAGGCTCCTCGGGAGCAGCACAGCGGGGAGAGCATCAAATGCTTCAAGGACAGTCCCCGGGGATGTGTTAACCCAATTTCTGAGCTTGTCACCAGACACTGAAGCTTTTCTAGCTGGCAAGGTCACATCCTGCTTTGTGTGTGGGGAGAGACACTGCCTTTGAGGTGGGCACAGCAGCTGCTCGGAAATGTCGCAGCAGTGTTTGGGAAAGAAGTTTCTACAAGAGAAAAAACTTTGAAGGACTGTAAAAATCAACGGCCAGTCCTCAGAGTTGTCCAAGAGCCCAGCATGTGCTTGTGATGGCATCAAGGGCCTGCTGCTGGTGTTATGCTGCACTGGAGGGCTGAGCAAACACCTCAGGGTGGGGGCAAGAACTCCCAGTCAGTGCCCAGCAACAATTCCTAACAGTTCCTGGGATGTGGTTGGTGCTCTCCCTGCCCCAGGCTGTCCTCCCTTGCTGTAACACTGAGTGTTCCTGGTGGGATGTGCTGACAGCAGGGTGGATGGGGGCACACTGGGATAACAGAGGAGGCACCAGCCAGGCTGCTCAGCCCATTCTCACTCATTTTCCTGCCTGATTCCAGGCTGACATCAGGTCCAGGGAGTACCTTCGGAAGCAGCCCTGTGCTCCACTGGAGGTGCTGGAGGCTGTCCGTGCCAGCCCAGAGAGGTGGGTGTGTGGGCAAAAGGGGATCTCCTCATGTCATGAGCTGCAGTAATGGCATTAAAGGTACAGGCAGGGTAACAAGGTGAGCTCAGTGAGGAGGTCTGGACATGTGCTGCCTCCAGAAGGTGATTTCTGCTCCCTGTGGCCACGTTGCTTCTGACAGCGCCGTGTCCTGAGCTGGCAGAGGGGATTTGGTCTTTTTTCAGCACTGGTCATAAGCAAAGCCCTAACGCCCACAGGTGTGACCTGAGGGGAACAGAAATACCTGCAGGGAGCTGGTTTTGGCCCCAAGGTCTTGGGGAGGGTCAGTCCCCCACTCTTACATAAGGTGGGCCAGTGGGTGTCACTTCAGGGGGTAAATCTGTGGCAGATGCAGGAGCTCAAGCTCACCAAGTGCCAGTTGTTTGTGCCTGTTGGCTTCTACTTTTTTGAAAACTGCTTTCTACTTTCTCATTTTTGTTCCCAGCAGCAAAAAGGAGGCTGAATTGGAGGATTAGTCTGGTGTCAGAAGAAAGTGCAGAGCTCTTCTTGGTCCTCTCCTGTAGCAAGGCTGAGTCCTGCTGGATGCAGGAGCCCAGTGCCACCCTTAGGGACAGCTGTGCCAGGCTGTGTCCCTCAGGACAGCACCAGCCACTGCACAGGGAGAATCCTTGCAGTGACATTCTCAGGGTTCATTTTCAAGTATTAAAATCTTTGTGTGAACAAAGGCTCACCTGTAAGTTTGCAACACCTCGCTGGAGTCCTTGGGCAGCTGCAGGGGGTGATTTACAGAGATGTTGAGGCATTTCCACTGCAGAGCCAGCCTGTGTCTCCCACCACACCCCTGTGGCACAGAGCCCTCCCTTCCCGTTGTTTTTGGAGCACCTTCCCCCTGTCCCTGCAGCCTGGGCTCTCCCATTTCCTCTGCACTTCCCTGGGGAGCAGCAGCCCCTTCCAGCTCCAGGTGGAACAACCCTGCTGGCCAACTATTCCTGAAGAAAGAATCATCTCAGGGGAAAGGATGGGAGAAACCAACCCCCTCCCAGGAGGATGAGGAGGGACAGAAGGAGGGAGGTCATTCCTGGCACACAGAACACTCCAGGTGCCCAGATCCCAGGCTGGAGTTCTGGCCCAGCCCCAGCTCAGCTTGAGGAGCAGAGCCCAGAACTTCTGTGCCCAAATCATCCCTGACCCTCATCCAGCCTGCAGGGCCAAAGCTTCTCCCAAGGTGTGGAGTCCCGGCTGAGGTTGACAGGGTGTTCCTGACTGTTTGCAAAGAGCAGCAGGAGCAGAACGTGCTCTGGGAGATCTTGGTGTGGCTGTGTAAGACTCCAGCCTGAAGAAGAATGATGCTTTCCTGGTGCAGGGGAGGGGTGCTCAGGTGAGGCTCCCGTGGACTGTTTTAACCTCAATGTTTGCATGAATTTGTTGTACAACTTTTGTTCTTCTCTCTGTCTTGGAGCTGCTCGGGGTAAGGAGGACAAAGCCCAGCCTGTTGTGCCTTTGCTGTGTTGGGGTCTGGGCCGCCCCTCCTGAAACGTGGGCAGGAAAAGGGAGGAAGCAACAAACCCAGCTCCCCTGGAGCTTTCATGTCTGTGGCTTTAATCCCTGATCTGTTGGTGATTTTTTTTTTTTTTNNTTTTTTTCCCCTGTTTTTGTGTTTTTTTTTTTTTTTTTTTTTTTTTGTGCTTCTAGTTGGTATTTGACAATGAGAGGTTTGGGGTGGGCTGGTCAGAGGAGACTCTGCAGCCAAAGCTGTGGTTTGGGTGGAAGCCCAAGGAATTGAGCCCAGCTCCATGGCAGGAACGTGAGGCTGTGGCTGTTCAGGGTCTTTCCCTGGATGTTCCCGCTGGGATCTGGGTGTTTGATCCATGGAGGGTCTGTGTGCTCAGCCTGTGAGGGATCCAGTGCTAGGGACACTGCTGTCCTCAGCTGCCCTGAGCCCCCCACCAGCTGCCTCTGCTCGAGGGGTGAGGGAAAACCAGGTTAAAAAAAAAAACAGCTTAAAAAAGTCCAAGTACACGGCTCTGCATCACTGCCCCGGCTTCCCTCTGCATGGGGCTCTGAACTCTTCTCGTTCCAGCTGCGGGTGAACTCAGATGACTCTGGGTGAAGTCACCTGGGGAGGCTTTGGGAGGAGGAGGATGGTGCTGCCGGGTCCCCCTGTGCAGCCCTGCTGGAGCCAGGGCTCTGTGCCCCTGGGTTTGGGGTTTGCCTGTGCCGTGGGCTGCTCTCCCAGCTGCCCAAATGCGGGTGCGTAAAGGAAGGGACTTAATCTCTGTGTTTGGTGCCTGCTTGTGGCTCTTTGGACACAATAAGGGTTTAACTTGGTCTTTATCTAATTGGTTTATAACCTTGGGAAGGGAAAATCGCTTTGTAATGCTTGAAACCTCTTAACAGAAACTCAGAGACTGGAGCTTGAGTGTCCTTCGAAATAAACTCATACATGGCTTGCCTTTTTTAACTCTCTGTTTGCTGGAAATTGGCTTTTCTGGGTGTTAAGTTGTTGGGAATCAGAGGAAAATACTTTTTGGTGACCGATTGTAAATCCTCCCGTTATCACCAGGGGGTTTTCTCTTTCCCAGTTCCATCTGTGACTGGTTGGGAGTTTCTGGAGGTGTCTCAGGGCTTGGTCACCCCCCCAGTGCTGCTGGGGAATGAGCTGTGGGGCTGGGGCAGGGATGTGGCTGCCCAGTGATGGCTCCTGGGTGACAGACTGGGGCACAGTTGGCTTGGGGTTGGGTTTTTGGACACCTGGAGATCAGGAAGGAGGATCCCTGCACCTGCCTTGTTTATCTGGGGTCCCAGGAGAAGGGAGAGGAGATGCTTTAGGGTGCAAGTCTGTTTGTTCTGTGAGTTCTGAGGAAGTCTGGCTGAGCAGCTTCATCACAGGTGTCTGCAGCTGGTGGGATGAGTTCCCACCTCTGTGTCTGGAGCTTCTGGCAGTGTAGGTGCTGTCTGTGCAGTTTGAGCTCCAGTGACTCAGGGTTTGTATTTCAGGACACTCCTGCTGAGGATGGGGGAAGTGTTTTATTGGGATTTCCCCACTCCCTGCCACCAGTTCTCATTCGTCTTCCCTTTGGTGTGGCTGGGTGGGTTTAGGAGGGGCTGTTTCCCCCCTGGTTCCCCAAGCCACGTCCAGCTGCAGGTCTGAGCCGTGCCCTGGGTGCTCCCACTGGGTGTGGAGCTGGGCCCAGGCAGCTGAGCCCCACCCCCGCTTTCTCCCGTTCTCGGGGCATTTGGTGTTTGTGGGGCTGGCTGGGACAGCTGTGTCCCTTGGATCTCGGAGCATTCCCCAGCTGTGGGCCCCAGCTCTGGCTCTAAATGGGCATTTTTAGTGTTGGTTCCTCCCGTGGCAGCTGATGGCAGCTGAGGCCTGTTGGATGCGGTGGCTCCCAAACAGAGCCCGGGTGTGCAGAGGGAGCTGGGGAACGTCACAGCTCCCTTGCAGGGTTGTTTTTTGGGGGTTTTTTTGTTTGTTTTTTGTTTTGGTTTGGGGTTTTTTTGGGGGTTTTTTGCTTGATTTTTTGGGGTTTTTTGGTGGTGGTGGTGGTTTTGGGTTTTTTTTGGTTTTTTTGGGTTTTTTTTGTCCTTTTTTTTTACTTTTCCCTCCTTTTGTCCTATAAATAGTTCTCCACCCGAACTGCTCTGCCCGTTGTTAGTGTTGTTTCATCCTTCCTGATCCTCTCACCAGAGCCCCACCAGGCCCCCGGCTTTATTTTAAGGCCCCATTAATTAAAAGCAAATGAGTGGAATTTCGCTTGACAAGCAAATTAATAGCAAATGAGATGATTATGAGCTGTGTCATTAGGGTGATAGAGCAGCTTGTGCAGGGCTCAGCCCAGAGCAAGGCAGCAAAGCCGTGGGGCAACAGATCTCCCTTGGGGGGCTGGGGCTGTGTCCCTCCGAGGAGGGCGATATGGAAGGTGCTCCCTTCCCCTCTTGGGCTATTGGCTGGGATTCTGGTAGCCAGGGAGCCATCGCTGCTGAGCCGAGCCGGCCGTGAGACCCCGGAGCTGGAGGAGGAGGGGGCAGAGCAGAGATGCCGGGGGGTGGCTGCTTTCGGGGGCTGCAGCCCCCGGCCCCACGTGAGCTGGCTCCTTCCACGGGGACACGCTGGGAGTGCCTTGTCCCTGTCCTGGCAGCTTTAAAAACACAAACCAAGGCTATGAAACCAGCCCGTGATTAATTCCTGGGTTAGTTCCCACGTCAGGGGCTCGGCGCAGGATGTTTCCTTAGGAACACGCTTTTTCCTGCTTTTCTTGGACGGGCTGCTTGGCACGCTGTGCCTCTGCCTGCAAAGCCCAGCTGGTCACTCCCTACCGCTACTGCCCGGGAGCTCCAGCAAGGATCCAGGGATTTGTTTGTGGTGTTGGGTTCATGGAGCGCTCGGGAGAGCCTCGAACCGGGGCGGCTCCCGGCGTGGGAGGCTCTGCCGGCTGCTCCCGACTCCTGTTGTGACTGGAACCGTTTGTATGGAGAGAGAACCGCTCCCGACTGTGCTGGGGAGGAGGAGGAGGAGGTGATCAGCCAGGCCAGGGATGGAGAGAGAGCCTGCGAGGAAGAGAGGGAAGGGAGGAGCCGGCTCTGTGCCATCACTTCAGGGAGAAATGTCCGGTGTCTTCCCGAGGGCAGCACTGCCTGCTAATGAAATACTCAGCGATCCTTGGGAGAGTGTTTAGGGTCTGTGATAAATCTGGTGGCTTTGTAACTTGCTGGAGGGATGGTGGGCAGCACCGTGATTAAAGTGCTCTGATTAACACACAAACCTTGTTTGTAATGAGTGGGATTGGGAGGGTGTGGAAATCCATCTGGCGTGTAATGAGGTTACTCCAACAAATTACTCGGATATCAATTACTCGGCTAGGTAAATGTCACCTGCCTTCTCTTTGTTTGCGGTAAACTGGGATCCAATTAGTTTGATGGGGTTCTTGCTCTGTGGTGCCTGAACTGCTGCGGCCCCGAGGCAGGGCAGGAGCCGGTCTCTGCCCCACCCGTGGGGCACCATTGGGGCCAGGGACATCCCAGTCCCTTGGGGACAACATCCCAGCCTCCCCTGGCGCTTCCTTTCAGCCGAGTCCCCCTCCACAGCCTGAGGACGAAGCCCCCGGTCAGGTGGGTCTGTGTGGTCCCCGCGGCTGCCCGGAGCCTCCTCACGGCTCCGACTGCAGGTGGATAAATTCCATTTTGCTGGAAATGGGCTCTTTTTCCCCACCGCTGTTCCCCATCCTCCTGCCCGGGATCTGCCAAACTGCGCCGGGAGCGGCGGAGACGGAGCTGCTCCCGACATTGCAGTTGGAGAGGAGAGCAGAACTGCAGCAGGAGCGTGTCGGGGACCCTGTTCCAGCCCTTGAGAAGGGCCCTGGATGTCGGGAGTGCAAGACGGACAGGGCTGGGAAAGGTCGAGCCGCAGCATCGGGGCTGGGGGGTCCCGGGCAGCCCGGAATCACCGGGATCCACCGGCGCTGGGGCTCCTCTCCCAGTCCTGGATGCTTCCACAGAGCTCATGAATATTAATGACATCAACATATGGAGGCCTGGGGAGGGAGCAGAAGGAAGCCGAAAGCGTTGCCAGTTGTGGAACACGACCCCTCCCCAGTCCAGCGCCGGTGCATGAACCCGCCCGGTCCCTGGGCTTGGGGAGGCTTTGCGGGGGCTAGTGTGAGCAGGGGGTGGGCACCATCACTGTGGGCACCTGGGGCCCTGCTCCGCTTTCCAGATGGAATAAATCAGCACCGCCGTGCCCCTGTGGGGTTTTCTCGCCCCGTCAGGTGTTGGGGGCACGTTCCAGATGTGTGGGGGTGTTCGGGATGCTGTCATTCCCCAGCTTCCACCAGCACTGACTCAGCGGCACGAGGGAGCCCTGCATCCCTGCTCTTCCCTCCCGGGCAGGAGGGGATTTAGAGGCTGCTCCAGACCTTTCCATCCCTCCTTCCCTCGCTGCCAGCCAGGCCGGGGGTGGCCGCTGGTGTGGGGCTGCCCTGTGGCATCTCCCCCTGGCACCGGAGCCTCGGCAGCGTGAGCAATGCTCGAATCTGCTGCAGGCGATCGCTGACCTCATTTCCAGCAGCGCTGGGGAGTTTGGCATCTGTTGCTGACAGGGAGGGAAGGGGGCGTCTGGGGATCCCCCCAAATGTGCTGGCTCGGTACCCCCCGTCCTGGACAGCGCCGGGGACCCGGGGGGACTGGGGTTGCTGGGGCAGCACAGGGTGGGCTCTGACCCCGCTGCACCTCCCACTCCTCCCCGTGTGCCCCCTTCTGAGCCCGCTCTGCTCCACAAATGCTAATTAATCAGCATAATTAGCTCGATGCTGCATCTATTTTTAATCAGCCTTGGAAGACAGAGTCTTCCTCTGCTCCGTGCTCACCCACAGGCACTCCCAGGGCGGAGCGGGGCTTACTCGGGGACCCTGCGGTGGGAGAGGAGTTGTTACTCCCCTCTGTACCTCCGGGAGGGGAGATCCCTCATGGGACCCCCAGCCAGAGGAGGATCCGCCCAGAACTCCTTGGCGGAGCCTGAGATCGCAGCCCCTCCATAATCCATCGGGATGAACAGGACGGATGGAGGGAGCAGCTGTCAAGGTGACGTTTGACAGCAGCTGGGAAAATCGCAGGAGGAGGAGCCCGGGAAAAGGCTGTGAAAAGATTCTGAGAAGGCAAAAAGGGGGGGCAGGGCCGTGTTCCCAGCAGCTTCCAGCCCCCCAGGACGGTGGGATGGGGTCTCCCTGCTGAAGCAGCACCTTGGAGACGCTGCGGGTTGTGAAAAGCAGCGTTTGGTCTGGAATTGCTGGTTCCGTGTGGCCCTGGCCAGGTCTGGTTGGGTTCCCCGGGCGGATGAAGGGCTCGAGGAAGCCCCTTCCCGGCTCTGCTGGCCAGGATGCCCGGGCAGTGCCTCGGGGTGTAGCAACCGATGCTCTGCCAGCAAAGGCTCCCGAGTGGCATTTGAGGGACACTGTCACAGCCAGTGACTCACGCCTGTGACCAGAACGGTCTGTCGGCTTTGACTCGATGCCCGGGGTGGTGTCCAGCTGCCTGCAGTACCCCGGCCGGGCCCTGCGCTCCGGCCCTGGCAGGGCTCGGCCGTGGCCCCGCAGCTCCGGGGCCCTGCTCCCCCCTGCCCTCTCACACATGGATCGATCCCATCCTCGAGCCGGGATGTGTCCCCAGCCCTGCCCGGCTGCAGGGTTTGACCCCCCTGCTCTCCTCCTCCCCCCGTGCCAGCCTAAGGGCGGCTTCTTGGAGGCACTTGGTGTCCCTGGGGAGCCTCGGGTGGTCTTTGGCTGCCGGGACCCTCCCCGTGGTGCCCAGCGCCGGCTGAGCCCCTCGACCCCTGCTCGAGGAGCTCACGCTGGAGCTGCTGCCTTAGTCCCTTGGGGATGCCGCTGTTCCCAGCCCTGTCTGGGGTCCGTGCTGGGGCCAGGAATATGTACAAACCCCCCACCCCCGCCCCCATCAGCTCCGCTCGGGAGCCAAGGCAGAGGGATTTCTGTGGTTTCCCTGACACAGCCCTGCCCTCGCTGCTCGGGGGGCTCTTCCCACCGCTCCCTGTCTCACGCATGTTTAATCCGGGTCTCCTGGAGCCACGTGCTCCTCGCAGCCGGCGCGGGCCGGGCGCGGCATGACACATTCACTGCTAATTAATCCAACTACGGCACTTATTAAGTGCTTCGCACGCCTCGGGCGCTGCGTGGTGATGATGCTCTGGGACGGAACTGGTCCCAGTGCCGCAGGCAGCTCCGCTCGCAGGCGGCCCCAGGCGCTCCCGTGCAGGCAGGGATGTGGGAAAGGCCGTTTCAGGACACGCTGTCTCCGTTCTTCGCGGATGTTCCGCTGTAAAACACAGCAGATTTCATTTTTCATCTCCCCATCACCTCCTCTCATCCCTTGGAGCCCTCGGAGGAGCTGTCCCGAGCGGCGGGAGCAGAGGAGGCACCAGGATGCAAAGTGCCCGACGAGGCGTTTCCGTCCCATGTGAGTCTCCAGAGGAGCCGGATCAGAACTGTAAATCCCAGCTGTGTCCTGCCCTTAAGGACTCTCCCTCGCCCCCGTCGGTATTTCTGAGCCATCTCCCAAGTCCTGGGGCCTGTCCTCACGCAGCCCAAGATCTCCATCTGCTCTGCTGCTCTAAAAGCTCCTGGATTTAGTGCGCTGGGGCGGGAAGGCGCTCCCTGATCCCAGCGTGCTCCGGGCTGGCTGTCACCGCGCAGGGCTGGTGCCACCAAACAGCTCCCGGCCCCAAGCAGCAGCTCCTGGTGCAGCGTGAGGTGTCAGGACGGTGTGTGATTGATGGGCCGGGCTGCTCCTCACCTCTCCCGGATCCTCCCTCCCTCCTTCCCGCAGGAGCCGGCGCTGCTGCAGCGCCCGCGGCGCTGGGACACGCGTGGCGTGCCTGGAGCTGCTGCAGTGCCCGGCTGGGACAGGGAGGGACAGGGATGGCCCCGACTGGGGCTGACTGCACCCATCCATACCCACAGGCTTTTGGAGGGCTCAGAGGAGTTCGAGGGGCCCTCGCAGCCCCGGGGAAGACCGGAGGGGATGAGCCGGGAGGTTTGTTACCCACTGGGTGCGGGAGTTCCTGCAGCTCCCTCAGCCATCACCCAGATCCCACCCGCAGCCTCCCCGCCCCGCCCCGGCCGTGCCACGGCCTTGGGGTGGGGCACAGCCCCACTTCCACCACAGCAGTGTTTGCCAGATACCCAAGAACAATCCAAGCCCGGCTGTTCGTGTTTGTTATTGCAGTTCGGGCTGTAGAGCAGCACAAGCCTCTGCCTGGGGATATTTCATTCCCTCTCCTGCAGCAGCGGGCGGGCACTGGGGTCTCACCTTGGCACTGGGAGCACCGAGGGTGTTGTGGCAGCACCCCAGGGCCAGGGCCGTGCCTAGGGCTGGGGGCTGAGAGCGAGGCAGGAGCTACCACCCGTTCCCTGGGTATAAATAGCATCCCCTCGCGAGGATGTGGGCTGTTCCCAGTGACACGGAACCCAGCAGCCTGTCCTTGGAGCAGCTGNGTCGCCAGCGAGGGCTGAGGGGAGCAGCAGTGCCCGGTGAGGGGCGGGGGGCTGCCGGGGCTCTGCACTGCGGCTGCCTTTGGGAGCCTGGGGAGACGCTGCTCTGAATCCCTTCTGCACTCGAGAGGATCTGGGGAACCGGGGAGCTCCTGGTCGCACCGTTCTCCCCAACACCCCCTGTTGTGCCCCCTGTGCCCGTGTCGCTGCCCACCCTGTCTTGCCCCCTCAGCCATGGCAGTCCCTGTCTCCTCTCTGGCTGTGGGTGTTGGACGAGTGGCACGTCACACTCAGCTGTCCCCGTGGGGCTCAGTGAACTGCCCTGAGACAGTTCTGATGTCTCACCTTTCCTCCTGCCCCCAGCAGATCCTGATGCCCACTGTCCCCTCCCCAGGGTCCGCAGCACTTGTCACTCTGCTCCTGTCTGGCTTTTGGTGTGGAAAACACGCCGGACTCCCAGCGCTGCAGTTTGACTCGAAGCATCTCCCTCCCCTTGTCCTGTTTGCTCTTCCAAAGGTTGTGGCTCGAGGCATCCTGGAAAGGACGTGGAGCAGCCACAGGAGCAAACGCTCCCCTCTGGAGAAGAGGCTTTCTGGGGGTGGCAGGGGCTGGGTGGAGGACGGGGACCCCGGGGTGGCAGTTGGCATCTGGAGGTGTGGGAGGTGGCAGGTGACCGGTCAGGGACACCTTTACCGGAGGATGTTCTTGGGAAGATGCAGCTCAAGAGGCTGCAGGACCCTCCCTGTGGCCACAGACGTGGCAGCAGCGAGGGCTCTGCTGAGTTCCCCCAGCTGCGTCCCTCGGGGCCGTCACCGTGTCCTTGCTCTGGTGGGGGGGGAAGGGGGTGCTGCTGTCACCGTGTCCTGCAGCACTGGGCTGGATCCACACCACTCCCGGTCCAGTTGCAGTGGGATGGGGGCATTACGGGGGGGCTGTGTGGGAGATCGGTTTGTGCAGGTTACAAGGAGCAAATGATGATTTTCCTCTTTGTATCTTCCATGTTCATGTGGCACGGCCGGTGTGGGACAGGGGGAAGCTGCAGCACTTGGGGACAGTGCTGGGGGCACTGCGCCGGCCTGTCCGGGGTCTGTGGCACACGGGTGGCCTCCGTCCACATCACCCTCCGAGCCACACGCTCAGATTCCCCCTGGGAGCGCTGCCTTCCAGGAACTGCGTCTGGAGCAGAGCCCGCCCGGCTCCCGAGGGACGAGCGGGGCCGCGGGGAGGGACTCGAGGCAGCCGGTCCCGGGATTTGTTGCCGTGAGCACACCGGGAGCAGCTCCTGCAGAGCCCCGGGGGTGCCACTGTCCCCTGCACCAGCCTGGCAGGACCCAGAGGGAGCTTCTAGCAAGTGGCTTGAGGAAAAAATACATCGGTTTGTGTGGTGTGTTACATAAACCAAGGGACGACATGGTTTAAACGTACAGGAGAAGGAGACAGCCTGGCGGAGAGGCTCAGGGAGTGCCTGAGCCAGCTCCAAGGGGAACTGGGCAGAAATTCCTGCTTCACGCAGGCATAAAACCTTCCTGTGGAAAAAGACAAGCTGCTGAGCACTGGCTGCCCAGGGAACAGACACATGTGAGAGAAGCCGGTGTCTTTCTTCACGCTTTATTGTGTAAAAATAAAGTCAACAATTCATGTAATCCCAGCAATAAAATGGAAAAAGCATGAGAATCCGTAGAAACAGTGCATTGTCAGAACTGCTGATGCGGGCTGGATGCGCGGGGTGTCAGAACCCCTTCAGATCCCAAAGGAGACAGAGCCAGGAGTAGGAAAAATGTACAGCTTTGGTTAGCAAAATAATGACAAATTAAGATACATTAATTCTCTCCCCTACTGTACACTATGTACACTGTGTTGACATCACACCCTTTCGTGGTTTTTTGGCAAATCCAACGCACCTGGGGCTGGAGGTTAAACCTGCGCCATGGTCTCGTTCTCAGCAGGTTGTGCCTGTGCTCGCCGATGTGAACAGGGGCTTGGGAGGAACTGAAATTAACTCTCGATGGTTTGGGGTATTTTTTCTTGCACCAAGAGCACGACTGAGGATCCACTGCCCTGAGCCGTGCGCGGGGTCTCGCTCTGGGGGTGCTGCTGCCTGTGCCGGGTCCGTGGAGCAGCCGAGGCGGGGCCGGCTCCGTGCCCCGGCCGGGAGGGAGCTCCCGGCTCCGCGCGGACCCCTCCGCTCCGCCCGTCTCTTTGCCGCATCTTTGGAGTTGGTCGTGAGGCTCTGGAGCCCCGGGTGAATTCTCTGCCTCATCCTCCACCGCCGCCCAGGGCTGCCCTGGACGTGCAGGAGGGGGGCTGGGGAATGATTTCTGCAATCTGTAGTACAAACCAGGAGTTTAGAAAAGGAAACCATACAAAATGCATCTGTTATCTCAAAATACGCTTCTTTATCTCTTTTTATCCCGCAGAATCTCAAAGCACGTTGTTTTTTTTTTTTTTTCCTCAGGGAGCGCTGATAATTCTATATATATATTTTTTAATCTTCATAAAAATACCCTTTTTTATTATTGGTAATAAACTTCCCTTTACAGTAAGAGAAACAAGAGAGTGTATTATCAAAAGCAGAAAGGCTTCAGACCTGTCAGTGGGAGCTGGACTGGAGGGGACGGTAAAGGCTATTTGTCACCAGCTACGGCGCGTAGGAGGCCTCGGGGGCTGCGGGCGGCGGGGCCGGGGCTACCTGAGTGCGGCAGGTCGGGCAGCGGGGCCGGGGGCGGTCCCGCCGGGCGTCCCGCCCCGGTGCCCGCCGCAGCCCGGGACTATGGCTGTGGTGCTTGGGAACAGCGCCGGCTGGGGAGGGAGCGCGGGGCTCACCTGGGAAGAGGGGGCGGCTCCTCCCGGGGCTGGGAACGGAGGGCTCGCCCCTCCTCGGGGTCCCAGCTGCTGTCGCACCCCCGGGTAGGAGCACAGCTGGGGGGGGACGTTGCAACCTTCCCCCAGCTCCGTGGGCACCACCCTCCCGCGAGGGTCAGACTGGACAAAGAGCAGCCCGGAGCGGGCTCTGGGCCGGGCCCCGCAGCCTTTTCAGGCGCCGGTGCCCAAGGAAAGCGGCGGCGAAGCGGGGGCCGGGCCGGGGGGCGGCGGGGGGGCGCAGCCGCGCCAGGCCAAGGCACGCAGGCGTTGAAGGACGTTGGCAAGACAGAAACCGGAGGGTCGTGGGGCTCCGGGGGCGGGCGCCCCGCCGCTGGGGCATCCCTGCTCCCGGGACAAGTCGGGTGGCTTCGTTCTCGGTTGTTTTTGCGCAAAAGAAGGAGGAAAATAAATAAATAAAAAAAAAGAACCCGCTGAGGAGGTTTGTCTCGCTTGTCCGTGGCCCTAGTTGAGCTGGCGACAGGCCTCGAAAGTCCACTTGGTGGCCCCGCCGTAGATGTCGATGTTGGCCTCGGCCCAGGCGATGACGTTGCCGGCGAGCGCCTTGGAGCTGCAGGTGGCCAGGCCGTACACCTCCCCCGGGCTCAGCTTGCGGTCCCACACGTTGAAGTGGGCCAGCTCCCCCACGAAGGCCTGAGTGGCATCGAACCCTCCGCCCAGCGTGTCCTGCGGAGGAGCCGCCATCACCGGGGGCACGGGGCCCCCACCGTCCCCTCAGGGGCACCGACAGAGCAGGGACCCCCCCGCAGCTGCCCCCAGCCCTTACCTGCTCCTGGCCCAGGACCAGGACGCCCTGGGGCTTGATGGGGTGGTAGGGGGCCAGGTTCTCGCCGTTGCCCGTCTGCGTGCCGTCCTGGTAGGCTTCCCACACACCATCCCGCGTGGTCCAGGTGACACAGATGTGGTGCCACTTGCCGTCGTTGATGACAAAGGGCAGCTTGGCCACCTGCGGGCAGCGAGGTCAGGGTGGTGCACACGGGGGTCCCCCAGGCTGCCCCCCAGCCCGTCCCCGCTGCCCAGCACCCTCCCCACGCCCCGGGGCTGTACCTTGTCATTGATGAGGATCTCCATGGGGTTGTTGCCCCACTCGATGAGCACCAGCTCATTGGCCTGCCCGGGCACAGCGTAGGAGAAGGGGGTGCCCATGCCAGGGGAGGCGCTGGATTTGATCCACATGCAGATGCTGAAGGCGTACATCTCGGGCAGGCTCTTCTTCACCTTGGCGTACATGTAGTTGGTGCGCAGGGGGAAGGTGAGCTGGAACCTGTCCGGGGGCCGGTTGTCCTTCTGGCCTGTGGGAGCGCAGGGGAGGTGGGCTCCTGCCAGGCCCCCTTTCTGCCCCTTTGGGGGTTCCCCTCCTCCCCACCCCGTTATGTAACGAGCCTTGAGATGGCAGCGAGGAGCAAATCCCTCCGGCGCCGCGCAGCTCCCTAATCCCCGGGGCGGACAGCGCTCGGAGCATCCCCGGCTGCGGAGCCCGCGGGCAGCGGCTGCCTCGGGAATCACCGAGTTAAGGGTTTGGGTTGGGAGGGACCTTAACGATCAGCCAGTTCCAACCCCTGCCACGGGGAAAGTCCGGCTGGGGGAGAGGGACCGCTCCCGGGGTGGGAAACGGGACGGGCTGGGCAGATCCGTCCGCGGGAGCGGCTGCGCATCGTCCGGCAGCGGCCGGTCCCCAGCGGCAGGGGTGCTCCCGGGGCCGGCCCGGGGGTCCCGCGGGCGGGCGGGGGTGGGCAGCGCCCGGTACCTTTCTCCAGGTCGCTGATGCGCTGGTGCAGCGAGGTGAGGGTGCTCTCGATCTTGCCACGCTCCTCGGACTCGTTGCGGGGACTGAGCTTGCCCTCCTCAAGGCTGTTCACCCGCGACAGCACCTGCTTCTCCAGGTCATCGATCTTATTCTGCAGGATGTCCTTCAGGTTGTTGGTCTGGCTGGAGGAGTTCATCCTGCTGAACTGCTGCAAGGGGCGAGGAGAGGAGAGGGCTGTTACCCCCGGGCAGCGGCTCCCGGTGCCCGGCTCCGCGGGTTGCCCGGTGCCAGGTGCCCTGCTCCGCGGGTTCCCCTGTGCCCTGCTCCACGGCTCCGGCTCCGCGGGTCTCTCGGCGTCCGGTTGCCCGGCTCCCCTGATGCCCAGCTGCCGGTGCCCGGCTTTGTGCTGCCCGTGCTGGGATGCGCGGGTGCCCCGGCTCCCCGCGTCTCCCGGTGCCCGGCTGTGCGGCTCCCCGGCTCTCCTCGCGTACCTCTAGGTTCTCCAACCGGGTTTTCAGGGACTGCAGCGTCTGCCCCAGCTGGCTGAGGGTCTCGGCGGCGGCCGGCCGCGACAGGTCGCCCATGGTGTTCTTGGAGAATCCCTTCCTGCCCTTTCCCTCGCCGGGCAGCTCTAGCACGCTCTGGCTCTCGCAGCGGCCCAGCTTGGCCGTGAGCTCGCGGATCGTCTCCTTCTGGTTCATGATGGTCTCCTTCTGCTGCAGCACCGTCTCCCGCAGCTGCAGCACGGTGCCCTTCAGCTCCTCGGCCGAGCCGGTGCCCAGAGCTGAGGCCGCGCACACGTCCCCGTCCAGTGGCACTGAGGTGCAGATGAAGCGCGTCTGCCCCAGGCCCTGGCCAAGCGCCGGCCCCAGCCCCAGCAGCAGCAGCAGCAGCAGCGGCGGCAGGAGGCGGCGGCTGCCCGGCGGCCCCACG
>WEKY01002673.1:53649-127497 GCA_013390045.1 Picathartes gymnocephalus
GCGGGGCTCGCGAGGGTAGAGGTGCGAGGGAGGCCCCGGGCCCGGTCCCCGCCGGCCCCTCGGTACTCCCCGGGCCGCGCCACCGAGCCCGGCCGGGGCCGCTGCCTGCGCCAGGTAAAGGCGCTGCGTGCCCCGGGTCCGTCCTTAGCCGCGCACCGGGGAGCGCCGCCCCCCGCTGCCCTTGCCCCTCCGCCCGGAGGGACCCCCGGCCCCGCTGGGTGCCGGGCTGGACATCGCTGCCCACGTGTTGCCCGGTGCTTCCCCGCCCATGGAGTCTGAGATGCTGCAGTCGCCTCTCCTGGGGCTCGGGGAGGAGGATGAGTCCGACCTGACGGACTGGAACTTGCCCCTGGCCTTTATGAAGAAAAGGCACTGCGAGAAGATCGAAGGCTCCAAGTCTTTGGCTCAGAGCTGGAGGATGAAGGACCGGGTAATACTCCAGGGCAGGATGGGGTTTGGAGGAGGAGCAGTCGGGGGACAGGTGGAAAAGGAGTCTGAGCTCAGAGAGTGCTGAGCTGTTGTCAGCTGAAACGCTGGGCGTTGATCCGATAGTTTGTGTCCCTGTCCTGTGGAATTAGGGCAGCAAAGCAGCGGGTGGGTCAGGAACACTGATCCGATGCTCTCGGCACTGGACCCTTGGAGCAGCTCCATCATTTAAGCTCTATAAATGGAACTTGGGACGCTTGGTGTGTTTTTGGCAAGACAGTGAAGTGAACTAGGTGAGAAGGAGCTCGAGCCCAGCAGGTGCAGGAGTTGCAGCTGCACAGGAGCTGTGGGGGTCTGGAGCATGCCCAGCGTGTTATGTGGAATGGAGGTGTCCTTGCACGTGGAGGGACCGAGATTGTGCAGTTTTGTAGGCAGGAAACCGTTTTCAGCTGAAACTCTTGTTGTGTTACTGCCCTTAAGCAAAGCTTCTCCTGCGTTTGGGGATGTGTTGTGTCTTAGACTGACAGTGCTGAGAGTGACAGAAATGTCCCAGCTGGGAGTCTGGGATCCTCTCTTTTATCTGTGTGCCACCTTAAATGTGTCCATAAAGAGCAAGCAAAGCACCTCAGAAATGTCCTGTAGAATCATCTCTACTCCTTTTGTTCTTGGAACCTTTGGGCTCCCTGGCTCTCACAGTTCTTGTACTCATAATTTGTGTTCATAGCTATTTATGGATTTTTCTGATGACCAGATTTGTGTGATGTTTATGATCTCCTTGTGATAGGATGGAGTAACTTGTTGAAACTCCAAGGTGCAATTTCTTTGCAGAGGCCATCTGCCCAGGCTGTCTGTGAGTCTCAGTGTTCCCAGAGTGGTGGTTACATTCCTCAGGAGTTCTGAGCCATGAGGAGGATCATGTACTGAAAATGGGACTTGGCAGATCAGTGCTGGGTTGAACTGAGCATTTTGGGTGTGATCGAAAGGAACCACATTGGGTGCTCTGCTCTGGAGGGTTCTGGCAAAGAGGAGACTTTTTCCAGTAGACTGTGGAGGTGTGATGAGCTTGCTGGTCTATTTTAGGTGCCTCTGCCTTCCTGGGACGCTTCCTGTTCCCTCATTTCCTGATCTGCAGAGTTGCCTGTTTCTAATTTGGGAATGACTTTGCCTTGGTTGGGCTGATCAGTGGTTTGTGCTGCAGCAGCCCAAGCTCAGGGGGCTGATCAGGGCTTCTTCGTGGTTAGTGTTAAATGTTTCACGTGCTTGTTAGGATCTGCGAACATCCCAGCCCAGCTCCTGACTCCCCTGGAGCTGCAGTCCCTCCTCTGGGACTCTCCCCTGCCTGGAAGGTGCTGGTTGCTGCTGCTGCTGCTCTCTGGGAATGACCTCAGTGGGGCTGGGCCCTGAGGCACTCTCCAAGATACTGAGTCTGACTCTTGTGAAAGAAAAAAATAGAAGCAAATCTAGAATTTTCAGTTCCGTCCTTCTGCTTTCACTGTCAGCTGGAGCCAGGTAACTTCATAGCAGGGCCAGTGGAGCAGCTCAGGGGTCGGTTGTGTCTGGGCACCTGGGTCAGGCATCATCTGCACAGGCTTCTTGTTGTGTATGATTACTTTCTGTTTAAGAACCGGTGCATAGGAAGGTACCAAGAGCTCATAAAGACACCTGAGAGAGGAAGAGCAGCTGATTGGAGGATGCTCAACCTCATTATTTTTAAATCTCAGCAGTTATTTTTCACGTCTTGTATTTTATTCCCCTTTTTAGCTGTCATTGGCTGTCTCCTGAGTGCTTAATGTGAGGTAACAAATGCGGAACCTCAGCTGGGGAGGGAAGGGGATGAGGACGGCGTTTGGAATGCTGCAGGGGTGATGTCTGGTAAATATTTCCACCCGACGAGCTCGAGTTTGGCTAATCCTGCAAAATAGTTCATGAAACCTAATCTGGTTTGACCTCGAGTCTGTGAGCAGAAGGCAGAGGGCAGCTCACTCGTGCTGCTGTTTTCCCGTGGCCTGGCTGGCAGTGGCAGCTGGGCTGTGACAGCTTTGTCCAGGGAATCGAGCACCTGGAGAAAAACCCAGGAAGAACCTTGGGCTTTGTGGGGTTTTGCTGTGGAGCAGAGGTGGTGTGAGGCCAGTGACCTGGCAGCCTGTGCCCTCAGGGTGGAAACTGATGCGCTGTTGACTTTTCCCCTTTCTGTTCCTGAATTGCTTTGTTTTGTTCTGTGGCATCATAAATTAATTATTTCTTCTTTCAGCTGTCTTCAGGAAGTTTCCTCTCTTCGTCTTTCCTTGCCCTCCAGCCCTGGCCCCAGTGACCCAGTGCTGGGACAGCCCTGTCAGTGCCCCCAGCCCCCGGTGTCCATCTGCTCCTCCAGCCCAGCCACGGCTCAGCCCCTTCCTTCCCTGCAGCCCCACCCTGTGAGGCTCTGTCCCCTCCTCAGTTCTCTGCAGTTTTTGTCTCGTGGCTCCCTTTCCCACAAGGCAGAGCTGATGGATTTGAGGTGTGCTCTTCTCTTTGGGCTGCTGCTGCAGGAGGGGGTGTGCCTCTGGCTGTGAGCTGAGTGTGGAACACATTCCATTGCCTTCAGGTTGATAAATGAACCCGTCACAGCCTAGTTGGGGACCATTCCCTGTCATTAAACACCCACTCCAGCCTGTCTCTAAATGAAGAAATGCTCAAAGGTCAGCCCAAACTGGGCTCTGCAGTCCCAGTGCAGGTAAATCTGTGGCATTTTCCCCTGTGAATCATGAAAGCCCCAAGCAGTGGCAGATTTTGCCTTATTCATCCAGGAGTCATGGGGAGTGATCCGAGCTCTACTCCAGTTAGAGGAAGTGATTCACAGATTTGGGAGTGCAATGACTCTCCTTTTCATCTTGCTTTGTTGCTCTGAAAACCCCAGAGTTTATGTGAAGTTGAAGGTTCTTTAGAAGGCAGAGCTCTGATAAGGGGAGAATCAAATCAGCAGAGTAATGAGTAGTAAATCTAGAGAAAATAGTGAGAATTCACTGGTGTCCCCCACCCCTTCCTCCACCAGGGCTGCTCTGAAAACATTTAATCCTTCCTCTCCCCCTTCCATGGACTGCATATGCCATCAAAGTGACACTGCTTTGATCTATTATTTATTTAAAGAATATTTTTAACACAAGAGGGCTGGAATTATGCTTTGTGTATTGAATTAAATCTCTCAGCCTCAGTAGCAACCAAAGCATATAACTTGATTTAAAGAAAAAGACTCCAAGTACACCAGGTTTTACTGACAAGTTGCTATTAAATTCAGAATATTTAAATTAAGATTTTGCTGTATTTATATTGATTTCTAAGATAAGCAGAGAGCAACAAAGCTGATTGTAATAGTTTTACCTCAACATTTTTTTTCCTGCTTCCTCATAAGATGCTGAGTGAGAATTAAATCCTGTTTTTATGAGAGGAGGAATCCACAATTAGGTTTTTCTGGAAATGCAGATTAAAGCAGAACTGCATACAAATGTGCTTAATTCAGACAAGCAGAATTTACCTGCCTGCCCAGGCAACCCATGGCAGTGTCCAAAGCCCATGGGCTGGGTGGGTTTTCTGGGGAACTGGGCTGTGGTTTTGCCTCAGAGCTGGTGTTCACTGGCTCAGTGCTGAGCTGGCCCTCTCCCCCTGTCCAGAGGTGACCGTGGGCACAGCGTGGCCATGGGTGACTGAGGGGTTATTGACCCCCCTGGAGCTTTACCTGGCACTGCCAGATCTGATAAACCAATACATGTGATGTTTGTCTTGTTCCTCTGTTCTCTGAAGGACTCTCTGTAGATGCCTCTTCCAGTGAATTATCTAATGAGTTCCTCCAGCCCGGGTTTGTGTTAATGACAGCCTTCAGGCCATGGTGTGGGGTGTGATGGGTGACAGGCTCAGGGGCTGAAGGATTCCCTTCCATCTCCTTGTCCCAGAGGCTCTGCCAGCGACACCCTCACTTGTATTTTTATTCCTGTATTTGTATTTATTGATCGATCCTTTCTGAACTGGGACAGGGTGACCTCCAGCTCTTGTTGCGTAGGGATGGAGCAGAGGTGTAATTAGTGTAATTAGTGAATTAGTGCAGTGCTGTGCAGAGTGGAGAGCAGGGGCAGTGCCCTGGGAACAGCCAGGGGTGGATGCAGCCCTGGCTGTGCCTCTGCCTGCTTTCCTGTGGCCTGGCAGGAGCTGCAGCAGGAGCAGAGGCTGCAGGGGGGTTTGTGCCCTCTGCTCTCCATGGCACAGCCACAGGAGGGGACTGGAGGCCCTGGGAGGGAGGGAGGGGTTGAGCCTTGTGAGGCAGGGCCAGCATTCTTCCCTGTGCCTTCAGCACAGCCTGGCCCTTCACGTGGATTGATGGGCTTGTCCTGGTGGTTTCTCCCGCTCTCTCCTGGAAGCTGGGGAGGGTTCTGTTGCAGGGAATCATTTGCATGTGGAGCAGTTGGCTCAGGGATTCCTCAGCCGAGACGGCGGCTCCTGATCAAACGCTCCGAGTGCATCCCGAGTTAGTGCTCCCGCGGGATCTGAGGGGGCCGTCCAGGAGCGGTTTGAAGGAACAGTTTGTAAGGAAGATCTGAAGCTGCCTCAGTCAGTGCCTGGGAAGACGGACACCTTTTAAAGGCAGTGCTAGACAGGAGTGGGAATGCTGTGGAGTGAAGAGGAGAAGCCTGCAGGAATGCAGAGCAGAGGAGGAGGAAAGCCCTTGCCGCAGATAAATGGGGAATGACATCTGGAAGATGCCTCTTGTCGGTTCTTTTGCAGGTTGTATAAAGAAAGCAAAAATCATAGGAGTAAAATGTTTGCTTCCTATTATTTTCATTATTTTTCAGGAGTGATTGACAGGGAAGGAAACCCTGTTTTGGTTCTAAGCATCCCAGAGTGGTTGGGAAGCAGCGTTTGGCTGCTGTGCTGTGCCAGAGAGGATCAGCTGCTCCAGTCTGGAGTTTTTAACTTTGAGCACAGTGGGTCACACAGGGTCACCTTGGATGTCTGAGGGCTCTGGGCCACAGCGTGTCTGTCACTGCTGTCACACAGAGGAGCTGCACGCTGCTCCCAGGGCAGGTGCATGGGAGGGCAGTGCCTCTGCGTGCCTGGGGCAGGCACTGACAGCAGCAACTCAGCCACGAGCTCAGGAGGTGCTGACAAAGTGAACACAGGGCAGCAGTTCAGAGGAGGCTTGGTGAGCACCTGGAACCATGTGTGGGAGCTGCCTTCACTGGGCAAACGAACACACTGGGCACAATAAAGCTCTGAAGAGAATTCAGAGTATCACTGCTCAATGCAGAGGTTAGAGAAGGAAACCAAGGCCTCAGGAGGAGTTGATCGAGGAATCTGGAGCAGGCTGGCACACCAGGAACTGACTGGGCTGCAGATGGCTGGAGACAACCTGCAGAGCTGCTGGATTATTAATGCTAACTTGAAGGCGTTCTTTGCATTCTACTGCTTTTATTGCTGTGGAGAAGCACACGGAGATTTTTTTTTTCCCATAACTATTTATTTATCTTAAACTTTACATTAAAAAACAAAATTCCTTGAAACCGAAAGCTCTTTTTTTTTAGATGCTTTACTTTGCAAGTGGTTCAGGAGCTGCAGAGGCAGCAGGGAGCTCTGTTCCCCTGGGTGGGGGAAAGGCATGTCCGTGTGGGACATGTTGGGAATCGTTCCTTCGGGAGCCTGGCGTTGCTTGTGTGTGCAGTTGTGTGATGGAGGGGGAGGTCAGTGCTTTGTTTGCCTGTTCAATACCTTCAGCCTTTCCCGGGAGCCCCGGGGGTGGTGCAGGACAGATGTCACCGTTTGTCACCTCCCAGCTGGGAGCCCAGCACGGGAAGGTTGGCAGAGAGCGAACAGGAACTCCTGGTGTTGCAGAGTGAGCTGAACTTGAGGGAGAACAATGTTTCCTCTTGTTAAATGTTGCTGTTCTATTCTCTCTGGAGACCTCCTCGTTGGAACATTTCATGGCACATCTCCAAAGGAGCCAACAGTCAGGAGTTACCTGAGGAACACCTCGCTGGTGCTGAAGAGATTTGTATTAAATCTGAAAATGTGTGTAGAGAAAAATGTCAAAAAAACGCTTTGAGAAGGGAATGAATTTCCTGCACAAGCAGGAAATTGAGCCTCCTGGCCAGTGAGGGTTTTCAAATGAGACTCATATGAGGATTTGGAATTTGGGAATTTGTCCCAGTATCTGTATTAATGCTGATAACTTCATCCTCAACTCTGTAAAATAATGTAGCCACATATATTTCATGTTTAATGCTGACTTAATCTTGTGTTTGTATTAACTCCCAGAAGCAATTTGAACTCACTGGCATAAACCCAGGCAAGTTTCTAACACTTGAGTGTTCATCTGGGTAATGTTTAAGCAGAAAGTTTTCAGCTTGCAAATTGCAGTGTAAAAATCAAATGTTAATGGGGTCTAAAAAGTCCAGTCTGAAATGTACCACAAAATGCAAAATTTCTCATAAAAGCACTGACTTGTTCTTGATATTACTTGAAGTAGAATATAAAGTAGTTCTGTGGCTCTGAGTTACAAATCTGTTCTCACTCAGGCTGAAATAAATGGGTGTCTTGGTGTCAGCCTGGCCTGGAGTCACTTTCAGGGATGCTCCAGTGGGACCAGGTGGACTCCCTGGGATGATAAAACTTCACATTTTCAATCAAACCCAGAACATAATGGTTTTTTCCTAAATGAAAATACCTGCAGATATTGCACTGGACTCACCTGCAGATCTGTTTGGCCCCTAAATGAAATTAAAGGTGAATTAGGAATATTTTAAGAGGTCTTTAGCATAAGATGTAAATTTTAGTGTCAGATGCTTTACTAAGCACCCTCTCTTCCGAGCAGACACAGAACTCCCTCTGCTCCCTGAGTCCCATTTCCAATGGCTTTGGGATGAATTCTCTGCCATCACTTCTCAGGAAGAGCATTTTGACTGAGTGGATTTTGCCATTTAAGTATTGCAGGTTCTGACCCAGAGTTATTAAATCACTTTAAATCGGATGCAGTACAAGCTTGGGAGTTGTATCCCATTTTTTAACATACAAATGACACTCCAAAGTGCAGAGCCCACAGTAAGAGCTGCTGTGGTTTGGTCTTGAGCCTTTGCTGACAGAGCAGTTTGGATATTGGTTTTCTTACAAACTTGCCAAATGTTCTTCTGCTTCATTTTTTAATTCTAACAAAAATCCATGGAAATATATTCTGATGGATATACTACTGAAACAGGGAAAAGAATATTCCCACTGTCTTAATGACAGATGAGAATGTCCTCATACTGCTTGTATTAAGAAGCTTTAAATATGCAGTGAAGTTTCTGGTGTGTTCCAAAAGAGTTTAGAAATGGAGAGGCATTTTTGGGTTTTTTGGGCTTGAGGTGTTTTTTGATCTGTCACATTTGTTGTACCCCAAACCCCCCTGAACCTGGGCCGAGCCCCAGTGTGGGCAGCAGAGGAGGGGGATTGTGCCCCTCTGCCCCCTCAGGTGAGAGCCCAGCTGCAGAGCTGCCCCAGCCCTGGGCCCAGCACAGGAGGGAGCTGGAGGTGCTGGAGAGAGCCCAGAGGAGGCACCAGGGGATCAGAGGGATGGAGCAGCTCTGCTGGGAGGAAAGGCTGGCACAGCTGGCATTGTTCAGCCTGCAGAGGAGAAGCTTTGGGGGGAGCTCATCGTGGCCTTCCAGCACCTGACGGAGCCAATAGGAAACATGGAGAGAGACTTTTTACAAGGGATGGAGGGGTAGGACACAGGGAATGGCTTCCCACTGCCAGAGGGCAGGGATAGATGGGATATTGGGTAAGAAATCCTCCCTGTGAGGGTGGGGAGGCCCTGGCCCAGGCTGCTCCTGGACCCCTGGCAGTGCCCAAGGCCAGGCTGGATGGGGCTTGGATCCACCTGGGACAGTGGGAGGTGTCCCTGCCTGTGGCAGGGGGGGCACTGGATGGGATTTAAGGTCCCTGCCCAGCCAGGCCATTCTCTGATTCATCCTCACGATGGATGTGGATGTGAGGAGTGGTCGGAGGGGACAGGGATGAGCTGCAGCTCTCAGGATGTGCCCCCTGTTAGCAGAACAAATGGTGTGGAGTGTGAGCCTTTACATCCTTTGGGGTAGGTGGCACAGGGGAAATCGCCCCATTTGTCTCTGGGATCAGTTCCTGTTCCTCTCGTGGCTTTGCTGTCAGTTTTCCTGGAGAAACACTTATTTAAAACCCCGAAGCTGGGAATGGAAGATAAATATCAGCCCGTTCAGCATGAGCCACCAATCAGATGTTACCAGCAAAATACTGAAAAATAAGTCAGTATTAGACTGCAAATGGGAAACAATGAATAAATGAGATGGAGAAGATTGCTTGGCAGGATACTTTCTCTTGGAAGAATTATTTATGTGTTTCCATGTCTAATAAGTTATTTTGTGTGTAGTTTTCTGTGTTTCCCTGGGGTGTTCAGTGCGTGTGTGGCAGCGTGTGATGGATCTGGCAGTGTCCCTGCCCTTCCCCACCCTGCAGCTCCCTGGCTTTCCCGAGGAGCTGGCAGTGCCAGGGGTGTCTGGGGAGGTGTCCCTGCGGGCAGGGCACTGCAGGGGTTGTGCAGTGGTCAGGTCAGGTGGTTTTGGGTGGTATTTTTGGGGGGTCTGTTACACTCTGAGCTGCTCGGGGCAGTGAAGAGTCTGCAGGACTGGGCTGCCCCTGGTTCTGCAGTGACTCTGCTTTTACTGTGGATGTCCCAAACTTTGACAAAGTGCTCTAAGGCTCCTGTCCTAAGTGCTGAACTGCAGCTGGGAGCATCTCCACCCCATCCATGGGCACTCCCTGGGAGCCCTGCAAAATCCTGGTCAGGGAATTCCTGCTCAGGCTCCTGGTTTGAGCCCTGTGCTGGAGAGTGCTGCTTAGTCCTGGGTAGTTCCTGGCATGAGGAACTCCTACAGGACTGCAGAGTTTGTTAGCAGGAACACAGGTTGGGATGAAGCCATAAACCACAGTTGTTGCTGATTTTTTATTCCATGTTCCCCATCATGGCCATGGGAATCAGGAAACGCTACAGGATTTCTGTCCTGGTGTAGAGCCTGTGCATGGTGCCTGGCTGCTCCAGTTTCTGTATAAATTACACATTTATGTGGCTCTAGGGTTTTCTCTAAGTGTGAAATTTGGGATTTTTTTGCCCTGCTGTTGAGGATTGCAGGGAGCACCCTGGGGAAGTGGGGATGTGGGTGACTTTGCTGCAGGCAAGCCCTGGAATCTCTGAGAGCCTCGTCACTGCTTTTGTTTCCCTCCTCTGGTTTAGGTGTTGGCATGAGGGAGTCTAGGAAAAACCCATAAAGATGTGAAGTAATAATTCTCAAGCAGCGTTTTTAGCTGGCCAAGGTGGTTTGTCATTGGTTTAATGCAGGTTTAGGGTCCCAGGTGAGGCTGGGTGGGTTTGGGTTGGGTACATTTATGGTGCCCAGGTGGGATAACCCCACGTGCTGCCCGGGCAGTGCCAGGGGGATGCTGGAGCTGCAGCTGGAGCCACGCCAGGATTTCTCCTTACAGGGCTCTCCAGGAAAACCAACACATGAAGAAAACAAAATAAAAAAGGCACTAGATGGCTTTGCTTTGGTGTGTGTTTGTTTGTTTAGTTTTTTTATAGTTTTGTTTGTCACTTGGGGGCTTTTCCATTGTAATTCTTTTAGTTTCAGTATCAGAGATCACACACTGCATTATAATATTGGTCAAGGGCCCTTGAATAGCATTGCCTCATGTTTTAATAATATGCTTCAGTTGGACACTGGCTAATTTAGGATGAGTAGCAGAAGTTCACTGGTATCCATTTCCATGCTCAGAAAGAGAAGAATGGGCTCTGGAAATAATAACAAAAATAGTAACATGGAGTCTAAGTACTGTTCTAATAAAAAATATGAAAAATTTCATCAGTCAGGCCTTGCTTAAAATAGTCCATGTGAAAGAACAGGTAGGAGAGGTTGGTTAAAGCCCTGCAGGGATGCTGAAGTTTGAAGGCCAGGGAAGCTGCTGTTTCTGCACTGAGGATGTGTTGTTGCCTTTGCAGATGAAGACTGTAAGTGTTGCCTTAGTTTTGTGCCTCAATGTCGGCGTGGACCCCCCGGACGTGGTGAAAACAACTCCCTGTGCCCGCCTGGAATGCTGGATTGGTGAGTCCCAGAGCCCTGAGTCTCCCAAACACCAAGTCACAGCACAGAATTCATCCCAAAGTTGGGCATTCCCGGGCTTGAAACTGGGCTGAGCAGAAGGAAATCTGGGATCTGCTTTTCCTCTGGGTGAATGAGGAGCCCAGCTCCAGCTGCTGCCATGGGTCATCTCTCCTGCTGTGTTCTGAAATGAGACACCATGGAGAAAAACAGCTGCTAATGAGCTGCTTTGCTTCCTTGTAATTATTTTAGATTTATAAATATCTGAGGAAATCTCTGAGCAGGGACACCTTCAGAGTGCTGGGATCTGCAAAGCTCTCAATCCCCCTTCTCTGCCTCACCCAGCAGAGCAGTGAGGTTTGTGAAACACCTTGCTGTGTTTTGAGGGGGCTGCTCCGGGGCTGTTTTAATTGGAATCATTCAGAAGACTTGGAATCAAGGATGTCTTGCCAGCAATTCGAACACCTGGGTTTGCCACTTCCATGCAGCATTGCACTAAATTCCTAGTTTTTTTGTGAAGAATTTAAAAGTTCCCTTGATTTTGGAGAAAAAGTCTAATTATCAAGATGAGACAATTCTGAAGTAATATTAGAAGGAAATATCTTGTGTACAGAAGCTTTCTCAGATTTTTTTTTTATCTAGGAATTGGGAATGTTCAGCCTCCAGCACGTCCCACACTGGGCACAGTAATCCTCAGCTCGGGGCTTAGACAGGCCCCAGGAGCAAATTAATCACTGCACAAACAGAATTTCTCAAAAGACTTTCAGGAGGTTTTCTAACCGTGCCTTACCTGCTTTGTGAATCACAGCATCTCACGTTTTTAACCTGGAAATGCTGCTGAAAGCCTTGAGCAGGCACAAACAGGTACCTAAGAGCAGTGCAGAGAGCAGCCCCGATGTCTCACTGATACACCAGCAGAGGAGCATTGCAGAATCATTTAAATAAAGTCATTAGTGCCTATCATTAGCAAAGAGAATTTTGAATGCAGTTTTGTAATTAAATTTTCAGTGTGTTTATGTACACAAGTGCTCCTCCCACTTCCAGCCAACTTGAAATTTCTGAAAAAAGTGATTGGGGAAATATCTGACATTTTTCCTGCCATCAGTCTCAGGAGCAGGGAGGGGGGGTGCAGTAATGGGGGGGCCTGGGGAGCTCTCTGGGGTGCAGTTGGTGCTGTTCACACCTGAGCTGGGGTCACAGCTGGTCACCCCTGGTGACAAATGGCCATTGAGCAGAGCCACGTGCACATCCTGCTGCACCTTCCACGTGCTTTTATTCGTTAAAGTAACTCTCAAAATCCTGCTTTCATCCTGCTTCATTACCTTTTGTTTCTAACAAAACTATATTTACAAAAACTGGAAAAAACTCCTTCATTGATCTGGTTTAGTGCTTTTAAAATAATTGATATTAAATAGCAAAATATTAGCTTGTAGGTTTTTTTTTTTTTAAATAAAACTTGTTAATTGTTTAATTATATGTCCGTGGTGTTTGAATAAAGCACATGGGCTGGAATTGTATTGCTATGTATAGATTGTGGTAATTATCTAGCAATATAATTGACTTCTTAAATATTACAAATGGCACACAATCTCTGAGGCAGGAAGCAGAGGAAGTAAATGAAGCAGGATTTTGCATTCATCAACAGAAAATGTTTGTCATCAAATATTTAACCAATTTGAGTTCTTGTCATTATTTACAATAGAAACCTTATTTCATTATTAAAAGAAACAAACGCAATGCCTCTCTTGTCTTTCAAAACAAAATTGTGTTTAGCACCTCAGTGAAAGAAATCTCCCACATTTGACAGTCTGCAGTGGAACTGGATTTTTGCTGGACTGAAGAATTTGGGGATAATTTTTGGGCATTGCCCCCAAGTAAATTCCAATGAGGACCAAGGTGTTCGTGGGTTTGAAGTTGATAATGAAAGGACCCTGCATGAAAATGTGCCTCAGTGACCTGAGGGATGCTGGGGTGAGCAGTGCTCCTGTGTGTTCTGTCCCCAGATCCTCTGTCCATGGGGCCTCAGAAAGCTCTGGAGACCATCGGGGCCAACCTGCAGAAGCAGTACGAGAACTGGCAGCCCAGGGTGAGTGTTGGCTGTTCCTGGGGCTGCCCTGCCTGGGCAACTGGGCAGGCACTGCTCCAGTGCTGCAGCCTTTACTCCATTGAGCTTTTTTCTGAAGTGTTTCTAAGTTTATTTATGTCTTGGAGCATTTGTGGCAGATATTTGTGTGCAGTTAAGACAAGAGAATTCCCTTCTGCATTTTTCCTCATGGCACCCTGACAATTTTTAAGTCTCAACAGCTCAAGAATTTAGCAGAAAATTCAAAAAGTGCCTGAAATCGAATAGGAGAGTAAAGCATCTTGGAGCAAAGGTGAAAACAATCCCTTTCCTGTGCTCTGTATCAGAGTCCCTGGTTCTGGGGGAGGAGGGACAGCTCAGGAGCAGCAGGTTCCCTGTGTGGGCCTGGTGGAGGCAATCCCAGAGCTGGGCTGATTCCCTGGTTCCTGTAGGAAATCACAGCCCTGACACATTGCAAAGCCAAACACATCCTGGTTTATTGCGCTCCACAGGGCTCTGGAGCTTTGTGCAGTAATAAAGAGGAGTTGGTGTGGCATCTGCAATAAAACAATAGGAACATTATTGAATTTCCTACAGCTTTCATATAAATACTAATACATCCCGTTTTGGGGGCTTGGAATGGTTGAGGAGTGGATGGAAGGGAGACAGTTTGGGGAAAACCAGGCAGTCTGAAATAAAGAGCAAATGATGACAATGTTTTGAAACAGCCAATATTCCCTGGCTGTCAGATCTTTCCAGCAGAAGCTGCTGTCGTCAGGACCTTGCTGGGAATGCACAAGTGCTGCTAATTGCTGGCAGGGGATGGTGGCAGTGGTGACCAGTGTGGGACCAGTCCTGTGCCATCGCTGCCTCAGCTGCTTCTGATCAAACATCCCCCTTTTTGCTCAATACAAACAGCTCAGCTGAAAGAAAACTGTAAAAGGGGTGAAGCATGAAAACTCCTTGTTTCTGGAAGCTCCCAGGCTGCACAGCTGATGGATATTTCCTTCCAGGTCTTATTAAGCCCCTTTCTAAATAATTTATCCGCTTGCCGTTGCTTGAAGTATTTGTTCTAATTAAATTTAAGACTTTGCTTTATTGTTGTGTAGCTACATAAATTTGTGTGCTGCGGGAGTAAAAACCACTTCAGCTGTTGTTTCCTCTGCAAAATCCTGCAGTTAAGCAATATTCAGTCATTTCGTGCAGTTCTCAAATGAAGATTGTACTGGGGGAGAGGGTAGGAGATGACAGAGCTCTGGGCTCGATCTGTCTTGATAAAGAGCTCTCAGAACAAGTAAAGAGTTCTTGCAATTCAGTGCAGATATAATTGAGATGCTGGTGAAAAAGTGGAAGGAAAACCACGACAGCTCTGCACTTGCACTCCGTTGGGTTTGGGGCTTGAGTTTCACCAGGCAGGGAAGGGTTTAAACCTTAGGGTAATCTGGAAAGAGGCTCAGTTGCGGGGATCAAAGGGGCTGCTTAAGCAGCTGAGAATGGAAGGAGAAATGGGAGTGAAAGTGCAGAGCACAGGACCCGGTAATGCCTGACTGGGGGAAAACCTGGGACTGGTTTGGGAATCTTCAGTGGGCTGGGAATGGCTGGAGGAGTGGATGGAACTGGGGCCTGGTGGTGGCAGGGCTGGGATTCCTGGGGAGCACTGGGAAAGGGGAGCCTTTGGCTGAGATGGAATTGCCCAGAATAAAATAATTGGAGTTTCTATGGGAGGTTCCTCACATGCTCTGTATGGAAAATATTTAGATAAGGAATTGATCATATTGAACTGGGATTTCTATACTGCTGACCCCCATTCAGAACCCTGCCTGTGTGAGGTGCAGCCCTGTAGCAGGGCTTTGCTGTGCTGGCAGAGAACAGCAAACATTTCCCTGTTATTGGGGTGTAAATTCAGTTTTCTTGGCAGCACTGCATGTTGTGCCACTGCAAAGGCAGGGACCTGCCTTAGTTTAAGAGTCAAGAGCCTTGGAAAACAGGACTAATGGACTGCAACCTGCGAGTGCTGCTGCAGTGGGATGGTTTATGGAGATGCAGGAGCTCGTGGGGGGTTTTATGAGCAGGAGTTACTGCTCTGCAAGTCCCAGTTTGTCAGTGGAGCTGGGCCCTGGCCCTGCACTGCAGCCCTGCAGAGCTGAGTGAGCAGGAGGAAGGTGCTGCTGTCTGGGGCACTGCTCGGAGGGAGGGAGGGAGGGAGCTCTCTGCAGCCTCCAGGCTGGCATTGTCAGGGCTCTATGGAGGCACCTGTGTGCACGGATCCCTCTGCAGAGCCTGTGGCATGAGCTCAGGATGGAATTGCTGCCTGCCTGCCTTCTTAGGAGGGTGCCAGGCTTTGTCCCCCTGGTTCTCCTGCTGGACATCTCCTCCCCTGGCTCCCTCCCTCCCTGGGCAGTGCAGTGCCCTGAGCCTCCATCCCTGTGGAGTGCAGGGGAGAAGGGGCTGCGGAGCCAAAGGCTGGGCTTGGATGAGGCACAGTTTACATAATTCAGGACCTGGTATGAAGTAGTCTGGAGCATATGCTTATTAAATTTGCATGAAATTATAGATTTTTATTCCTCTTCGTTAGCTCTGGCTTTTGACCAAGTTCTCCCTTTAACTCTAAACTGACCAGAACACTCACAGGAGTTTTTCCTCCTTCCGTCAACCATTTTGATGCTTCTGTTGACATTTTACTGGTGCCCAGATCCCAGTGGCACTCCTGCACCAGGTGCTCTTTGCAATCCTGTCCTTTATGCTCTGATGAACTTCCCCAGTCCTGCCAGGAAGGCCAAAATCCACAGTTCAAAACCATTCCTGGGAGAGGTGAGAAGGATGCAGACACAGCTCCTCCATGGCTGCAGCTGCTCTGAGCTCCTGCTGAACTGTCTCACTGGGATCTTTTGTACAGAGTCTTTCCAGCTGAAGGGCAGTTCTTCTATGGGTTGTGGGCTTTTTTACATCCTTTGAGAAGCAGCTGAATGGAGTGTGAGGGGTTTGTAACTCTGTAGGATTGACCCCAGCAAGGCACCACTCCCCTCCTGCCCCTCCAGACCAGCATCTCCAGGGCTCCTGCACCCTCTGCAACAACAAACAGCAGTGAGGGAATCATCACATCCCAAAGAATCTTCTCCCCTTGCACCCACTTGCCTACAGAAACCAAAGTCAATTACAGTATTGATTTTTTAATTCAAGTGCTACAATTCTGCCTCCCTTTTTCTTCTCTCAATTTCCTCCTTTCTTTGCTAGGAGAGTCATTTGGGCTGTTTTAATTCTCTCCTGGAATGAGTTGATTTCATTAGAGCTGAATGGATTATACCTGAACGGGCATCCCTGGGGTGAAAGAGAACTGCGAGCCACGAAGGGGGGTGAAAATCCCAGGTAGGAAAAGGACTGGGGAAATCTAGAAGACAAGATTAAATAAACTTTTAGGAAGCCTTTGGGAAGGATGGCTTGAAAGCAAGTGCTGGAGTTTGGGAATGCCTGCAGCCTGAGCATCCCTGCTGAGGGTGGCATGGGCACTGGAACAGGGCAGTTCTGCTTCTCTCCCTTGGGCACTTTTAAAGAAAGGGCTTTCCCATTTCTCTCTGATCCAGTCTCACCCGTTGTGTGATTCCTCTTGCCTGCACCAGTGAGTGATAGTCTCTCAGGACACATCCCCTACAATATGGATAAATTATCTCTTTTGTGGCAGGCCTTCAAGGAAACAGTGATTTTCTGATCAAACAGGCTGCTTGTCCCTCTCTTCTAGTCTGCTTCCCAACAGTTTTCCCTTAATTTCAAAGGAAGTACAGCCAAGATACATGAAATGGATCACTGAAAGCCTCTACCTTTTAGTGCATGTTGTCTGTTGTTGATGCTGTTGTTCCCCTCATTAGAGATCCCTGGGCTTTGATTCGGTGTCTGAGGTTTCATTCCTTCATTGCTTTTTTCTGCCTAATTAATTGGGAAGTTGCTGCTGCACATCAAAGGGGGAGCATTTCCTAAAGAGTAACTACTTAAGCATGAAAACTAATTGAACACATGACCTAATTATTGGTCTCTCAGTGAGTCATACTTTTCCTTTATTTCTGTGGGGTTTTTCTTTTAAAACAACAGCAAATACTAATTGCTCCTGCAGAAGAAACACTGTAGAATTCCAAAGGGGAACATGGAAAAACTGGTACTTGGTCTCCAGTAGGAGATATCTGCAGATGTAGGAACATGTAAGAAAAAATGAATAAGAAAAAAAACAACACAAAGGCAGTGTGACCTTGTTTAACAAAACCAGGTTTTCCTTAGAGGACTGTGTTTGTTGGTTTTCATTTCCCAACAGCCTTTTGAATTTGGCAGCTATTTCAGGCTCTGCAAAATTCTGCTGTATCAATCCTTTGCTGTCTTGTTAAAGATCAACTGTCTTCAGCATAAACCAGCAGGGTTTTTTTCAGGAAAAAAAGAAAAAAAAGGTCTGCCATAGAAGTGGAGTTAACAAGTCTAATTGTGAAACTCAATTACTGCTGTTCTCCTTCTGTCTGAAAACCTCATGGTCAGAGTGGGCACTGTCAGCCAAGGGCTGCCTCACTGAATCCCCCTCTGGAAGCACTGGGCATTGGGCCAGAAAAACTCAGATTTCAAGTATGGCAAAGGATGAAACCCACTTGGGAATGCCTTGGGAATATGGAGAGAACGTGAAGAAATGAGTCAGTGGTTGTAGTTTTCCCTTTGGTGGCTCTCCAGGTGATCTGCATCCCAGCCCTGCCTCGCCCAGGGGCTGGCTCAGAGCAGCCCCAAGCACAGCTGGCAGGGCAGCTGCTCTTTAGTGCTGAAACCCCTCAGCTGGGGCACCTCTCACCTGCACTGGCAGTAGCTGTTCATGGCAGGCCTCCTAGAGCAGGGGTAACTGAGGATTTGGGAATTGGCTGTGCAAGGGGCAAGCTCCCTGCTGCAGCTCTGGGTACAACTCACGTTTTAACGCTTTTGATAGTGAGAAAAAACCCCTGATTAATCTTTAACACACCACTGAAGGTGGAAACTGTGAAATTGCAGCAGTAGTGTACTTAATAGTGATTTCTCGGAGATTCTCCTGGAAAAATGAGTCACAAAAAGGAAAGAAATAGTTGAGGGCATGAACTGCTGTGGGGAAGCGTGTTGAGAAGCCGCAGAGCCCAGGCAGTGGCATGAAGTGTTCTGTGAACTGAGCTGTTCCTGCACTGCAGACAGCAGGGCTTGGCATTCTGGAACTCAGTCAACAAACTTGCAAAGTCTGTTTAGTGGGAAAATCCTGTGGGTCTTGGCATCCTGCAGCAAGCCTGGAGTTCTGTGGGCAGGATGTGCTGGGGTGAAGGCGAGCACCCAGCATCTGATTTCCTGTTCAAAGCCCTTGCCTTCCTTTCCACACTTCTGGCAATAACATCTTTTCACGTGTTTTGTACTTCACGTCTGTTTTGGTTTGTGCTCTGTCATCAAAATGGGGCCAGAATTGGCAGGCAGCAAGATTTGTGTTTTTGAGAGTATTTTCCTGTGACCATTGATGTCAGCTTGTCTGGGATGAGAAGGAAGAGCTGATATGAAAAGGCTCTTGGAGAGAAAAGCAGCTGTGCCTGGCAAGGGTGATTAACGTGTTTCTGTAATTACCACCCAGCTCTGGGTGACCTATTTAAAAACACCTTGTCTTTGTGTTGGGTGGGGAGTGGTGAATCTCTGCGATGGGGGACAGGGAGGGGCTTCCTGCAGATCCATCCTGGGGCTCTGTGTCCAGGAAACAGCACCTGGATCCACTGGAGAGGGTTCAGTGACTGGAGACTGGGACAGGCACGGGATGCTGCATTAGGAGCTTCTTGCTCACAGGCACCACCAGTTCGGTGCACAACTTAGAGATTAACAGAGGAAACTATTGCCATTTTTATTTATATTCCTGCTCCTCTCAAAGGCAGAATGGGAAAAGCCTGAGATGCTTTGGTTTTAACTCCTTTCCTATGGAGATTAGCAAAGCATAAACCTTGGAAGGATTGGTTTTCCTTCTCCTGACTTGTTAAGGTGTTTTTAATCAGAAAATTGCTTCATTAAGCAATTAATTTGCAATCAGAGGAGAACTTCAAACTACTAGGCAATTATTTAGTATTGGGAAGATGAAGTTCTTGCCCTGCAGGGCCCCAGCCTTGCAGCTCCTCCCTGGAGCACGATCCACTTGGGCCAGGGTATAAAGATACCCAGTTTGAAAATTTACCAGTTTGGGATCCTGCAGCCTAAACTGGGCTCCCAGTAAGATCCAAGTTTCTATTTAAGAAACAAGAAGATGCAGAGCCTGAAACTTCAAAGAGCTCTTAAAACTGAGATTCTAGAGAAGGACTAGAACTGAACTGACACTGATGCTTAGGAGTTACATTGTTTGACTAAGCAGGTTTGAAAGATGTGACCTGGGCTGTACTTAAAATCCTGTTAGGGCACCTTGTGATGTGACCCATTCAGCTGTCACCAGGCTGAGGGTGCAGATCTGGCATATGAATTTGAGTTCTTTTACAATTCCCTTTGTTTAAAAGTAAGCAATTATTGACACAGCTCTCTCAGGATGGTTATTTGAGCAGAGAGGGAAGGATTTGAACCAAACAGGGGGGGCTGGTGGGTGGAATTTCTGTGAACTTTGGCACAAACCTGCAGTGTGAAGCAGCTTGTAACTGCTGAGGAACACACCTGTCTCGTGGATGTATTGTAGCAGCAACTCAAGGTTGGTTGTCCTGATTTTTGTCTTCCCTGTCAACATCAGTTCTTGTGAACAAACTGCTCAGAGGCGGTTTTTTGGAAGTGTTATTGGATCCCGAGTCTGCACAGTGAGGATTAGGTACTTTGGAATTCATTTCACATTGGACTTGAAAGCAAGGTCAGAGACTCTGCAGAGGGAAGGTGAAGTCCCCACTCTGCTGGCTCCAGGCAGGGGAGGGGACGTGCCACACTCAGAGCTGGCTCCAGCCACCATCCTGCCCTGGAACCAGCAGGGAATTAACACAGGGGGAGATGGAGGGGGGTTTGAAATGCACCCAGACGCCTGCAGAGGAGTTGCCTCAGATTGGCAAGAGTCTCCTTTTGGCTTAGTTTAGTATTTAAATTAAAGCATCTCTAAGTTATGGTTTGTCTTTGCTGTAATTTATATTTTTCAAGTTAACAATGACTAATAATTTTATCAGTAATGTTTTCTCCTGGCCTGTGTTAACCAGGTTAAGCTGCTGCCTGTAATGTCAATTTGGGATTTCCAGCATACTCCCTTCTACTTAAATATGCGGTTTTTATTATCTTGGCCTAATCCTCATGAATTTGCATCAGGGTAATTTCATGTTCCTGCAGCCTGAAATTAAAACACCTGAAAGGAGGTGGTGGGGTTTTTTTTAAATATAAAATTAAGAAGCTTGGAGTCTGTGGATATGGTTCAGAATGATCTGTATTTGCATGATGTGTCCAACCCGAGAGTTATTGTGGCCACATCAGTGTGGGCTTGAGGTGATTGGGTTTGTGATTGATGGAGAGTGGGGATGAACTGCAGTCACTTCTGCCAGTGCTGAGTTCTCTCTGAGCTTATCACACAACAGGCTCGTGCTGCTCCTTGTGCCTCTGCTCCCTGTGCTTTGCAGCCCACCTGGGCTGGGATCCCCTCCTGGGCTGGGATGTTTATTGTGGAATTGTGCAAACCCCAAAGTGTTGGTGTGCAGCTCTAAGTTTGTCTGTCCTTTGATGTGTCTCCAAAGCCAGTGTAAATGCAGGAGCCTAAATCTTCCTTTGATGCAAGAGAAGAGCTGTGGTTTAGTCAGTATTAAACTGAAATCACGGTGAGTTGCAGGATTGGGTTATTAATCACCGTTTTGGATGAACCAAAGAACAAAGTATTTTTGTTTGTGAGTGAGGTCTGTAGTTTTCCCTAGAACAGCTTCCCCCTCAGCAGGCCTGGAAAGAGGCCAGCCTGGCATCGTGTGGAGACACAACACTGGGAGAGGTCTGTAGTAGTGGAATTATGGAAATGAAACTGGTGAGTATAAAACAAGTGGCAGTGAAGATCCCCTTGCAGAGCTCAGCTGAGCCCTGCCCGGGGCAGGGGCTGCCTGCAGTGCCTCTGGGTCAGCCCTGCCAGCAGCAGGCAGAGTGTTCCTGCCCCTTCCCTGTCAGCAGTGTTTCTTCATGTGCTGGGTAAGTCAGGCTGCAAAACGGATCCTCTTGGAGCTTCCCAGAGACTTCCCTCCATGGACAAAATTAGGGATTCTCCCCCACCTGCCTGTTCTATCAGCAACTCCTATATATGGGCTTTCCTCCAAATCTGTGTTGAGATCTTGCTAAATATCCTCTGGGAATCCAAATGGGTTTATATCAAAAAAATACTTCCTATCATCTCTGTGCTCTTTGATTTCTTTAGAAAACTCTACAAGATAAGGGTTTGATTTGAAGAGTCTGGCTTCTCATTAGAGATGCTGAATGGGCTCTTCCCCAAAGTGTTTGTTCATGGATCTATTTGATTATTTTTATTCCACCAACGTGCCCAGCACAGGGCTCAGCCTGGATTTCCTCTGGATTCCTTTAAAAACTGATGTCATTCTTCCTGCTTTCCCCTTTCCTGGTACCCAGGTGGTTTCACAGGGATTTTACCATCTACAGGTGGTGCTCAGTAATTCAATACTTGAGCTAGTTTATACCTTTTGGTTCCTGGAGATGGGATGGGGGTGTGGGGACTGGGGGGTCTCACTCTGTGTCACCCACGGTGGTTGAGGGTGGCTGCACCAGCTCTGGGCTTCTCAGCTTGCTGACATTGTCTGATCCTATTTTGGATTTTCCTTTTTTTTTTTTCTGGCCATGTTCCTGTTCATTGCTTAGATGCTCCAATGCGTTTTGGAGATTTAAAAAGTGAAATATAACGGTGTTACTGTGCTGTGTGCACCACATGTTCATCCTGGCTGTGAATTTTTGACATATATGTGCCTGTTTTATGTATCTGAGCCCCACTTTGTTCCAGACACTCTCAGGAACACGTTGCATCAAACTGGCAGCTGCCTCATGAAAAGTGGAATCTGAATTAATTCAATTTTATGTTCTTCATTTAAAAGAAAGCTTAATCCAGGATTTTTACTGTTCATCTTTAGTAGGTCTTCAAGGATCTGAGAAACATCTCTGTCTGGGGTGGTTTCATCCTTTGCCTGTGAGATATTGGCTTTAATGTGGCTCAACTTCCCATGGAACTGCAGGGCTGTTGGTCCAGGATGGATCCCTAAGCAGCAGGGATGGGTTTGGACAGGAGAGCTGGTGTGGGACATGCCCACCCTGGCCCTGGAAGCTGCTGGTGTCATTCCTTTTGGGTTGTAGTCACTTCTTTGTAAGGCTTCTTACAGTTCAGTTTTTCCAATTTGGGCATTGTTCCAAAAACCCCTCTCTTGGAATAATTAGCTTGCTTTGATTCCTTTTAATTAAATCATGTGAAGTGGGCTGGCTGTGTGCATGGCAAAGTCACAGGTTTAATGTCTTCTCTGCTTTTGGAAACTGGGATGCAGATCTGCTCTAAGTGGCAGCTGTACCCTGGGATGGGCCTTGGAATTTGGGTTAGGAAAAAGCTGAGGATAAGGGAAAGCAGCATCTGCTGCATCTCAGAGTTTGGGATCTGCCATGGGGAGGCTTTGGGGGGGGTTCCTCCAGGAAATCCCACCCAGCCCTGCTCTCTGATGTTCCACAGGACAGGAAACCTTCCAGCCTGGTGGATTATCCGTGTCCTGCAGATGTGGGGTCATGGAGTGGTTTGGGTTGGAGGGGGCTTTACAGACCAGTTCCAGCCCCTCCCACACCTCCCACTGAACCAGGGTGCTCCAACCTGGCCTTGGGCACTTCCAGGGATGGGGCAGCAATGGGCAGTTCAAGAGGGAGCATTAAAACCTCAAACACTGCAGCTGTCCTGCCTCTATTTGATTTATTTTACCCACCACATGCAGTGCCTTATGTGTGCCATTTGCATTTGGGATTCTTTGTCACCCAGAAGCTGTTTAAAAAAACCCAATCTTCAGCCAAATAAAGCTTTTATATCTCATTATAGATTCTGGGTAGGAGCATCCTTCTTCTGCAAGGAGGTGTAAAAGGCAGTTTCAGTATAAAATACTGAATGTTGGAGTAGTTTCTTCTGTGGATAAATTTGGAGCACATTCAGTAAGGTATCTTAGGGATAAAAGGGGTGTGACTTCAGGATTTGTTCTGCTGAATGAGAAGAGGATGATGTTATACCTTGTGGAGAGCACAGGCTCTGGGTGCCAGCAGAGACATTTGTCATACATTTTTCATACCCTTTGTAACCTCTGTGCTGGGGTTGGGGTTTTGGCATCACACACACTCTGGGGTCTGAGTCTTGTGGAGCCTTTCTGGAACAAAGCCTGAGGTCTTGGGCTGCAGGAGAATGAAAGAGGAAGACTTGAATTTTATAGCTTTGATGAGAAAATAGGTTTATCCTCATATTTTCTTAAGGGGAAAAAAATCCATTTCCCTGCCAAAAGAGCCGTGGTGCTCCAGCAGTGCCTCTTGCCTGCTGGGCTGGGCAGTGCCAGTGGGGATGGGAACCTGGCCTGGCTTCCAGAACTTTCCATTGCCACTGAGAGTTGAGCAACATCAGCAATTTGGATCCCCTATCCTGTCACCTCTGGCACTCTGCATTCCTTTCTTTTCACGGGACCTGATCCTGAGCTGTTTCCTGGACTCAGCAGCTGGCAGGGTGAGCAGGGCTGAGTTTGGGAGGTGATGAGGAGCCCGTGCTGGTGTCTCAGGTGACAGCAAAGCCCTCTGGCACAGCCATGGAGTTGCTGCAGCCCCAGCTCCTCAGGGCAGGGGCCTCTGCCTGCGGCTCCTCCTCAGTGTCCAAAGTGAGTCTTTGCCCCATGAAAAATTAAAGGAAAACCTGTAATTAGGTGAAGTTTCCAAAGCAAAGCTGTTAATTTAAATCCAGAGGACTCTGGGAATTTCTGCAGCCACTGCACCCTGACATTCCAGCGGGGTAGGAGTTGATGAATCCACTGGAGGGGTTTTTCGCCTCTGGACAGACTCATGTTGGAGAGGTCACTGCTGTGCCCTGCTAACCACCTGGCTGGTTTATTTTTCCTTTGAAAGAAGTAAATCCTTTGTGAAACAGCAATTTGGGATGTCATTCTGTGGAGGGGTGTCAGGGGATGATCGGCAGCACAGCTTTGGAGTGGCACCATCTCACTTCCCATTTCAGTATTAAACGTTGGTAATGTCCACAGTAAAGCCACGTGGTGCTACCCCCAAACTGGTTTCTTTTCATGGTTTGAGAACTCCTTTCTATTGAAACTCCTCCTATTTCCTGCAAATTTGTCAATGAAGTGTTTTATCAGCCCTGAAGTTTCAACACTGAAGGGTAAAATGTCTTAAAAACTGGCATCATAACTGTCACAAGTTAACAGGGACAAGGCTGGATAAACCAGTGAGTGTTTCACGGAAGTGTGGCAATGAGCAAACAAAACTTTTAACTTTGCTTGTGTGAGCAGAATAATGAGAATCTCCTGGATCAGGCCATCACATGATTGCTTTTGACAGGAGCTGTTCAGGGAGGCAGGAGGTGATCAGGAACTCACAGAAGGGCAGCTGCCATCCCCGTCAGGGTGCTCTAGCTGGGCTGTGGCAGCTCTGCTGCTCCAGATGCACTGCCCAGGTGAAGGCTGGGCTGTCCTGGCTGTAATTGCATCAGGGAGCGCAGGCTCCTTGCCAAACACCAGGAAATACCTGGCAGCAGCACCTGCTGGGAGGCAGGGAAGGCAGCCTGGTGTTCAGGGCCAGCAGTACTCAGGAGCTGGGCAGTGGCTCATAAGAACAGGGGAAAACAACCCAAAGTGTGGGGTGTGTCTGTGGTACCAACAGGAGCTGCTAAGCCCCACGGAGCTCTCAGGTTTGGTTGAGCTCTGTTGCCTTTTGCACTCATTAGTGCTGGGAAGTTCCTGCTGGGAACTGGAGGGGAAGGGATAGTGATGGGAGGAAAGAAAAAGACAGAAAATCACCACCTGGGCTATGTGTAACTCACGAACCTGGTTCTTGTCACATCTAAAACTCCCACCTGAGTCCTGAGCTGGCAGTAGGACTCAGACTGTGCTTATTCACAGGCTGCCTCCCCTCCTTTCCATTCCCCTCGTCCTCGTGTTTCTCCAGGCCCAAATGATCTGTTTGCAGTTTGGAAATTGAGATCTACAGACTTTAGTTTTAGAGTCTGAATCCACCTCCATTAACTGCAAGCTGTGTTTAATATTGATGCTCCAGGGACGTGAGGAGGGATGGAATGAGCCAGTTCTCCTGTGGAAAAAAGCTGAAATTCCCCAGCACTCTGCTTTGGGTGGCTGGTGAAGCTGCCAGCAGCCAGGCTGGGATTTAAGGGGCACATTTTTGCAAATCAGTGTCTTCATCACTGCTCTGAGTGGAGAGAGGAGGAGGTGGGGGCTCTGTAGGAAGATTAATGCAGCCTCTTGGCTTTCCCGAGTGCTGAGGTTCCCAGAAAGGATGAGGGTGTCACATCACTGCTTCTTGCTTCATATTTTTCCTCCTTTGGCTTGCTTTTCTTGGGTGTTGCCATCATTAAATGCTGCCATTCATTGTTCCCTCTCTCCTGCTGGCTGGAGACACTGACTGTTAATTGAGCAGCAATGTATCTGCTCTTCAAGCTTCTCAGATAAACAATTTCAGTCCTTCATCCTCTTTTATTGTGACATTTTAAGACTTTCTTATATTTGGCTGTCACAGAAAAAAACCTAAAAACCTCAAACTTCTGCAGCCTTGGTTTGGTTTATAAACAGGCTCCCAGTGGCAGCTTTTGTAGAGGTGTGTTTGTCCTGCTCTTAAACTAGGGTCTTTATTTCAGTGCATCAGATTGAAGGCTTTTATTGTGATTCTGGGGTTTCAATCTCTGCAGCTCTGGAGAAGAGAGCAAGAACCAGACTTTTGTCTTTCTAAGGACAGTTGAAAGACTTTCCATTATTGTTTGGCCTTGCTTCAAAAAAATGCAATTTTGAGCGTGACAAACCAGCTCCTACCTGGGTGTCTTGAAGTCAGCCAAGTTAAAACGGGTTTGAAGCAGTTTGATTTTTGGGGTTTTTGCCAGTTTGATTTTTCCTCCAGCCTCCACTGTGCTCTGAGTTCAGTGCTCATAGGAACGGTAGCGGGGTGTCCACAGCCGCAGCTGGGGGAATGCATCAATTTTTTCCAAGGTAAAGGGCAATTTCCAAGGGCTCTCCATCACTTTTCCCCCTTTTTGCCCAATTGTGTGAATGCCAAATTCCTGGACCTTTTGTATCCTTTTATCTTGAGAATGGTGGTGGCCTATACAATTTTCTCTCTTCAAAATGGAGAATTTGTTCAGTTGGAGATGTAGAGGGTCTGAATTGGAGGATTAAGTGAGGGGTTACTGTTGAGACTGGCTAAAGTTGAAACAGATTCCACCTTCCTAAGGCTTTTTTGAATATTAATAATTGCTGAGTGAGCTGGGTGGGAGCTGGGAGCTGTGCTGAGCTCCCTCCAGCCTGTGCTGTGACAGCCCTGCACACCACCACAGGCACCCTTTGTTTATCCAGCCCCACTGCCAACATTTTGTGTTTCCTTCCCCCAAAGCAGCCAGTTCCTATCCACAGGGGTGTCACGGGCTGTGTGCAGTGATGGTGTCCCCTGCTGTGTCCCAGGCCAGGTACAAGCAGAGCCTGGACCCCACGGTGGACGAGGTGAAGAAGCTGTGCACGTCCCTGCGCCGCAACGCCAAGGAGGAGCGCGTGCTGTTCCACTACAACGGGCACGGCGTGCCCCGGCCCACGGTCAACGGCGAGATCTGGGTCTTCAACAAGGTGGGTCTGGGCTCAGCACAGCCCTGCCAGCCCCTGGAGCCTCCTGCTGGAGCACAGCTGGGTTTGAGTCCTGGAGTCACTGACTGGTTGGGTTGGAGGAACCTTAAAGCCCACCCAGTGCCACCCCTGCCGTGGGCAGGGACGCCTTCCACTGGCCCAGAGTGCTCCAAGCCCCGTCCAGCCTGGCCTGGGACACTGCCAGGGATCCAGGGGCAGCCACAGCTGCTCTGGGGACCCTGTGCCAGGGCCTCCCCACCCTCACTGGGAGGAATTTCTGCCCGATGTGTATCCTGAGTTTCCCCTCCCTCAGTCTGAACCCATTGTCCCATCACTTTTCCAGGTTTAGGACATGTTCACAGGTGTTTAGTTCCCTGTTTGCTCCTCTGTATTCTTGAGGCTGTGTGGCCACACAGGCTGTCCCTGTCCTGGGGGGCACGAGGGGCTTCTCTCCAGTGCACTGAAGCAATAAATAAATTATTGGCACAGAGATGGAAGGGGAACATTGAAACTCAGAATTGTTCCTGCTCTGACTCACTGTCCAGTGTGGAGATACCAAGACAGCATTGAGACAGTCCCTGGGAACTGATTAATTTTGCATTTCCTCAACTTTTGCCCCATGTTGAGGCTGCAACAACATTTTTCATGTATTTATTGTGAGTGCAGTTGTATTAGCAAGGAGCAATGTTCTAGTTTAGCCGCTGTTACCTGAGAAAATCTCAACGTGGCTTCGAAAGGAGATAAATCAACATGCCCCAACTTCAGATATGTTTATTCTGACATTCTGAGGAGCTTCTCTGCAGATTTTGAATATCTCTGAGTTGTTCACTAAACAATTGGGGATGAAATCTGTTCACAGCTGAGCTGTTGTTGTGTCATTCCCAGGGAGAGGCACAGAGGGATGGTGGGAGCGGGGTTGGAGCAGGGACTTCTCCTCCAAGCCCAAGCCAGGGAACAAAGTGTGCGTCCAGCCCAGCGTGGCAGCAGCACCAAAGCACCACCCTGAGCAACTGCTCAGAGTTTAACACCCCTTCTTGCTTAAAACTGCCTCATTTACATATCATTAGCAAATTTGATGGTTTATGTGACCGCCACAGTAGAGTTGGAACATAAAGTTCTCCTGGTTGGAAATACCACAATATTAATCAGAGCTATAATCCAATCCTAGCTGGAGCAAGATGCACTGGAAATATAAAGGTAAAACAATGCCTGCCCATAAAATGTTGCTGATGAGATGTGTCAGAGCAGGTTTTTTATGGGGAACTTCCTGGGGTTGGAATGTGCTCCACGTGAGTGGTGACCTTAAGAAAGGGATGAGCTGTTCGTGCCTGATTCCACCCTGCAGTGATTTGCAGAGCTCCCAGCTCCCTAAAACTTTGGCTTTTATCAACAATTTTTGCTGTTAATTTTAATGAAATGACCCAAGCTGTTATATATGGGCAGATTTGGGTTTGGAAAGGCCCTACCCCTCCCTGCCTTACGTAACACAGGGTTTATGATCCCTCCTGTCTTTATCGACGCTGATATGCGTCCTTGAAAATCTGATTTTTGTAAAAAGTTTACTGGTTTTATTACAGCTATTTTAAGTCTCTTGAATTTAAATGAGAGTTATGATCCCATCCATCATCCTGCTGATGTTAATAGGAACATCACAGCTTTTCCTGAGGATTTTGGGCTGGGCTCAGGGCTGGAGGAACACCAGTTTGCCCTCTGCCTGCAGCTGAGAAGGATCCTGCTGGCAGCCACTGAGTATTTGGTGGTGGCTCTTTGCAGGCAGAAATCTGTGTTTGTATTTTCAGCTCACTGGGTTCAGGATTGACTCCTCAGAGCTGGTTTTAAATGGCTGATTTTTATCCTCTTCCCTCCAGTTATTTGGGGGTGTTAAGATGGAAGACAAGGAACAAGATCCTTCTTATTTACAGAGAGGGAACTGTGGGTACTTCACTCTGTTGAAGGCGGCTTTGTTGGTTTTAATTTTAATGGATAATTTGGAAAGTTGCACAGAAGCTAAAGCTGTAATAAAATTATGAAGCATCTCGTTAGGCTCAGGCGGGGTAGTGCTCATGGGCTGCAGGGGCTTAATTATCCATCCTGATTTATTGATGGGGTTTTCAGTTTAAGATGTTTGATGTTAAATTAAAGACAGCTGGTTTGCATCTTTTATCAGTGTTGCAGAAATTTGGGATAAAATTGGACTATTAAATGCTGTTTGGAGTTGTTAGCACATATCAGAGCTCTAAATATCTGATACTGAAAACTCTTGGCAAAGTTTTGGGCTTTTTTTTTTTTTTTTAGAGTTGGGTGTTTCAAATAATGCCACAATAAAATCTGCTTGTCGCTTGTGTTGACTTGGGTTCACGTCCTCATTATTGGTAGATACTGACTGAAATTTGTATTCATTAATATCTTCAATCTAGGTTTTATTTTGGGGTTTCAGAGTTGGGGTTCTGTGGGTGTATTTTATTACCTCACCCAGTTCAGCTTCTGTTGCCTCTGTGGTGACCGAGTGGTGCTTTCCCTGTCAGAACTACACCCAGTACATCCCCCTGTCCATCTACGACCTGCAGACCTGGATGGGGAGCCCTTCCATCTTCGTCTACGACTGCTCCAACGCCGGCCTCATTGTCAAGTCCTTCAAGCAATTTGCACTACAGAGAGAGCAGGAGCTGGAGGTGAGGGCTCAGCTGCAGGGCTCTGCTGGCCTCTGGGCAACACTGCTGAAGTTTAAGCTTGCTTTGCTGTATACACTGAAAAGTGTGTTTAAAACCGTGTTGGAAGGCAAATTAATTTGCAAATAACTTTGCCACTCTGATCTTTCTGGTTCAGTTTGCTATCCCATTAAACTTGGAATGATTTTTAATACAAGCACTAATTAAATGTTAATGTTAATAGAATCAATTTGGGCCCTAATGGTCTTTTCTGCTGAGATGAATGCTGAGGTGAACAAGACATCATTATTTTGGTTGCAAAACTCTGGTATCTGGGGCTGTTTAGTGCTATTGAAGTGAATGAGAATGTGAAACAACAAAAACCTGATCCACAGAGGGTGGTTCCTGTTCTGCAGAGGACAGAATGTGTTCCAAATGAAAAGCTGTCTTTGGTTGCAAATGGAATTAGTAATAAATTTATTGAAGCAAATCTGAAATGCAAAGCAGAAGGGGAGAAGTTGGAATGTTCTGTGCCTCCCTCCTGCTGCCTGGAGCTCACAGGGAAAGGACATTGGTAAAGGTTCACTTCTTGCACTTCCAAGACACTGGATTAGAAACCCCAAAAACTTCCAGGAAGGAATATTAATTAATCAGGCAGCGGACTGTCACAAATACAACCTCCAAAGAGATGTTAAGTGTCCCTGCCTGTCAGGCCTTTCCTTCGGAATTCCAGTTTTTGGAGATGCTTTAGTGGGGGCTCTTTGGCAGCTGGAAATTCCATGGTGCTGAAGAAGACAGTCTGGGATATGCAGATCATTTCACTGTTCCTTCTGTTCCATAAAACAATTCCATATTTTTTAACAATAAGAAGCTTCCCAAGTCTGTGGCTTGGGAAGAGCATGAAACTGCCAGACAGGGATCAATAGAATTGGTAATACATGCCTTTGAAGTCAAAGAAGAGTGGTCTGAATATCCTTCCCCAAATTTCCCTATCAGCCTGGGACTTCCATTGGGATATTTTGGGGCCTTTCTCCTTTGTTTATACAATGCTGTCTTCAGCATTTTGGTTTTGGTTTCTCATGCTGTTCCCAAGCAGGTTGAACAGGTCTGACTTCACCTTCGCTTTTCCTGCTTTCTTCACCAATTTCCTTTTCCCCTTGGCTCGTGCTGAGCTCCAGAAGGACTGGGAGGCTGCTGTGGGAGGGAGCAGCCCCAGGGGACTCTGCTGGGAGGCAGATGCACTGCTCAGGTGGAGCTTGTGCAGGAAAACCTCTGCAGGTCTGTCCAAGGGAGAAGGATGAGCTCCAGTGATAAAGCCTTTATTTCAACAAACATCAAATTCCATCTTCTCTGGGATTTGTCATCTTGTGGAATATGTGAGGTTACGTGGGACAGCTGCTTTAGGGCTGCTGCTCTTGCAGCACAGGTTAACACTACCAGTTAATTTGGTTGTGAAAATGCTTCCAGGGTTGTGTGTCAGCTTTCCATTCTGTCCTTAGATTTCATTAACTCCTGGTGCCTGACTGAGGTTCCTGCTCGTGGGGAATGGAAAGCAGAGCCTTGCTGAGAGAGAGAGCAGAGTGCTCACGGCGTCATGAGAGCGTGGAGGGGAATTCATTTGGAAAATTATAAATTATCCAATTGTTCAAATTCATGAAAAGTGAAGCAAACCTGCAACTGGTGCTCCAGAGGGGCTGCCAGAGTGATCAGGATAATTGTTCCCCCTCTCCCTGCAAGGAGATCAGAGGGGTTTGCTGTTCCCTTAATCTGCCAGAGGGATTCTCACCTTCTGATTCTATATCTTGCTCTAATGAAAAAAATGCAAAATGTTGGAAAAAAACTTCGGTGGCTGAAGTTTACTTTATCTGGTTCAGAAAGGTGCTGGAAAGATTATTTATGTTTTCACTCCCTGAATTATTAGTCTCAAAGATCATATTCTTAGTCAAAATCTTAAATAGAAGAATCCCTGTGCTTTTGGAAAACGGGAATGTTGGTCTATAGGGTATTTTTACTTTATAGACTGAGGTTTGGTCTACAGGGTATTTCTAGGCTGACTTTGGGCTTAGCAGTTGGGTCCTGTTAATTAACTAGATATGAGGTAAAGCTGTGGCTGGTGCTGCCACAGTCACAAAGAGCTCCAAACCCAGAGCTCCAGGGCACGCTGGCAGCTCTTCCTGGGTTATTTCCTGACTCCCCCCTGGGGAATTCCCTTGTTCTCTGCAGGTGGCTGCCATTAACCCCAACCACCCCCTTGCCCAGATGCCTCTGCCCCCCTCCATGAAAAACTGCATCCAGCTGGCAGCCTGCGAGGCCAACGAGCTGCTGCCCATGATCCCAGACCTGCCTGCTGACCTGTTCACTTCCTGCCTCACCACCCCCATCAAGATCGCCCTGCGCTGGTGAGTGAGGCCCCTCCTGCACACCCTGCCCGGGCCACAGGGACGGCTTGGGCGCCCAAATGCTGCCCCTGACCCAGAGTTCCCCTGCAGTATTGAGTGGCAGGGTTTGAACTGTGCACTGGGGACAGTGGCTGGTTAATGAGAGCCAGCAAGGTGAAAATATTGTTATCTTCTGCTTATTGTGCTTTAGTTTCTAACTCAGTATCTAGGTTTGCTCAGATTAAGGGATTTACTGTTCTGGGAATTAAATATCTGCTTCCTCAGAGAGCAGGAATGGTACATAGTGCAATACAACTTTCCATAAACTGTCCTTTGCACAAATCACATTGCAAATAGTGCTGTTGCTGTGAATAATGCAGTAGCTTTAAACAGTGCTGGAGTGAGAGGAAGGGAGTGATAAGCCAGGGAAAGATGTTATGGAACGACAGCCCCAGTTAATTAGGCACAAAGTTACAAAAGGCTGCTCCAGAGAGCAGGAGCTTTCCAAGAGCAGTGTTCTACCCAACACCAGGGAGCTGTGCCTGGGGAGGAGTCTGGAGCCCCCAGAGCTCAGAGGGTCCATTCCCAGAGGCTCTTCCAGCTGCTCCTCTCAAGTTTGTGCCTGGTCCAGAATGGAAGAACTTCAGGGCCTTTGCTGGATGGGGTTTGAACAGGCAGAAGCCCAGGAACACTGCAGGTGGTGGTGAGAAATTTTCACCACAGCTCCAAGAGTAACTCTCTGCCCTTTGGAGATATTTGTAATAAATCACAATTCTTTAAACTTCTTCTGTTTCACCTTAGCAGCAAACTGAGTTCCTGTGGCCAGGCTCTGGTTTGGGTTTGTGAAGTCGTGTAGGAGAGGTTTTTTGGTGGTTTTGTTTGTTGGATATGCTAAGAAAGGTTTTTTCCAGATACTGTGATCTGTTCAGGAATTTTCTGTTCCTCATCTCCATGGAAACGTGGCTGAGGGGGTGAGCAGGGCAGGTTCTCCACAGGCTACACCTGAAGGAGCAGAGAGATTCTTTGAGTTGTATCTCAGGGTGTTTGACAGGAAAGGTGTTTGTAAAACTGCTCAGGGGAAGGGTTTAAACACCTCAGTCTCAGCTGGCTGGTGCTGGAAGGTGCCGTGGGAACTCCTGGATAGTGGAGAATTTCCTCCACCTGCCATCCAGTGATTGTGTGGTGTTCACTGCACTCTCAGAAATTTTGTTCTCTGATGAAGGTTATGCTTCTTTTGTGTTTCCAGTTGATTGGCATTTTTGCAGGTGTGGGTTTATCCATGCAATCCTGTAAATAATAAGTGCTGCTGTGGATCATTGGTTTTCACAATGTTAAACACAACAAATGCAAAGCCAGACCCTTTGCTACATTCTAAGACTTTGATCCAAGCTGTGTGTTGATGTCCTAAAGCTGTTAATCAAAAATAAACAGAGACCTTTGCCATTACAACCTTCCTTTTCCTTCATCTCAGCCCTTTTCCTAGAGCTGACCCAGAACCCTGCGGAACTGCTTTTGAAATATAGCATTTGTGCAGTTGCAGACTGGCACTCTAATGAGGTTTCATATATGGAATTTATGGGCAAATGGAAGTTTGGATAAACATGTATCCATCCCATTTTGTTCTCTGTAGCGAAGTCACTGAAGGACAAAATCCCTCATCAGTCGGGGCTGCAGCCGCTTCTGTCCGATTCCAGGGGAAGTGACATTGCTGGTGGGAAGGGAAGCCCAGCTCAGCCAAGCCCTTGGGATGTGGGGCAGGGAACTGCTGCTGCCAGCCTGCACTTCCAGCCCCCTGGGCTGTGACTTGGCGCTGTGGGTGCTGCTTGTCCCTGGCCGTGCTGCGGGCTGAGGTGTTCCAGAGCGATGCTGGAGCTGTGTCAAGCTCCTTGTGAGGCACCCGGGCAGTGAATCCTGACCGACCGCGCTGTCAGGAGGCGGGTGCGGGTGTCGGGGCAGCACTCGGAGTGTTTGGAGCCCTGTTTTACTCAGATCCCGGTGCCTCACGGTGCCCAGAGCACAGGCAGCTCCCTTGGAAGCTGTGCTGGGGCTGGCTCTGCCTTTCCATCGCTCCTGGAAGGTGCAAATGAGCTGCACTCACACATCCCGAATTCTGCCAGGCTGCGCTGGCCTGAGCTCACTTCAGGGCCTTGTGGCTTTGGAGCTGTGAAGTCCCGTCCATGAGGAGGGGTGGGGATCCTGAAAAGCGCTGGAAAACCCCCAAACAGCAAGGAACAAAACGTTGGAGAGCTGCTCAGCCTCGGGAGGCTGAGATGTGCTGTTTGCTCTCCAGAAGGCACAGCCGGAATGGGAAAGGAATGGGAAAGGACTGGAGCTGTGCTTGCTGATATTCTGTTTAAAGTGTTTTGTGGGGTTTTTTCCCTAATGTATTTATTTTGCCTTTCTGCTTGAGATTTTGGGGTCAACTCAGCCAATCCTCTGTCCCACATTGGTTTAGACAAGCTACACTGAGTTTCAAAATATTCCCGTGATACCGAGCACCATTTCCTGGGTTTGAGTTGGGAGGGACCTTAAAGCCCACCCAGTGCCCCCCCGTGCCATGGCCAGGGACACTTTCCACTGTCCCAGGCGGCTCCAAGCCCTGTCCAAGCTGCCCTGGGACACTTGCAGGGACACCCTTCTTCAGAGGCAGCAGATGTCACCGTGCAGGGCTGTGCTGCTCTTGTGGCCCTTCCAGGCACCTTCAGGAGGGTTAAACTCTCCAGCCTCATCCCGGGGCCCGCCTCTGCCAGGCTGAGTCTGCCCGGGGTTGTTTAGGAGGGAATTTCCGTGCGTGCCTGTGTAATGCGCTGTCGTAAGAATTTTATATTTCAGCAGATTGCACAGGGATCCCACTGCAGGTTCCTGGGTTCTTTATGGCTCCTCTTTATGCTGGATGACGCACACATCAGGAAAGCAGCCTGGGCACCACGAGCTTTCCAGAGCCTGGCCCAGTCCTGAGCTCCAGGGGATGCCACAGGAAAACGGGAGTGGTCCTCGAGATCTCGGAAAGGAGCTCTGCGTGTCTTGTCTTTAATAAGTAATTGTTCTCCCCTTTATCTGGGGAAAAACCTTTTGGATGTGGATAATGTGGCTCTGGTGAGGAGAGATGTGGGAGATGGCATTGCTGGGCAGCTGAACCCTTGGTGTCCCCAGAACTCTGTGCAGGGCTGGGGCAAATGCCAGCTGAGATTCCAGTGAGGGGCAAATTCCTCCTTAAACAGCAGAGAGTGAATTCCTGAGGGACTGGGGCGGTGAGCTGAGAATGCAGCGCTGTCAGAGGGAGTCATTCCAAGCTGGATTTGCGGTGTTTCCATCCCGGAGCTGTGATCCCAGGAGGGCTGGAGGAGGGAGGCAGTGCTGGGACCCGGGCGGCAGCGGCCCCCCTTCCCATGCACTGCCAGCTTCAGCAGCTTTGGGGATTTTCCAGGCGCTGCTGACAGGACTCGGCGTTTTCCAGGGCTGCTGTTCCTGGAGTAGTGGGATTTGTAAGGCTGAGCAAATGGAGTCAGCAGTTTTTTTAATTAAATAACGGAGGTGTCTGAACCTGACGCATTCCTCCCGTCCCCTCCCTTCTCCCTTCCCTGCCTGCGGTGCCAGATCTCCCAGGGAAGCCCAGCCAAGGCTGATCATTATTCCAGCAGCATCATCCTGCCCTCTCAGTCGTGCTGCTCCAGGGAGGCTGTGCTGGGTGCTGGGAGCCCTTTTCCCCCTGCCGTGTGTTGGAACACTTGTCACCCTGACAGTTACAATGGCCCACTTTTGACTCCTGGTGATGGAAATCGCCCCAGAATCACAAGGGTGACAAATGCTGAGGGCCTTGTTTGGCTCCGATCATGCAGTGCTGAAGTTTCCTACCCAAACACCATTTTAAAAGCAGAAACAGTGCAATAAAGAGCCCTCCTTGTGCATCCTCTCCACAGAACCTTGTCATTAAACACTCAATTAGTGTGTTCTATTTTACTGCCTCTCCCCAGGTTCTGCATGCAGAAGAGCGTCAGGCTGGTGCCAGGAGTCACGCTGGATTTGATAGAGAAGTAAGTCAAATTTTATATATGTTGGGCTGTCCTGAAAGGGGTTAGGAGAACAGAAGTCTGAATAAGAAGTGTAAATTCTTAATAGGAAAGTGTTCCCAGGCTTCCCTGGTGTTTGCTGAGGTGCTGCATGGTGTGGGAAATGGAGCTGCCGATGGCTCCTTATCACTGATGGGGTGAGATCACATCAGCTCCCATTTCCTGTGCCATTTTTGCATGTTTTCTATCAGCTGAGGTTCAAAAAGCCTCTTAGTGCTGCCAGCCCTTCCACACGGGTGTGTTGGGCCAGCCAGGTTCATCAGCAGTGTTAAGGGTTTTAGTTGTGCTAATTTTATATGGGAAAAATTGATTCTCTCCTCTCAGCTGGGGAGGGTAAGTGATAATTTGTATAAAGTTGTATTTCAGAGATACTCATTGGGCCAAAATAAAAAAAAAAATTACAGTTTACAACTGGCAGGACAGAGACAAACCCTGTTTCTCAGAGGAGGTGTCAGAGTGGTGTTCAGGGAAAGGATTCTCCACTGGGTGTTGTTTTCTCTGAAAGCTCTGGAGAAAACATTCTGGGGTTTGGGTTTGTTGTGGCCTGGAGGAGATAGGGAGCAGGATGGAAGCCTTCCTGGGGCTGAGCTGAGAGCCAGAGGTGTGCACAGGTGTGGGGATGAGGAGGAGGCTGAGGCCACCTCAGGCCACCGCGTGAACAATGGCTGTGGTATGTTAATTAATTAACAATTGCTACAAGAGTGTCTCTAATCAAAGACGTGGTGAGGTCGCTGAAGGTCTGAGCCAGGCAGCTCTGACTCAGCCTCACAGAGCACTTGGGTGTTAAATCTTCTTTCAGTAAAGGTTTCCTGCAGAAATAGGGTTTTGTTCTCTTGGTGTGTGCTGTGCCACAGCTCGTGTGTGTGTTACAGGCTTCTCCAGGGAAAGGGTGCCAGCAGCAGCTTCCTGTGGATATCAAATATTTAAACCTCATCATCTTAATCTACTCCTTATATCAATTACAAAAAACACAGATTTTTATTACAGTCTTGAGACAGATGTGGAAAAATTCCTGGATTGCCTATGTGTATATTGTAATTTATAATTCAGTTGTCTTTAAAATGGGGGAAGGAGTTTATATTGCAATTAAGCTGCAGACTTTGAGGCCAAATGAAGCTGCAGCTTCTCCGAGGGCTCCGATTTCCAATTATCCAGGCTCAGCCCACGTCCTGCTGAGGGAACGTGTGGTGGATCCTGATGTGCATTTACATCACACATCTTCTGAGATGAAGCCAAAACAATCCCTTAGCTTAGAAATAAAAGATCCTTGCTGGAACCAGACAGCAAAATGTAAAGGAATTTTGGTGGAGTGTTGGGAATTTGGGAATTTCTGGCTGCCACCTCGTGAGACCTTTTGTTGGCAGCATCTCTGTCCATGTTCCTGCTGCCTTGGGGGGACTTTTCTGTTTGATCCCAAGACTTCAGATCATCTGTGCTGGAGGTGTGGCTGCTGGGTGACATGAGCTGGGCTTTGTTCTGCTTTTCAAAAAGTTTGGGAGAAAACCTAAGGAATGGTTTATGGGGATAAATCCATGGTAGTGGGAATCCAAAACTGGAGTGCCAAGAATTGGGGATGGTTTAATCTCTGTTGTTGCTTGGGCTCCCTCTCCCAAAATCCCACTCTCAGGGGACCAGGAATAGGATATGACATTCCTGGGATTTTCAGCTTGGGTCCATTGTGCAAAAGGAGGGAATTCTAAACAAAAATCCCCTGAGAAGGGGAGAACAAAAAAATCCTTGAGAGCTGTTCCTGCTTCTGGTGGGGCCACTTAGAAGAGAGTCTGGGACAGTGTGAGGAAATGGCTGGGTCTGGGCACCCAGCTCAGTGTCACTGTCCCTGGAGAGGAGCCTGGGCCCTCTGGTCCCTGTCAGGGCTGGTGACAGAGGGCCCTCTGAATGTCACAACGTGGGGGAAGGTCCTGGTGTGGAGCAGAGGCTGCTCCAGGCTGTCCTGCACCATCACCACATCCATAAAAGTCACCAGAAATAACAAATGTGAGACTGAAATTAATGTTTGTTTCCACTTGAAGCATTATCAAATGTCAGGGGCTGGAAATTGCTCATGTTTTAATGTCTGTTGAGTATTGATGGGTGATGGTTCAGTAGGAGCCAGTTTAAAGATGGAGGAGGAGAAAGAAAATCCCAAGAGATCAGGCAGCAGAAGTGATGTAATTGGAGAAAATGTAGGAATGAATCTGTAACGTCACAAACCCTTTGGTGCCCTCTCTTTCAGGGTGGGAGGGTAGGTGAGCAGCTGATTGGGAGCAGAATTGATTTCCCCAGGTGATCCCAGTACCAAATACCAGCTACTCCAGTCCCTGCCAGTGATTTCCTTGCCAGGCTGTCCTGCTGCCTGTTGTGGTTGAGGGGACATCACTGGCAGCAGCCTGGGGGACCAGGAGCTGCAGGGTGGGGTGAGGGGGACTGAAGGAGCGTCCCTTTGGCACTCCACCTCCAAATTTAACACAAACAGCAGCTCTTGGCTGACTTTTTAGAGTCAAGCACAGGGGCTCAGAGGATCTTGTTGTATCAAAGTCGCTGGGAGTGATGGTTGGTTTGAAAAAGTCAGGAGGACAAAAGGTGTCCCCATGCAGTGAGGATCTGACCGGGTTTGGAGTTAAATAAAATTATTGTTGCTCTGTAAGCAGATGAGGCCAAATGCTTTTTAAGGTTCTGTTTGCAGCAAGGTACAACATTGCTGCTGAAACCCCCAACCTGCCTGGTGCTGCCAGAGCTGCTGGAATTGCAGCTTGGCAGAGCCCACCAAGGTCCCTGACTAATGGAGAAAGGCCCTGGATTCCAGGAGCAGAGCTGGTGTTTCCAGCAGGATTAGACAGGGCTGAGCCTGTTGCTCCTTGGCCAAGTGACTGATGGTGGTGGGAGGCAGAGTGACACTGGTGCTGTGCCAGGACCTCCCTGCAGCACGGCTGGGGCCACATCCTCAGGTGTCTTTGTAGATGTTTAATCGACCATGTGTTACTCCAAACTCTGAAATACTGCAGCCTTTTTTTTTTTTTAATATTTATTATTTATGGTGGAAGATGACAATTCATGGTTTGCCTTTGCGCCTGGGTTGGGCAGCTCTGAGCCCCTTGATTTTCCTCTAGCAAACGGAGTAGATGTCAGAGGTGATTTCTGAGTGGCGGTGGGTGCTGCTGCTCCCAAAGTCGCAGGGCCGCTGTGCCTCAGTGCCCTGGGGATCTGTCCCCGCGCTGCTGGAGCTCTGCGGGACGGCGCTGTCAGGGGTTCCCTGCGCTCCCCTCGGGTTTGCTGTGCCTCAGTGCCCTGGGGATCTGTCCCCGCGCTGCTGGAGCTCTGCGGGACGGCGCTGTCAGGGGTTCCCTGCGCTCCCCTCGGGTTTGCTGTGCCTCAGTGCCCTGGGGATCTGTCCCCGCGCTGCTGGAGCTCTGCGGGACGGCGCTGTCAGGGGTTCCCTGCGCTCCCCTCGGGTTTGCTGTGCCGGAGTGGCTCCGCTGTCACCGGGGCTCAGCCAGGGCACGGCAGCCTGTTGTGAATGCAGAGGGAGGATCCTGCTGCCAGGGCTGGTTTTCATGGCAACGCTGCCCTCACATCCTCCCGCAGAGCTGCCTCGGTGCTGCAGGCCCCGCAGCTGCAGCCGAGAGCCTCCGAGCCTTTGTCTGCCTCAGACGCTGCCAGGGTTCCACAGGCCGGGCATGGCGCGCCTGGATCAGCCCTGGGGCCTGGGGTGGGCACAACTCTGAGCCCCTGGGTCCTGTCTGAGCAGCTCTTGCCAGGCCAGCAGGTTTCACACAGAACCTTCCAGGCTGGAAGAGACCTCGAAGATCACAGAGCCCAAGCTGTGCCCAGTCCCCACCCTGTCCTCAGCCCAGAGCACGCAGTGCCACATCCAGGCCTTCCTTGGGCACCTCCAGGGATGGGGGCTCCAAACCTCCCCAGGCAGCCCCTGCAATGCCTGGCCACCCTTTCCATCCCCCTGATGACTGAAACCTGCTGTGAAAGTTGCCCTCACGTGGTGTGAGCCGAGCGTGTGGCTTGCTGGGGAAGCTCAGCAAGGATCCCTGTGGCTCCCAAGGCAGCCCCCTCTGGCCTGGGGGGCTGTGCTGTGCTGCACAGGGGGTTGTGCAATGCAAATATTGACAGGGAATCCTCGGCAGAGCTTCTGTGGCCTCACGTTCCCCGCGCGCTCCGGGGGATCCGTTAGCAAACGCTGCTTCAGACATGTGGGGTTTTCCTCTGATACCAAGACAGACAGGAATTTTTTATAAGATGTTAATGTCTAGCTGGTTTAGAACTGTATTTATACAGGGGAATGTGCTGCCTCTGAACCTGCACGGGAATGGTGTTACAGGAGTGAGAGGCCGTAGAAAGGCTCCCTGCGTTGGTCCTGATACTTCTAACTTTTAAAAACTTGTCACAGAAAGGAAATTGGGTTAAATTAGGATTAAATCAATAGGATGTCTTAGCAGGTTGCTGCATGTTTCTGATACTTTCTCATGAGGAGAAAGGCAAAATAACAGGGGCCTTATTAAGGGTTTTATTTGCCCCACTTGTAGGATACCTGGGAGGCTGAATGACAGGAGAACTCCCCTGGGAGAGCTGAACTGGATCTTCACAGCCATCACAGACACCATTGCCTGGAATGTCCTGCCCAGAGGTGAGGCTGGGGCAGGGGAGTGGGATGAAGAGTCATATCCATGAGACACTGAAATGAGGAGAAAATTAAACCCTGAAACTGGAAGAGCAGATCAGGATGTATCTGAAAGCTAGTTTGGTTTTTATTTGTTCTTTTTACCAGAGCATTGCAGAGAACCTGATCATTAGAACTCAGAAAGGGTTTTTCTGTGCTAACACAATTGTTGTAGCTTGAATAATTCTCTTTCTTACTGTATTTGTACAGAGTAATCTGTTTGCTTTCAGCCTTGGTTAGTAGCATGAATAAAGGCACTTTTTTTCCCCCTCTTTGCTGGTGAGGCAGTTTTGTTTCCCATGAGTAACTTCATCCCTCATTTCTCTACCCCTGTTCTGCTCTGAATTGGTGCTTCTGGAGCACAAGCAGCCAAGTTTGTAAACAGTTCTCCAACCCTGCTCTTCCTAATGCTCACACAGCATCAATTCTTCTCTGCCCTGTAGAAGAGAGCACATTTGCTATCTTTTAGGATTCATTTTGGCTTCTCATAAGCACATCAAACTGCCAGTTAACAGATGGATAGTTCTTTATTAAACAGTACACAGAGGTCCTGTTCTCCCTCAGTAATTTTCCAAAAACTTAGGCTGAGCTGAAATGAAGCACCAAAAGGGAGATTTGATCCAGAAAAGCCAAAAAAGAACCCGAGGTAGAAAGTGTTTAATTGTGTTAAAGTAGAAGGGAGTGGCTGTGGTGTGCTGAGGAAGCTCTGAAGGCAGAATTTCCCTTTCGTGGTTGGCATCACATCCCTGCAGAACTGCTGGAGACTCCTTCTTACTGGGACGAAATGTTACCATGCTTTTATGTCTTAAACCCTTTCTGCATGTTACCTGAGGTGCTGCAGTGTGCCTGTGGTGACTCCTGCAATCTCTTGGCAGATCTTTTCCAGAAGCTCTTCCGGCAGGACCTGCTGGTGGCCAGTTTGTTCCGAAACTTCCTGCTGGCAGAGAGGATCATGAGGTCCTACAACTGCACCCCCGTGAGCAGCCCCCGGCTGCCCCCCACCTACATGCACGCCATGTGGTGAGTGCTGGGAGCCCCCAGGGGCTGCCTCTGCTTGGGATTATTTGGGATACTGGGGAGGAATTGCCTCCTGGGAGGGTGGGGAGGGCCTGGCACAGGTTATTCCCCATCCCTGGGAGTGTCCAAGGCCACGTTGGATGGGGCTTGGAGCAGCCTGGGATAGTGGAAGGTGTCCCTGCCTACTTTAGGGTCCCCTCCAACTCAAACCATTCCGTGATTCCACTTAAATCTCTGCAGTGCTTCCCTGGTTCAGTCAGTGGATTGGGAGTGGAACAGCTTGTGGCAGCCTAATACCCATCTCCAAAGCTGCTTCTGCTTTGGGCATTCATAATTATCCTGTAATTCTGTGGTGCAGAAGCTTCTATCCAGCCCTGTCATCCTGCACTCCAAACACCAAAGAAATGGGTCATCTGCTGCCTTTGTTTTCCTGAGGTGAAGGTGTTCCCCTGGGATTGTGCAGGGTGGGAAGAGCCAAGGGACTGAGGGGAAGATCCTTGTGTTGCTGAAGTAGAGGAAATTCTTGCTCTGGAGTTCCTCTACTTTTACAGTTGCTTTTAAGATGATTAATGGAAATGGAGGTGGCACAGTTATCAGAAAGCTCTTAAATGTAGTTCTGCCTATCAAACCAATGTCGCATGAACAAGTAAAAATAATAATAATAACAGTAATAACAAAAATGCTGGCTTTTATTTTCTTGCTCACTGTGATTAATAGAGCTGCACCAAATTGGGCCAAGTAGGGGTGCAGTGACACTGAGGGGGCTCCTGGGGGACAGAACAGAGCCTTGCCAAAGGCTGAGGGAGTGACAGGTAAAGGCAGCTGAGGGGGCTCAACCTGCCTGCATTTCCAGAAGCCTTTTAGTAAGTTTCCTCCATAAAAATGTGGAGGAAGGTGAGCGTGGAGGGTGCTGATGAATGAGTGTAGCACTGACAGCAGCACTGAGGAGCTCAGGTTCTCAGAGCAGCCTGGGACAGTGCAGATGTCCCTGCCCGTGGAAGGGGGTGGGATGAGAGGAGCTTTTAAGGTCCCTTCCAACCCAAGCATTCCATGATTCCCTGGTGTGGTTTCCGGAGGGAATGGAGCCAGGCTGGCAGCAGGGAGCCCCAGGAGCCTGTGCAGGTGCAGGCAGACACTGAGGTGGCATTTGCTGGTACCACAAAGCTGCTTTAATTATTGAAAATCCTGGACCAAACTGGGGAGCCTTTGGCTGGATTTGGGCAGCTGAACCTTCCGAGTGCTGGGACGTGGCAAACAACGACCCTGAGTGCTTTGGATCAGCAGCTTCTGAGGAAAACTGCTTTGGCCATTTGTGAATGGGATGAGCTGTTTTGCCACTGTCCCCTGGTGGCTGCGACACTTGTAAGGACAGAGCGGCAGAAGCCACCCATGGTGACCCTGAGCTGCTGCTGGACGTGGCAGAGCTCCAGCCTTCAGCTGCAGTTTGCAAGTGCAGGAGGGTGGGACACGGTGTTGCAGGAGTTTCAAAATTAAACCAGTAAATTTCTGCAGTTATTTATAGCTTGCTTTTTTGCCAGCAGATTAAAAATCTATATTTTCTGTTCCTTACAGGGACATAATTCATCCTTACTGCCAGCCTATTAAAAGCCTGTGTTTCTGGTTTCCTATGGGAATGTGACTTGGTGTTGGTGTTCCATCCATGGGTTGAGCCACAGGAATGAAACTGGGAACTCCTGGATCCCACTTTTTATCTCTCTCAGACTCGCATGGCAGCGTGGTGGGGTATAGAAGCAGATTTTCATGCTCATATTGTGGTTCTGGAGCAGAATGGTGCTGGAAATCCCTTTGGGAAGCTGCAGGATGGTGCTGGAGATGCCTTTGTGGAGCCCCTCAGAGCACAGCACGATGGTGCAGCTTGTTAGGATTTACCAGAAGAAATTCCTTAAAAACAGGCACACAAAGGGCTCTTTTCCTTGTCAAACCCAAACACTGGTGAGGTAGAGAGCAAGGGAGCAGGGAATTGACACACTTTGTTCAGTGCCCTCCAAAAAAGGGTGCAGTTTGCAGCAAATCCAGCAAATGGGAAAATTCCACTTTTGTCCGAGGTGGCTCAGTGCATTATGAGGAACTTTTGGTAAGGACAGATTTAGAAACTAATTTAGGGCTTGTTTAAATATTTTCTAAAAATAATTACTTGTCTATCACCTTTCACTCAGGAATTTTCTAATGGATCCCTGGTCTGAAGCCTGCAGACCCACTTTTTATAGTTTGGATGAGTTGGGTGATGAGATGAGGGCAGGGGAATTGGTCACAGGGTACTGGAAAGGATGAAACTCCAACCAGGGGTTTGTGAGGATCCTGTGGAACCGAGGCCTGTGGCTCTGGGTGGGGGCTGATCCAGCAGAGTTTTCTGATGGGTGTTTTATTCAGACTTTTCCCAGATTTTTGATCCCCCGGCAGCGTTTTGGGGAGCAAGTCTGGCTGCCGTGACAAGATCTGCACGTGGTGGGAGCGACGCTGCAAAAAGTGCCTTACACTTGAGGATCAATTTTTACCTCCTGAATGATTCCCACTGGGCCTTCTGGGCCGTGAAATCACCCTCTGCTCTGTGTCCTTTATTTACCCATCTCTGCCTCTGGAGAGTTCCCCAAGTCACACTGGGGTGGCTCCTGAGTTGGGTATCTGGCTCAGGTGTGACAGAAGTGCTGAGGCTGCTCTGCCTTTTTAAAAAGTTAACCTTTTGAGTTGGTGTTCTGGCGAATTCATTCGGGAGATCCCAGTATCCTTTTTAGCTGGAACTTAAGGAAAAGTGAGAATTTCCATTTTTTGAGGGAATATTTGACCCAGGAGCTGTCAGTCTCTTCCCTTCACCACGAAGGGCAGTGTACTTTGGAGTCAGGATAGCTGATCTCTGTGGCTCTGCCCTCCTGGACAGAATCTGACACAGTTATTTCTGGTTTTCCTCCTTTTATTGGCTTTCTGAGTTTTGCCTGCTCAGCCCCTTCCCCTGGGGCACAGGCTGGCTGTGTTTGTGTGGTGCCTCTCTCTGCAGGGTCTTGGCTGCTGCAGGCAGTGCTCTAATACAGGATTAATATTAACATGAATATTAATATCCATTGATTGGCTGTGCTGCTCAGCTGCTCTGTCTATTGTGCATGAGCACAGAGCTCTGTCAGCACCTTGATCTGTGCTGTGATGGATTAGGGTTTGTGCATTACTGCTGGTGCCAGCTGCTTTTATTCATGGCCTTTGAAAAGACCTAATAATGTGTGTGGAAATATTTCCTAACACAGGCCATATATTAAATCCCAAGTACCTTAATTATGCTTTGGAAGAGCTACAACCCATCCTTAATAGAAACACCGTGGTGTGTTTGCAGGCCATGAAATTTGAGTTGAAAGGAGTCATAATGCTCTGCAAATACAACGAGCTGGAGATTTGGCCTGGAAAAAAAACCCATAATGCAGCAACCCAATTACAGGTGGAGCAGCACAGGGGGTTGCAGGATGGATCAGGGCTGCTCAGCCATCCCTCAGGGAAATGAGGCTCCTGGAGCTGCACCCAAACACTCGGTGGCTCTGCAAGAAGAAAGTGATTGTTTGAAGAGGTATTTGGAGCTGTTTGACGTTTGAGGGATTAGATTAGTTCAGATTACACTGTAACCAGATATTTTTTGTGTCTGTGTGTTAGTCATAACATCTCCAAGTCCCATTATCGGACTACAGAGACTTTGGTGTGGGACAGAAATAGCAAAGCCTATGCTCTAAGTTGTGGCTGGAGTAGGGGGATGTGCTGGGAGAAGAAAAGGATTTCAGACTTGTGCCAAATATTCATTGTAATAACTGTTTTTTTAAAATAGCTGTGTCTGAGCAGCTTCCCAGCTGTGCCCTAAAGCTGCTTAGGGAGGTGACAGGGTCACAGCACAGGTGAACTGGGGCTGGGATCTGGGCACTCACTCACACAGGGCATGGCTGCTCCTGGACTGGCAGAACAAACGTGCAATGCCTTGTCCAACAGACTGGGTGAGCTCGGAAATGTTTAATGGCTCCAGAAACAGGGTTCAGAAGGAGGAGCTGCCCTGAGCCCCAGGACTGCACTTCAGCCTCCCTTCAGCTGCTCCTGCAGGCAGGAACACTCCTGTTCCTGGTACCTGTGTGGGGCCAGGTAATACCCACCATTCCCAGGGGAAAGGAGAACGTTAAAAGACGTCAGGACTACATTATTTTAAAAAAGGGACAGACTTAAAAGCATTAGACATTGAGTCAGCCCTGAAAATTTGAGAGTAAGAAAATCAGCCTCCACAAGCTGCCAGCTAATGGGTACCCGTGGGTGCAGACAGACACAGGCTCCAACTGGGCTGAGGTTCTGTGGGTTTCCATCGCCTGGCAGTTCATGGATTTGGGCAATAAACCCGTGCCTGAGCAGGGCTGGGACTCTGAATTCTGTTCTTTGCCTGAAGTCCAAACTTTGCAGCACCTCTGGGAAACACAGGCAGCTGATGAGTTCACATTAAATTATTAAACACATAAACAGTCCTGGTGTAGTGAAAGGGCATTGGACTGAGCTGTGGTTCCCTCCACAGACCATTCCTGTTGCCGTGCTGCCTTGGCTTTGGGATAAGCAAAATCACTTCTTTTTAACTGAGTCAGTCTTCCTGCTAAGGAGAGATTTTAACTCTGTGCCTACAGAGCAATTAGTTCAAGGTTGTATTAAAAAAATCCTCTTTAACACCTTCTTCCATAGCATAACTCAGTGAAATTGAAGCCCTGGGGTGTTTCACAGGGTTGTCACCCCGTGGATACATCACTGGGTCACCCTGTCAGGGTGGAGGGCCTGCAGTTACTGGAGGGGAGGAAGGAAAGATGCTGAGCCCTTTGTGTCCCACATGCAGTGAAAACAAATCTTGTCTGAGCACTTTGCAGACACCAGTCTCTGCCAAGGGGCTGCACTGATCTCTGGCTTGGCTTTCATAAATCATTGGTGGGATGCAGCATCTCCCATCCTGGTTCCCTGCTGCTCCCAAATTTCTCTCTGGTTTGTGTGATGGGAGTTCAGGCAGCGCATCCACGGTGGCTCACCTTTCCCATCCCCTTCGGGATATTAAAGCTGTCAATCCCTGCTCTTCCTCCTCCTCCTCCTCCCAGCCATCACTGTCACCAGCACTGTGACAGTGTTTTCCCTTCTCCTCCTCCTCTCCCCACCCTCCAGGGTTTAGTCCCTTCCCATTCATTTGTGGCTTGGTTTGAATTTTTTAATTACTGTAGCACATGTTTAATGCCACTGTCTGTGCAGGCAGCACAGTGAGTTACCTGGGTGTAACCTGGGTGTAATCCTGAGGCTCTGAGGAGGGAGCAGTTGCTCCAAGGATTGGAAATAGAGGAGTTTTACTTTGGGCAAACCTGTTTGCTGGGAGGATCTGTGTTTTCCACAGGCAGAGCAGAAGCAGCACTTTGGGTGGTTTGGAAGGGCTGGAGAAGCATTTGAAGTATTTGACTTGAGCAGAGTCTCTTCCACAGCTGACATTGATCAAGAGCCCTTGGTTGTGGAGAGCAGGAAGGTTAAGGTTTCATATTGGTGGTTTTTGTTTTGGAAGGTTGAGAAGGTTTGAGTTGAGAAGTTTGGCAGAGGTTGGAGTGGTTTGGGTGACGCTGGCAGAGGTTGGAGTGGTTTGGGTGGCCCTGGCAGAGGTTGGAGTGGTTTGGGTGACGTTGGCAGAGGTTGGAGTGGTTTGGGTGATGCTGGCAGAGGTTGGAGTGGTTTGGGTAACATTGGCTGTGTGGCTCCAGTGGTTTCCAACAGCCTGTTTTCAGAAGCATCAAAAAGAGATTTTGTTTTAATCTACTCAAATCTCTTTTCAAATTTTTTGTTTGTTCTTTCTGATAACACTTAAACCCTTTGAGATCTGACCTCGCAGGGCTGCTTTGGGCTTTTTTGTAGCAGTATTAGTGCTGCTTACCTAAAATTACTGTGAAGAGCTCAGCATCTTCTCCGTGTGCTGCTGCAGTGAGTGACCCACAGAATGCTTTTGTGGGCAGCCAAAATCAGAGCAGTTGTCTCTGATCTCTAAAGCATTTTCCTTCTGTGTAGTAAAACTTACCTCAAAGGCCCTGTGGACTGACATTCTCCAGTGCTGCAGAAAATCTCTTTAGGTGTTTTTCCCATTTGTCCCTGAAAACAGGGAGGATCAAGCACTTCTCAGCCAGTCAGACAATGCTGTCCACATTCTGGTATTGTCAGAATTTCAATTTCCCTTGCTGTTCTTTATGGATAACTTGTAATGCCTTCTCTTCCCTCTCTCCCCTGTCTCCAGGCAAGCCTGGGACCTGGCTGTGGACATTTGCCTTTCCCAGTTACCCACCATTATCGAGGAGGGAACTGCCTTCAGGGTAAGTTGGGGACTGTCCCAAAATGTGAGCCCAGTTTCATCCATTCTCTGGCACCTCAGTTCAGCTCATCACTTCTGCTGGTGCAGCTTAAGGGTTGATTTTTCTGAAAAACTGTAAATGTCTGGCACAGGCTGCCTGGAGAAGCTGTGGCTGCCCCATCCCTGGAAGCTGAATTTGGAGCACCCTGGGATAGTGGAAGGTGTCCCTGCCCATGGCACTGGATGGACTTTAAGGTCCCTTCCAACCCAAACCATTCTGGAATTCTGTGATTCTCCCTTAGAGGAACAGACAAAAATCAAATTTAAGCTCTGATGTCTCTCTAATTTTCAGTAACATTCTTGCAGTTTATATTACCAAACTTGCAAAGGTTTTCTGGCTGTAATTGCAGGTTGTCTGCAAAGCCCTGAGTGCAGGAGGAGAACTGTGGGCTCCTGCCAGGCTGGGCGTTGATCAGGATGCCCTGAGGTGGGGCAGTGACCACCCCTTACCTTCCTCACTCTGTGCTCTGCTTTAGAACGTAAAAAATACGATTTTTCCTCACCTGGCTTACGTTCATTTTTACTTTCAGTCTCTAAAGATGTCATTGGGGGCTTTTTTATTAGTGTTAACCCTCAGCTGGGCATTCTCTTGTCAAGTGAGCTGAAATTCAGGAGATTTCTGAGTGTTTTGGGGTGGGAAGAGGCACAGGCTTGCCGGGGATCAGACAGGAGGTCAGTGAAGAAGAGTGGCCATTCTCAGCTGGAGATCGATTCAGGGTAGGCTGGGAACAATTTACAGGCTGTTTTTCAAGCCTGACAAATATGGTTTATTGTGTATTTTGGCTGGGATGGAGGCAGGTTGAGCCATCAGTGTGCAGCTGGGGCTGGGAGTGTGGGGAGATTCCAGCCTGGTTGGAGCTTGGCTGGGGCTGGCCAGGGAGCAGGGGAGGGGACAATCCCTGCAGTCGCTGGGGCCACTGCCAGCCTGTTCCTCCCTGCCAGGGCAGGGCTGGGGAGCAGCTGGGTGAGGCACAGGGACCTGCTGGGGGCTGGCACTGCAGCCTGCCCTGGGCACAGCCCTGGGGTGTCTCAGCAGCACATCACAAACCTCTCCTGGGCATTCCCAGGCTGTTCTTGCCTGCTCAGACCTGGAAAATCCAATAACCTGGTGGAGAAAGGCCCTGGAGGCTCCCAGTGCTCATCCAGGGATGAGTTTGGGCTGCTTTTTTCTCCCTTCTCCATCTCTTCCCTCCCTCCTTCTCAACTGATTTCTGTTTCTCTGTGGATTCCTGCCTGGAAGGTGCTGTGTGCTTTGGTCAGTGCATTCTCACCCTGAGCTCAGAGTGATGGATGGAATGGGAATTTATTTTCATTGCTCTTGGATTGTGTGTCCATGGGCTGGGCAGAGGCAGCTCCGGGTGCAGAGCAGATAAATCCACTGCTGCTCCATCTGCTGCTCCTGGGGGGAGAGCAGCCATGCTTCCCTAAGACCTTTTGTGGACACTTTTCCTGTTTCTGTGCTCTTTCCTTCCTTTTTTCCAAACACATTTAAAGGGATGTGTGTCTGCTCAGTCTTTGGAAATTTTCCATGCATTTAGAAAACCCCAAGCAAACACGTGTCAGCTACAAATGCCAGCTTTAGGAAACAGTGAAGTCCATCGGTGTCAGAACTCTTGGCTGCACTCCTCTCCTCGGTGTTTAACCCATGCCTGCATTCCCACTTTGCTCCCCCAGCACAGCCCCTTCTTTGCTGAGCAGCTCACAGCCTTCCAGGTGTGGCTGACCATGGGTGTGGAGAACCGCAACCCCCCGGAGCAGCTGCCCATCGTCCTGCAGGTCAGTCCTGGGGTGCCAGGGGGGTCCCTCCCCATGCCAGGGGTGTCCCAGCCTCTCCCTGCCCGTGCCAGGGGTGTCCCTGCCCGTGCCAGGGGTGTTCCAGCCTCTCCCTGCCCATGCCAGGGGTGTCCCAGCCTGTGCCAGGGGTGTCCCAGCCTCTCCCTGCCCGTGCCAGGGGTGTTCCAGCCTCTCCCTGCCCAGGCCTCTCCTGCCTGCTCAGCCTTGAGCTGCCTTCAGGAGCATAAATTCCATGGGCTTCCCCAGGACGAAGGAGAGCTGGCTGTGTGTTCACCAGACCCATGTGGATGAAGCCAAAGTGCTTTTCCTGCCCCATCCTGTGGCTCTGGGTGAGCCCAACCCCTGCTCTGGTCCATGTCCAGCCCTGCTGCCCCTCTCAGAGCAGAACATCTTCCTTGTCCCTCCTCTGGCATCTCCTCTGTGTCCCAGCTCTGTCAGGCAGAAACTTTTATCTTCCCTGTTTTCAGAAAGTGGAAGTTACTGCAGTGTAAATCGTTTGGAAATGGCTCTTTCATCCCTCTGCTGCAGCCTGGGAGGTGTTCCCTCTAACATGGGGCTGAAGCCTTGTTGGAGGGGCACACAGACAGCTCTCTGCAGACCTGCAGGCTGTGGCTTCTGCAGGCACTGCTCAGAGGAAAGGTCACACGTTTAAATCCAGGGGAAGCAGAACCCAGTGTTTCAGCCTGTGTTTTACTGCAGGGCCAGGATTGCAGTTGTCATCTGTCAGCCTGCTCGGGCCCTCTCTCCCCTGAAGTTTGTGCTGACAGAAATACAAACCCTGGCCCAGGTACCTGTGGGCTCTGCTCTACCAACAGCACAGTTTAAAGCTTTTCTTTTCAAGGAATGTGCTCCCAGTCCCTTGTACAGGGGTCTGTGGGGAGACTCCCCTTCCCTGTCAGCTGGGTCTGTGACTGACAGCACCATCCATCTCTGCAAGACCAAATTTTAATTTCCTGAGTCTCCCAAGCCTTGAGAGATGAGGTGGATAAGCAGATGTGTGGTTTGTCTCTTTCACTGCGATGGAAGCAGACAGGATTTTGCTCCAGCTCCAACTTTGCTGCTTTCCAATGGATTGTTTGGCACCAGCAGGCTCTGCAGGAGCGTGACTGCAGTGGAACTGAAAGGGCACCTGGCAAAGGAACCTGTGTTCCTGCCTGGAGCAAAACCCAGCTGGGACAGCGTAATTGTTGTTATAATTATAGCTTGTTAATTGTACAGTGGAATAAGATTGGTTGGTAACAGGTCTGAGGATACTTAGAATCCAAGCCCAGCTGATCCAGGGCAGGAAGGGAGGGACTTTCAGACCCTCTTTGGTCTGGTTTCAGAGCCCAGAGAGAGAAGCCACCAGGGAGCAGGCAGCACACACACCCCTCAGTCCCTGTGGAGATTCCCTCTCTGTGGGCTTGTGGCAGCTCCTGACTCCATCCTGCCTTCATGAGGAGCTGCCTGCTAAAATACAGACCGGGCCATGCAAATGATGCCCCTGTGCCCTGTTCATCCCTAATTTGTGTGTGTAGATGTCATTAACTCCCCATTTTCTGGCTGGGAACGACAAGGGACGAGGTGGCGTGGGGCTGTGTGCGTGGGGTGGCACACGAGCTCTTCCATTGCTCCGTCAGAAGGGCATGGACTGTGCACTGACCTCCCCACCCTCATCCCAGGCTCTGGAACGTGTGCCAGCCCGGGCTCGGGTTATTGTGCAGATCCACTGGGGAGCTGGGCATGGGAAATCCTGCGAGCCCGAGGGCTCTGTCTGGGCTGGGCAATGACAAAACAGAGCTTTTGCGGTGCCACACAGATTGCCCTGGGGGGACGTGCTGTGGGATGGCACCGTGTGCAGCTGGGGTTGTATCTTCACCCCGACAGCCTTTTCAATTCAGTCCCTTTCTTGACAGAGTTTGGAGTTCCCTGGTTTCTCTGCAGGCTCCCAGCTGTGCAATGTCTGTGCCTCCTGTCCCTGCCAGCTCCTGCTGCTGTCCCAGCCCTGCCCCAGCCTCACCTGCCATGCTCTCTGCTCCTGCTTTAATCCCAAACAGCTGCCCCTGTTATTCCTGGGCTGCTTGATAGAATAGACTGGTGCCAACTAGGGCAGGATGACCAAAATCCTTTCCCTTATGACCTGTCCTGAGAGCTGAGCTCTGATATTCAGAGTGAAACCATAGCAGTAGTTATCATATCCTCCTGCTTTCTTCTGGGCTTTTCCTGCACCACCTCAGTATCCAGTACCACTCATCCAGAGTGTGAGACATGAGCCAAGTAATTTAGTTATTCTTCAATATTAAACATGAAAAATAATCTAATTTCAATATGCAGTGTGCAAACACACTGAGAAGGGGATGGAATTGGGGAGGTAAATCAAGGAGTCTCTTTCCCCGAGATCCATGCTGAAGGATGTTCCTCAATTCCAACTGAGGATTAAACGTTGCATTCCAATATCTTACATCTATTAAGGAGATTAAGAACTGCAAGTCTATCTGTTAATATTTCACACCAGGGTAGGTATAAGCCAGTAAAGCACCACCTCATTAGCGTTGTCAGACTCCATTTTAATGAGATTTTTATTAACGACCAACATGACCTTTTGCTCCCTCTAAAGTCTCTGATATTGATTTGCCAAGGAAAGCAAAGCCTCTCCTTGTGCTTCTGAGCTGTTGGGAGCAGTGGGAGGCTGGGCTGTAGCTGCCCTTGGGGTCCTGCTGCAGGAACCACCACGAGCTGGGCTGCCGAGGGCACTTGGAATCCTCAGGGATTGCTTTTGGTGTGTGGAGCAGCTCCCCAAAGGAGCACTCCCAGGTGTGGCCCCTGCCCGGCAGAGCCCTCACAGCCAGGGAGTGTCAGTGTCCCTTCCCCGTGCTCTGCAGGCCCAGGGTGGGTTTTCCCCGGGCAGTGACCCCATCCCTGGGGCAGTGACCCCGTCCCCGGGCAATGACCCCGTCCCCGGGCAGTGACCCCGTCCCTGGGGCAGTGACCCCGTCCCCGGGCAATGACCCCGTCCCCGGGCAGTGACCCCGTCCCTGGGGCAGTGACCCCGTCCCCGGGCAATGACCCCGTCCCCGGGCAGTGACCCCGTCCCTGGGGCAGTGACCCCGTCCCCGGGCAATGACCCCGTCCCCGGGCAGTGACCCCGTCCCTGGGGCAGTGACCCCGTCCCCGGGCAATGACCCCGTCCCCGGGCAGTGACCCCGTCCCTGGGGCAGTGACCCCGTCCCCGGGCAATGACCCCGTCCCCGGGCAGTGACCCCGTCCCTGGGGCAGTGACCCCGTCCCCGGGCAATGACCCCGTCCCCGGGCAGTGACCCCGTCCCTGGGGCAGTGACCCCGTCCCCGGGCAATGACCCCGTCCCCGGGCAGTGACCCCGTCCCTGGGGCAGTGACCCCGTCCCCGGGCAATGACCCCGTCCCCGGGCAGTGACCCCGTCCCTGGGGCAGTGACCCCGTCCCCGGGCAATGACCCCGTCCCCGGGCAGTGACCCCGTCCCTGGGGCAGTGACCCCGTCCCCGGGCAATGACCCCGTCCCCGGGCAGTGACCCCGTCCCTGGGGCAGTGACCCCGTCCCCGGGCAATGACCCCGTCCCCGGGCAGTGACCCCGTCCCTGGGGCAGTGACCCCGTCCCCGGGCAATGACCCCGTCCCCGGGCAGTGACCCCGTCCCTGGGCAGTGACCCCATCCCTCTGCCCCGCAGGTGCTGCTGAGCCAGGTGCACCGGCTGCGAGCTCTGGATCTGCTGGGAAGGTTCCTGGACCTGGGGCCCTGGGCTGTCAGTCTGGTGCGTGGGAGCTGCACCTGGGGGTGATAAATACAGCTGGGATTTGGGGGAGGGAGGTGGGGAGGATAATCCACAGAGCTGGCAGATTTGTGTGCTCATGTGTGGAAAATGGGCCGAGTGTCTCTACAAGAACAGGCCTTTGTGTTCATCACAGTCACTCCCCTGTTTGTTTCCAGTACACCAAAGAGGAGTTCCCTGGGAATAGTTTAGTGTAAAATAACAGAAGGGACAAACCAGGAGGAAATATGTGGGGCAAGTAAGAAGGTTTGCCATTTAAAACAAACAGCCAAAAAAAGCATATGCACTTATTATGTGCTCTTTCAGCTTACTGGCTGCATCATTTTCTTCTCCTCCTTTATCTGTTTGGTATCTGCATTTTACAAGCTCTTCTGAGCAGGCAGCAGCTGCATTCTGCAGTTTGGAAAGTGGCAGCACAGTGTGGAGCATAAATAAGAATTAAACAGAGGAGCAGTTTAAAGTAAATGGAGCTGTTTGTTGATGAAAGTGATGAAGATGGAGCAGCTCAGTGGCAGGACTTTCTAGGGGTTTGCTTTACCTCCTCCTGGAGAGACCTGTTAATTTCCAGTGGGAAGGCTGGAATTCCTGAACTTTGTGAGGTGTTTAGTTGGGAGAGCCAACGGCCCCAGCTGAGGGAAGTGAGGATATGGAGCATGAAACAGCCCAGGCTGTGAGGAGAGAAAGCTGGGGCTGGGTTAACTCAGTCTCCATGGACAAAACGAGTCTGGAAATACCTGGTGACATTCAAGATTAAAATGAGCAATAGACAAACACACAGGGCTCCCCTCTTTACTGGAAACATGGGAAGTTATTTTCTACCAGGTTTCTCAGCTGTGGCTGTAAAGGTGCTGCATGCTGGGCCCTGCTGGGGGGCTGAGCTGTCCAGGGGGGTTTGCTCCCAGGGTTTTACTGACAGGGATCTGCTCTCTGCTTCCCAGGCCCTCTCCGTTGGAATTTTCCCATATGTGCTGAAGCTCCTCCAGAGCTCAGCCCGTGAGCTGAGACCTCTCCTTGTGTTCATCTGGGCCAAGATCCTGGCAGTGGACAGTGTGAGTATTCCTGCCCCTGCCTGCCCTGTGAGCCTCAGCAGTGCACTGCCTCAGCCAGAGCTCTGCTTGGTGGCCTTTCAAATAAATCATGAAGCTGGTAAGTAATTGCAGATAAATTTGTAGAGTCGTATCTGTGACTCAGTGGTTTGAGAGTGCAATTAGTTGAGCACTACAAAGTTATTAGGAGAGGTGCACACATTAATTCAGGCACAATTGCAAGTCCGTGTAGAATGTCTGAACTGCTGTGGATGTTGGATCTTTCCTCTTTGGGGGTTATTTTTGTATCTCTCCTCCATTTCAGTATGGAACATAGCACTGAACTTGTGAAGGTTTCCCTGCTGTTGATGCAGCATTGTCAGGTTTAGTTTTCTAACAATATTTTCATTAATATCCTAAGAGGATTTGGGAAAGCAAAGAAAATGAAAACTATTCATCTTGGAGCTCTCCTGGAAAAACTCATTTGTGGTGCAGCTGTGGCAGATGCCTCAGCCCCAGGTGTGTGCCAGGGGCTCAGGTGGGGTTCCCATGTGCTGTTCTGCCCTCCCCAAGTCCAAGAGGGCTCCCACCCCGTGCCCCTCACACATCCCCTCCCGTGCTCTGGCATTGCCTCAGTTTGCAGGCTGAGCTTTACAGCAAAACACACACACGAAGAAAATACTCTTAAATGGTGGGTTTGGGTTTCTTTGTGCTGTTTCCCTCACTCATTCCACCAGCCCGTGGTGGGAGTGGGAAGGGAGGAGGGGGCAGCTTCCCCAGGGAAGTGCCATGGACACTGCTGAGGGAGGGGACAGGCAGCAGCTCCTTGCAAACAATATTTTCTCTAAGTTCTGAACTTGCACCCCAAGCCTGCAGCCTGGTTAGCTCAGGCTGTGTTGTTGTTACTCACAGTGGAGCTGTTTATTCTGTGAGGAGGAGGAGGAGGTGTCAGCGGTGCTGGGTTCCCGCGTGGTTCCCAGGAGCTCGGCAGGGAGGGGTTGGGTTCTGGCTCTGTGGCCATCCTTGAGCCCCAGGAGCTGCACAGGAGGGTGGAGCAGCCTCCCCTCTGCTGCTGCCCGTGCGCCTGCAGTGAAGCCAGGGGCTGTTCTGTGAGGAGCAGGAGGTGCTGACGCTGGGAGGGCACAGGGGAGGGGGAGCCCGGAGCGTGCAGTGCCACGGGAGCTGGGGAAGCCTCTTGTAGCTGCAGCCTGGCAGCAGTCCAGGCCCTCTGCTCCTGGGGCTGCCAAAACCAGCAGCTTCCCTCTCTTCAGCACTAAAATATTCTCTTGCATCTCTGCCTTGCCTTCCCCTCCCCTTTCAGCAATTAGTTCCCTCCTTCACCTTCTCCTCCTGATGAAAAATGCACGATCCTCTCTCTTCCAGAGCCCTGCCACGGGGAGCTGATGCCAAGTCAGGGTTCCCTCCCTTCCATTTTCACTTCCTCTGTGTGGATCCTCTTGGAGTGACCCCACAACGTCAGCCTGGAGCCTGAGCTGGTGTGTCAGCAAAGCCTGAGCTCCCCACTGAGCCCAGCCCAGCCCAGGAACCTGCCTTGTGCTCCCCAGGAGCTGCTCTGCAGCCTGGGCTGCCTGTAGGAGGAGTTATAAATGTCCTGGGGAGGTTTAATGTGGCACAGAGGTGGCTCCTTTGACTCTTCCCCACAGCAGCAGCTCACATTTCCTGCTCTTTGTGGCACTGGGGGGCTGGCAGAGGCTTCCCTGCTCCATCCCTGTGGGGATGTTTGGTTGCAGCCCCCAGGAAGGGCTTGAGCTCTATTTGGCTTCTCAAACGAAAACAAGATTGGAGAAAAATGGTTAAGAAATGAAATGTTTATACATCATTAGAGGAACCAATGTGTGTGTTGTGGTTCTCATTGTGGTTTCCTTGGTCTCTTTTTCAGTCGTGCCAGGCTGACCTGGTGAAGGACAACGGACACAAATATTTCCTGTCAGTCCTGGCAGATCCTTACATGCCCGTAAGGACAAGTCACATTTATTCGACTCTTCAGCATCTGCTTGCCTTGTTTCAGCTGCTGTTCTGGTGCCACGTGGGGCTGCCTCCCCCTCCAGTGGCACCCAGTGCTACACTGGGCAGAGTCACTGCTGGGCTGTGGGGCAGAGGCAGCCAAACTAACCAAGGCTTCACAAACTCGTCTGGAGTTCTGGGAGCAGAGTCTCAGTGAGGGTGGAAGCTTGGGGGCTCCAGGATGGCTGCAGGGGCAGGGAATTGCCCCACGGCTTTGGCAATTCCCTCTGCAGCAGCTGGGTTCCCATAAGGGGTGTCTGGGGGTCTCCCCAGAGCAGGGCTAGGCTGGAGGATGCTGGGAAAGGGTCTGGGGTGTAACAGGGCTGATGCCAAAAAGGGGAAGGAAAACTCGAATTTTCTCATTGTTTGAACATGGCACAAGCTGCACTTGGGATAATGCCACGTTCCAGGGTGGGCTGCAGCTGTGCCCTGCCCTGTTCTCCAGCTAACCCTCAGTCTGTGCTGTTTTCAGGCTGAGCACAGGACCATGACAGCTTTCATCCTGGCTGTGATTGTCAACAACTACAACACTGGTCAGGTGAGTCCCAGCAGCCTCTGCCCTTCATCTCTCCCACCTCTCTCTGCCTTTGCTTTGATAAAAGTGCCCTTGCTTGCAGTAAAGCCCAAACCTGAACTTGGAAACACAACTAGGATGTTGGTTTTTGTTATTTTTATGTGCATTAACAGAAGAATTGGCCTGGAGATGTGACAAAGACGTTCTGTACCCAGCACCTGGCAGTGGGGGACAAGGGTAAGAGTCCCTCCACAGCCTCTGGCATGTTGGGAAGTAAAGAGTTCCTGGTGCTGTCCAGTGGGAACCTGATGGCTGGGAATGGTCTGTGGATTGAGCCATAAACCTTGGGGCTCTGACAGTTGCAAGGAATGTTTCCAAAGAGGAAAAAACAAGCTTTATGCATTACAAAAAGCATTTTAATGCTCAACTCTTTAATCAACTCTAGCTGGCTTTCCCTTTATGCTGCTGGTGTTCTGTAACAAAATCAGTCTGGAACCACTGAATGGTTCTTTTCTCTTGGCTTCCTGACTCCTTCAGAAATAGTCTCCTTCTGTGGGGATGAGGTGGGAAGCTCATCCCAAACAAAAGCCCTGCTTTGTGTTGCAGGAAGCCTGCCTGCAAGGGAACCTGATCGCCATCTGCCTGGAGCAGCTGAACGATCCCCACCCTCTCCTGAGGCAGTGGGTGGCCATTTGTCTGGGGAGGATCTGGCAGAACTTCGACTCAGCCAGGTGGTGTGGAGTGAGAGACAGCGCCCATGAGAAGCTCTACAGCCTTCTCTCAGATCCCATCCCAGAGGTAAAGCTCCAGCTCTTCTGCTAAACGCCCCTTGAATTGGCAGGACAGAAGTTCCTATAAAGCAGGGCCTTCTAGAGCTTTGTGTTTGTGTCTGGTTCAAAGAAAGATCTTGCTGCTGTTTCTTCAAGGTGATGCAAATCAAACAAGCCCTACAAGAGGAGCTTCCAAGGAAATGCAGAGGGAGTTCATAGAGCCCCAAACCCCTGGGACCTGGGCACTGCAGTTAGGAAATGCCATGGTTTTTGCTTCCTTGCATATCAGAAGTTGTTAAAAATGTGGTCCCAAAACTCACTGTGTGTTGCAAAAATCCCTCTAGTCTTTTTGTCTAAGTATGAGAGCTGTTCTCCCCCTGCTCATTGTGAAAATGCATCTTTAATTGTCTGTACTTTACCTTTGTGACACTCCCAGGAGAGGAGGGATTGGCAGGGCCTGGCAGTGACTGACAGAGCCCAGCAGATACAGGGAGAAGGGAGCTGAGATAAACAACTCTGATAACATGCAGAGATGAGAGACAAGATTCTCCTCCACATCCAGTCTCTGTCCTGCATCCTCCTCCTCTTGCCCTTGGCCCCATTCTCCCCACTTTCTGAGCAGTGTTTCTGCAGAGGTGGGGTGGCTTTCCAAGGTTTTCCCTGGTTTTTCTCCTTTTTTCAATCTTTTACCTTCCCATAAGCCCGTACCTGAAGGCTGCAGTCAGCATGCCTGTAAAAGATCCACATCCCAACAGGATCTGTGTGTACCTTATTCCTGTTAGTTAATATTCAAGGCAACACCAACTGGAAGAGTCACCCATGGGAAGGTCACTGAGTATTCTGGGAAATTAAACATATCTTGCATCTGTGAGTGCTTCAAACTCACTTTGCTGAGGCTGCTGGGGTTGTCGCTCACCTGACACAGGAGTTCAGGTTTCCAGAGCTCCCATTTGTGGGGATAAATGAAGCCCTGCTGGCAGCAGAGGGGCCACCCAGGGCTGTTTGTGTCCCCAGGTTCGTTGTGCCGCAGTCTTTGCTCTGGGGACCTTTGTGGGCAACTCGGCGGAGCGCACGGACCACTCGACCACCATCGACCACAACGTGGCCATGATGCTGGCCCAGCTCATCAACGATGGCAGCCCCATGGTCCGCAAGGTGGGGCTGGGGCTGGGGGCTGGGCTGTGCTCGGGGTCTGCTCTGGGCCCCCCACTGCTGCCCTGAGCCAACAGCCTCCCCAGAGAGGTTGTGCAGAGAATGTGAGAGCTCTGTCCAGTGGAAAGATCTCCCTGCCCTGAGGGATGGATCACAGGCTGCTCCAGAGCAGCTCTCCAGGTTTGGGAGAGTTACAGTTTCTGATGCACCATCGTTCATCAGTAGTACATTAAATGGTTTTTGACATCCTGGATTGTTTTTGAGGGCTGTTCTGAAGTGTCTTGATGCTTGTGTTTACTTTACTGGAATGTCAACACCTTGGCAGTTGTCACCGGCATTGCAAAGATTCATTTCTGTTGTCTCGTTCCAGCCTTTAATCAGTTTAATTCAAGGGAGCTGCGTGTCACACTGAACGCTCTGTGAGATTCATAAATCTCCTTGGGAGATCAGTCCCTGAGCAGAACCAGCAGCCAAAGGCAGCTCTGTCTCCTGTCTGCTGTTCCTCCTGGAGGGGCCGAGCTCTGTGCAGGGATGGGCAGTGCCAGGAGGGTCCAGCTGTGCCACAGGGGGCTGGGGACCCCCAGCCCTGGCACAGCCCCTGGCTCTGAGGGAGCCACCCATGTCCTGGGAGCTGGGGCCAGGTCAGGGCTGTCTGTGACACTGCTTCAGCCTGGCAACCTTGGGCAGAATCAGCCATGGAGCTGCAGGATGGTTTGGGTTGGAAGGGACCTTAGAGCTCATCTCGTTCCAACCCCTGCTGTCCATGGGCAGGGACACCTCCCACTAGAGCAGGCTGCTTAAAAAGCACGGGAAGCCTGTCCAGGTGGAAAAGGCTTGTGAGGAATTAAGTGTGAAACAGAGTCCTCTGGCTTTCTGCAGTTCATCCCTGTGAATTAAGGGCGAATTATCACCTTGGATGACCACCCAGTAATACCAACAATACTGGGCTGTGTTTGCCCTCAGTCCCTTGTTTCTCGCCTGTGTAACCTTGAGACGTTTCTTTCCCCAGGAGCTGGTGGTGGCCCTGAGTCACCTGGTGGTTCAGTACGAGAGCAATTTCTGCACGGTGGCCCTGCAGTTCATAGAAGAGGAGAAGAATTACCCTCTCCCTTCTCCAGCTGCTCCAGGTGGGGGCTTGGCTTTGGGTGGGCAGGAGATGTAGGGCCAGAAAGTACTTGGGAATTATTTAAGGAGTTTTTCCAACACAGTGAGCTTCTTGCTGGTGGGATTTTATCAAAGATTTATCACCTGTTGTGACAAGGGGGGGAGATCTGGTGTCTGTTCAGCCCTGTGAGGTGTTACACTGGAGAAATCCATCCTCCACTGAGTGTCCACCTCACCAGGAACGTCCTGCCCCATTCAGAGAGATCCCCTTCAGCTCAAGGCTGAAGGATACTGCTCAAGGCAGCACTCAGGCTTGTTTTCTCTTTCCCCTCCCAAATCACACCTGAATATTCGGTGTCACACTGACCTGGTGAGAGCTCCAGCACACCATGAAGCAGCCCTGCTGCTCTGAGAGCCAGACAAGGAAGGGAAGAGCTCTGTGCTCTGAGCCTGTGGCCCCATCCCTTTTGTTGTGTCTGAGGCTTTCTGTGAGGAATGGAATGTCCTGGTGAAGTTGGCACTAACCTCACCTTTTCTGCAGTGGAAATCTTGAAGGATAACAGGAGAATCTTGGGGACAAGACCATGTGCTGTCTCTGCACAGAGTGGTTTAGTCTCCCTGTTCTCTGAATAACTGAATCATGTTGGAAAATGAGCTCCTCCCCATTTGCTGCAGGAAATAAACACTGCATGCAGTTTATACAGTGCTTTTCCTTATCCCAAAGAATCCTGAAGCAGGGTGCTCTGGAAGCATTGGCCCCCACCACAGTGCAACCACTCTGCAGGGAAACAGAGCAGCTCTTCTGAGGCTGTGGGGCTGTGTGTGCTCAGGGTGAAATAAGACTTGAAATTAGGCCTGAAATTTGGTCAGGAAACCAAAATTTCCATAGCTCCTGATGATGAGAAAATCCAGGGGGAGTTTGATGAGCAGCATCAGGGAGGATCTGGCCAATGCTGCCTCAGCCTGTCCTGGCACAGGGGCTGGGCAGAGAGGAGTCACCAGGGCCCCCGGGAGGCACTGGCAAGGCTGAGCTCACCTGGCCTCGCTGCATGTCCCAAACTGCCAGCCTGGGCAGCGGAGACCCGGGATCTGCGCGGAATTCGCTGCCTTACTTTGCTCCCTTTTACCCTGAGAGAGAATTGCGAATTCCGCTCGCGTTGGTGCTGTTTTACTCGCCTGTTTGCTGGGGAGTAACCCGAGTGCTGTGGCTGGGTTTGTTTCCAGCCATAAGTGCTGCCTCTTGCCCCGCAGAGGGCGGGAGCCTGACGCCGGTGCGGGACGGGCCCTGCACGCCGCGGCTGCGCTCCGTCAGCTCCTACGGCAACATCCGCGCTGTCACCACGGCCAGGAACCTCAACAAGTCCCTGCAGAACCTCAGCCTCAACGAGGAGAGTAAGAGACGCTTCAGATTTCTCCCATTTTTCATGCCCCTCGTGCAGGACAGCACAGGCTGGAAATGGCCAGATTATCCAGCTCCGAGGGCTTGGATGAGGAGCCTCCTCGTAATTAGTTGCAATTTTCTGGTCATTAGCATTGATTTTTCTGAGTGTTTGGGGACTAAAAGTGTGCCTTCCAGCTTCTAAGCATAAGTGGATTTTTAACTCAATCTTTTGCTTATTCTGTGTTTAATCACAGAGTATTAAAAAGGGGAATTGTGGCTTTGCCCCCTGGGTGAGGGGTTTCCTTCCTTGAGTGTGGCAGGATTTAGAAGAGGGCTGTTCTGTCTGGCTGGAGGTTGTTCTCTCTCCAGTCCTCGCTCCAGCACCTGCTGTTCTGTCCTGGCAGCTGGAAGCTCTGTTGCATTTTCCCCTGGGAACCTGAGCACGAGCAGCAGTGCCAGCAGCACTCTGGGCAGCCCTGAGAATGAGGAGTACATCCTGTCCTTCGAGACCATCGACAAGATGAGACGAGTCAGCTCCTACTCCTCGCTCAACTCCCTCATCGGTGAGCACAGCCCTCCTGCCCTTCCCTGGGCTCCCTTCTTGCCTCTGTGGAAGGTTGGGATCCTGGCTCCAACGGAGTTTCTCTCCCTGATGTGTGTGGGTGGGTGGAGGGATGGGAGTGGGAGCTGTTGGCTTCTAAGCTTCACTGCAATCCTGTTAGGAAGTCAGGCACAAAAAATGTGGGGTGCCACAACAGCTTTGCTTTAAACTACCTGTAGCTTTTCAAACAATCTGAGCCATTTTGGCACGACATCACAGGCACCATGCAGAAGGACTTGGCTTTTGGAATGGCCTCCTTCCAGGGAAAACAGCATGCAGATGGAAATGCTGGGGGAAGTCCCTGTATTTCCTCTGTAATCAGTAAGTGGGGCCCCTATTTTCACAAATCAGTGCAAGGAGAGTAACTCAGGGAGGAATCACGTGGGTAATAGAACTGCCTTGACCAAAGAAACATTTTCTCTGCTCTGTTTTCTAGGTGAGTTAATGGTGATTTGGCTCTCCCAAGTTGAAAGACTCAGGGATTGTAATTACTGAGCCCCTGTGGCAGTTTAAAATCATGAGTTCATTAGGAACTTGATCAGTTAATTTGCTTTTGATTATCAGTAATGACATTGGATCTTCTGAAGCATGGCAGGGATGTTAGGAAATTTCTTTCCATCTTGAGCTAGGACTTGAGTTTTCCCCTTCCCACTGATGTCTGCTTGATGGCTGGTGTGTGTCTCACAAGAGCTGTGCAGCACAGCTGGAAAAGGCTCTGGAGAGGAGCTGGAGGTGGTGAGGGGAACTTTGGAAAGAGAGAGCAGCTCTCCAAGGCCTCCCTCGTTCCTGTTCCATCAAAGAGCTCAGACCCAGCTGGAAACGCAGAGCTTAGAGGAGTGTTTAAAATTCATGACTCGCACAGAATTCCATTACCTTCCCATTTGCCTGATGCAAGCCAGGCTTTTCTCATTCCTTCTGAAGCATCACCATCCTCCAGCCCTGTCTCCTGCTCCCCAGGAGCGGTGCCACCAGCCCCAGCTACCCCCACAGCTCTGCAGCCCAGGTTAACCCTGATCCTGACGTGCCTTTAGCTGCTGCTGCTGCTGCAGAGGGCTGGGGGCCCACCTGGGGCAGACATCTGTGACTGAAGGAATGCTGTGCTCTGCTCTGTGTCTTCTGAAAGAGGGAATGGGGCTTTGGCTCTGCAGTAACACCTCTGCCAAGTGTCTGAGATGGTTAGAGCAGTGAAAAGGATATTTGGGGCACCTGAGGAGACTCCAACTGAAGCAGAAATCTGGTCTGTAAGAGTGAAAGGAGAAATTTTCAGCCACAGTTTGTGTTCTATGCTCTGCCTGCCCTAAGCTGATTCACAGATCACAGAATTCAGAATGATTTGGGTTGGGAAGAACCCTAAAGCCCATCCAATTCCACCCCCTGCCATGGGCAGGGACGCCTTCCACTACCTCCACTGTCCCAGGGTACTCCAAGCCCCAGTGTCCAAGCTGGCCTTGGACCCTTGCAGAGGTCCAGGGGCAGCCACAAGTTGCTGATGCTCAGGTCTTTGTTTCTCTCTGGCAGTTTTAGGAGCTAGGCATGTGAGGGATTGTTCTGGATCAGTCTCTGCACTGGCACTGAGGCATCATACAATGTACTTCTTCCCAAAAACTTGAGGAGAACCTCACCGTTCCTCCTTGTCCCATTTTACAAACAGTTCCTTAGCTAACTCTGGGCCAAATGTCCCCATTATTGCTCCCCAAATGCAACAACACACGCTCTCAGCCGAGCTCTGTGTTCTCTGGCATCTGCTCCTTGGCCAGACAGGCCAGTACCAGGAGAGACATTTATTTCTGGCCCAGTTTTCCAGCTGGCAAGAGGCAGTTTGTGGTTAGTCAACAAAGACATCATTTTGGAAGGGAAGCTGAGCCTTGCTGCTTTTTCATACAGCCACTCATTAATCTTGGTGTCCTGGAAATGTTCAGTTTTAAGATAGGAAAAGGAATGGAATTAAGATGGGGGTTTGCATACCTCGAGGCTGATTATTCACATCCAAACTGCACGATGAAAGCCTTTGTCCTACAGAGAGCTTTGCTGGAAAGATTATCTTAAGGAGTGATCAAAGAAGGAGGAAAATAAATCTTGGAGCGATGAAGTGCTGGGGAATTGTGTTTTCCAGCAGGAGAGGCTGGGGGTGGAGAACTGTTTGCATTTCCCAGGATCTGCCTCAGAGGGCGGAGGTTGCTGCAGTGAGGATGAGGAGAGGAGAGGTGGAGGTGGACAGTGAGGCGCAGGAAACAGAAAGTGTTGGGACAGGGCAGCCTCCTACTTTCTCTGTGGCTAAATGCACTGAGATCATGAGAAGGAGCTGGTCAGCCAGCAGTGTTTGTAACTGGTAACAGGCACAGCAGCAAAATCCAGGGATTTGGGTGGGGTTGGGAGATGGGAACTTGCTGCAGGGGCTGCCCAGAGCAGGCTGTCTCCTGGTGGTGATGCCAGCTCTTGCCCTGGGGTACCTGCTCTGAGCAAAGTCCTTCTAATGAGCTGCTTCTGGCTTGTGTGGAAGCACGGAAAGCTCCAGCTCTGCCGTTGGAATTGCCGAGGGGTCGGAGTGAGCCCCTGCAGGGCCCCGAGAGGGCTCAGGTGAGCAGGGACTGGGCTGTTCACCCCAGCAGGGCTCAGGGAGCTGTGGGGATTTGGGGTGTCCCCCTCACCCGTGGTTCCTGTGTCCCTCCTGGGAAGAGGAGGGATTTGTGGGATGCACGTTTACAGATCAGGTGTGGCTGGCACTGGTGGGAAGCAGCTCCTCGAGCACTCGGGGCTGTTCAGCCTGAGATATTTCTGCTGCGTTTCCCTGCACCCAAAGGCTCCATTCCTGTGCCTGTCTGGAGGCTCCATTCCCTGGCCCTGTGTGCCTGTGTGAAGGTTTCAGTCCCTCCCCAGGAGCTGACTCGGGGTGAGCACAGCCCTGGAGCAGCCTTTGGTTTGTTTTTGCTGCGGTGCCCGTGGGAAGTGGAGCTGCCCCATCTGTGGAGGCCGGGGCTTGAAATCACTGCAGTGATTTTTACAGGGGATTGGAAAGAAACCCTGTCCCAGGCTGGCAAATCAAAGTGAGTAAATAAAACCATCAGCAGTTGGATTTGCTTCCACTGTTGCTCTCCCTGGAGCTGCTGGAGCCCGGGCCATCCTTGGGGCTCACAGGTGAACTGAACCCCCTGTGTGCAGGGAAAATCAAACTCGGGGGAAAGGCAGGCAATTTATTTTTGACATTCTTAGCAGAGAGGGATCATTTTCTAAACATGAGTCCACACTGCAAGGTGCACTGAGCTGGCTGGGAGTCCCTGTGAGTAATTAGAGAGCTGTCTGCTTCCATTAACGCCCAGCCCTGCTCAGCACCTGGTCTGCATCTCGGGGACAGTTTGGGCATTGGAGTCCTCAACGTGAAATCGAGCTGCTGTTCCTCCTGCCACACCTGCTGCTCCCTTGTCCCAGGGCCTGGAGCTCAGGATCAGACAGGAGCTGTGTCAGACGTGTCACTGCTGCACTGGCAGTGGCAGCGGGAAGGAGCAGCCCTTGGAGCCCCAGCTGTGAGCCCCAGCTGCCTCTGTAGAAATTCCCTGTGTTCTCCTCAAAGGCTGCCCGGTGAAGGGGGAATTGCACTGGCACAGTTCTGCTTAAAATTTGGTTCTTCCCTGACACTTAGATGCATAAAAAAATATCACTGGGTTTCTTTCTCCATGCATGAGGTGGTTGTCAGAGCCCCTGGGAAATCTGCTGGGTGCCCCCCTCACTCTCCCTCCTCTCCCTTTCCTTTTACTCTCTTTCAAGGGCTTTAAAGAATTGAAGGCATCCAGATTTCCCAGCGGTCCTTATGTAACAGGCTGGAGTGTGGGAGGCAGAACTCTGGGCCCAGCTCTGGACAGACCTCAGACATTACCTGGCGGCTGCTTCACGAGCTGAGCCTGTTTTCCTCCCACACCTTGTAGCACTTTGCCTCTCTCCCTTCTTGTTCTTTATCCTTCCCCCTCCAGTTTTTCTTTCCTTGGTAATAGAAGCTTCCAGGATTTAACATTGTTATATATTTACAACCTTTGCAATTTTACAGTATTAGATACACATTGGATAATATTACATAAATACATGTTTACAGCCTTATAACAATTTACATCGTTAGAGGTTTTACAGCCTTGCCAGTGCCCACAGGGGCTCCAGGAGAACTGGAGAGGGGATTTACACAAGGGTCTGGAGGGACAGGACACAGGGAATGGCTTCTCCCTGCCAGAGGGCAGGGATGGATGGGATATTGGGGGGAAGTTGTTCCCTGTGAGGGTGGGGAGGCCCTGGCACAGGGAGCCCAGAGAAGCTGAGACTGCCCCTGGATCCCTGGAAATGTCCAAGGCCAGGTTGGAATAACCTGGGATAGTGGAAGGTGTCCTTGCCCATGGCAGGAGGTGGAACTAAATGGGCTTTAAGGTCCACCCTCCCAGCCCCAAGCACTGTGGAATTCTCTGGTTTGTCAGGCCCTGACTCTGGCCTGCCTTGGGAAGGTTGGGATCAACGGCAGGATCTGGGGTCACCCCCAGCACACACACAGCATGGTCCAGGCGGTCCCTTCATAAACACTTGTGAGATTTCCAGGTGCAGATTTAAGCAGCTGTCACTTGGAGCATCCTTTGGATGCCGGGTGAGAGAGAGGCCCTTGGCAGGTGGGCTGAGAGGGAGGAGTTGGGTTATGTGCTTGCCTTGGCCCTTTGCAGCGTGATTTGTCACAGTCTGGGCACCTGGGGCAGAGGGTTCCCCTTTCAGAGCAGCATCCCAAGGGCAGCCCGTGGCTCCTGGAGCCTCTTGCTGCCCTCAGCCAGTGCTCAGAGCTGCTCTGGCCCACTCTGCTTTGCTGGTTTAGGGATCAGGTTTAGCTCTGCCAGGTGAGGAACTGCTTGGTGACCAAGGGGCCCTTTCCTCCCAATTTTATATTTAGAAGCCTCCAGAAACACGGAAGGAAAAGCAGTAACAGCTTGATCTGTCATTTAGCACTGATTGTGACTCATCTGAAATCTCTATTTTAGCTCCTTTTTGTTGTTAGTGCAACCACTTTCACATTGTCCAAATGGCTCCACTCCCAGCCGGGGCGTTGCACGATCAGACACCGGCAGGGTTCGGAGGCAGAACAACAAATTCTTGCCCAAAAGCAGCAAAATAAAATGTTCACAGAATTTTGTCACTTGTTGCAAATGCTTATTAATTTGATTTGTACTTTGAATCTGTCAGTCCCTTCTGCTGAAATACTGAACAGCTGATATGCTCATTAAATAACAAATTGGAGGAATTGATACAAATGTCAATAGGAAAGACTGAGCTGGACTCGCTGCTTCCCGAAGGCTCAACTCCTAAAGCTTTGCTTTAAACATTCAGTGAACTTGTAGAGTGTACAAACCCCTGAACAATCCAACAAAAATAACCACAACAATGTAAGGCAGTAACTGTGGGTTTATACCATTAAAAATTTCAACTCAGGAAACCCAGACATTATCCACTTGGCCTCTCCAGGTGATTCGCTTCAGGAGCCTGGAAAAGCAGGAGCTTGACTGAAGATGATTTAGGGAGTCTTTAATTTATTTTGCTTCCCACCACTTTGATTTCAGAAACCCTTGCAGAATTCACAGGCAGGCAAAAGGGAGGCAAATGCCCATGTGGGGTGTTTTTGAGTCCCTCTCTTGATGTTCCCCGAGATGTCATTGAGTTCTTTGCAGTTCTAATGAATTTTCTCACATCACATCAAAGAATCGGAGTTGATGGATTGTCATGTGCTGCAGGGCTTTGGGGTTTGTTGTGTTTTTTATTATTCTAGGTGTGAGTTTCAACAGTGTTTATACCCAAATTTGGAGAGTGCTCCTTCACCTGGCTGCTGACCCCTATCCTGATGTGTCCGACCTGGCCATGAAGGTTCTCAACAGCATTGCCTACAAGGTATGAGCCTGTCCCTGCTCACCTGTGCCTGCCACGTGCTTGCATGTGGATTTTTTCATGCTTAGGCAAGGCTTAGGCAGACTGACCTGGATGGGTCTGTTGGAGGGCTCTGCCTTTTGCAGAAGGAGCTTTTAAGGCTTCACGATGATAAACTCTGCTCTGAACTCTTGATCAGGTAAAATGAACAAATGGGGGAGGGCCTGGGGTTGTTTTAGGGTATAAATTAGGTGCAGACCTCGGACAGTAGGTCTGGTGTAGAAGTCTACTTGTCTAGATCAGTCCCTGGGATAAACCTTAAGCCTCCTTCATTAAATTATCCATTTGCCAACTGATTTAGATAATGCAAGTGGGACTGGCCTGCAGACTGAAGCCACAACGGCTCTCCAACCCAGGTGAACTAGTACATGTGAGTCAGCATGCAGACCCCTGCCACTCCTCACCCCAGCCCAGGCTGGGTGCCTAAACCTCCATCCTCATCCCATCTCATCCTGGGGGTGACAAGATGTCCCTGGAGGTGCCACCCTGGGGCAGCGCCTTCCCCCTGCCCAGACCAGGCACCCCAGGACATCTTCTCAGCCCCTGCGTCCCCTGGCTGGGCACAGAAAGCTCTGTGGGAACCTTTCTGGCCACTGAAGCATCCAGACCATGAGCCATTGCAATGGGGAACTCTCTTACTGGGCCTTTCCAGGGAATTATCCCAGATCCTCAGCCTGGGGCTGCAGAGCTGGAGCTGCAGTAAGAGATGCCAGCATTGAGCACTGCCATCTTAACACCTCAGAGATCTCTGCTTTGAAATCACATTTTCTCTCGAGACAACAGTTACTGACTCTGATTTGTTTGAAGTGCACGTGCCAGTGAGTGGTAAGGGATGGGTTTGGGACAGAGACTTGGCAGTGGGGGTGGTGAGCTCAGCCCTTCCCTGGTGAGACAGGGGTATAACAAATGATTTCCAGGCTGGAGATGCCAAATGACGGGAAGAAGGAAAGGAAAAGGTGGAAGATTTCCCTCTCTCTGCTCTAGATGCACAAAACTATTTCAGTTCTGTGTTTGGAAGGTTCTTTGCAGAATGAAATGTTGATCTTGGTATTAAAAGGGATAAAAAGAGGAACCATATCTGCTTTTCCTGACTTAAATGTGTTTTCAGGAGTTGCTCCCTGGCTAGTGGGAGGTGGATCGGTATCGATATTGATATTGATGCTGCTGTGCCAGCAGCAGCTGTGATCATTCCGTTGTCATATCCCTAGGGAATGTTGGGATTGATGGGGGGAATTCTGTGTTGACTCTGACAAGTTTGGGCTTGGCTGTGCTGGTGCTGACCCGAGTCCCAAAGCTCAGGTGATGGGGTATAGCTCACACTGCAGCTGCTCTGCCCCTGCTTCCTAAAGCAACAGCTCTTCCAACGGGCTTGGAAAACAGGAAGCATTCCCATTTACAAGGATTTTTATCTGGGGATGCTTCAGCAAACAAAACTTGATTTGTTCTCCTTTGCCTTAGCCTTGAGATCCATAAGGAAAGTGTTCAGTCCTGGGTTTGTGCTGCGCATGAGGGGCTTTGCTTTGGCCAGGAGCACCTGCCTCGGGTGGCTTCTAACAAGGCTTTCTAATGCAAACCAAACCCCCAAAACACAAACCACCCAACCTGGGAACTGTCCACCACAGTGGGAGTTAAGGCTCAGCTCCTGCTCTGGCCTTTCCTGGCCCCATTCCAAGCTCCAGGCTCTGCTGGGAGCTCAGGCAGGAGCTGGCCGGTGTCTAATGCAAATCAGTGACAATTAAATCTTTGCTACCCGTGTCCTGAGACCTTTCCTTCGTGCTGATGGAGCTTGTTGGATGAAGGAGGGAGTGCTGGACGCTGCCATGGGCACTGCTCCTCCCCAGCCCACCCTGGGGCTTGAATTTTATCAGTGAATGCAAACAAAAATTGGTTTTCTTGCTTAAACAAAAATACTGCTTCAGGTGATGTAAAACACTCGAATGTTCCAGGGGTTTAGTATTTTGGTTTAATTACTGTAAAATTCAGGGAAGGAGAGGCTTCATTTTGGAGCTGGGCCAGCTGAGGTTTTCTTCCATGGGCACAGCTGAGCAGAACACTGCAGTCTGGGGGACCTGGCTGGGGCTGGGGGCTTCAGTGGGAGCAGCTGGGCAAACTGTCCTTGGGCTTCCACAGCTGGACACTGGTGGGGGACGAAATATTGCATAACTATGGAATGCATTGGGTAGGAAGGGACCTTAAAGCCCATCCAGGGCCACCCCCTGCCACAGGCAGGGACGCCTCCCACTGTCCCAGGTGGATCCAAGCCCCGTCCAGCCTGGCCTTCCAGGGATCCAGGAGCAGCCACAGCAGCTCTGGGCACCCCGTGCCAGGGCCTCCCCACCCTCACAGGGCAGGATTTTTTCTCAATGTCCCATCCAGCCCAGCCTCTCTGGAGACATTCCAAACCACCTGGACACGGTCCTGTGTCACTTGCTCCAAGTGGCCCTGCCTTGCAGGGGGCTTGTCCTGGGTGATCTCCAGAGGTCCCTTCCAGCCCCACAGTTCTGTGACTCTGTGATTGTTGTTATCAAACCAGACCAGACCATGGTGCTCAGGTTTTTTGCCGGAGCCAGGGCTGTGGATCAGTTTCTCCAGAAGGGCTCCCAGCCCTGTGCTGTGCTGGGTGTGAGCAGCCGGTGTGTGGGCTGCCCAGGCTTCCTGCAGGGAATCTGCTGCTGCTCTGTTCCCGGGCTCCTTAGGCACTGCCGGGCCTCGCCCAGGCTGCGGCTGCCTGGGGATTTATGTTTACGATGCAGATGGGAATGGTGCAGTTTCCTTCCCGGCCTGAGCCTTGGAAAACGCCCAGACCTGCTTTTTGTGAGCACCAAAACAAACAACAAGGGCCCAGTGTTGGCCCCTAGAGACTTTCTGAAATCAAAAAGTCTTAAAAGGAAAGTTTGCTTCAGCCCAGGTTGCTTTGTCCCGGTGTTTTTAAAGGAAGGTTTGAGGCTGAATCACAGAATCATTTAAGCTGGAAAAGCCCTCTGAGCCAAACCTTTCCCCCAGCACTGCCAAGGCCACCACTGACCCATGTCCCCAAGTGCCACATCCACATGGCTTTTCAATCCCTCCAGGGATGGGGACACCATCACCTGTGCCAGGGCTGCACAGCACTTTCAGGGAAGGGATTTTCCCCAATATCCAACCCAAACCTCCCCTGGCACAATTTGAGGCTATTTCCTCTTGTCCTGTTGTCCCCTGGGAGCAGAGCCTGACCCCCCCTGGCTGTCCCCTCCTGTCAGGGAGTTGTGCAGAGCCAGAAGGTCCCCCCCGAGCCTCCTTTTCTCCTGAGTATGTGATTTATGGTCATGGTGGGAGCTGCAGGACTCAGCCATGAGGTGTGAGGGAAAGGCTGGTGGCTGTGGGGAGCCCTGGACAGCTGAGGTGACTCCTGCCTGTCCCCCTGCCCTGTTTTTGGGGTGCTGGGGCAGGTCCTGGGGTCAGCTGCCTCGGGGAAGGGCTGGCTGTTGCTCAGAGCCGTTTCCCTGCAGGCAGCACTCTCGGGTAAGTGTTCCTGCCTAACCCAGCAGTGAAACCACCTCGTGCTGGGAGCAGCCAGGGGCTTTGTTTTACCCCGGAGCCCAGAGAGAGCTCCCTCCCTCCCTCCCTGCCCCGGGCTGGCCGTGCCGGGGCCGTGTCCAGCTGGTCAAGCTCTGTGTGTTCTCCCCAGGCCACGGTCAATGCTCGCCCCCAGCGCATCCTGGACACCTCCTCGCTGACCCAGTCGGCCCCTGCCAGCCCCACCAACAAGGGCATGCACATCCACCAAGTGGGGTAAGTCCAGCCCAGCCTTCCAGCACCTTCTGTGGGTGGGGTGGGTGCTCCCTGCCCGGCCCCATGCCCGGGCACTGCCCCAGGGACAGGGAATGGGGCTCCTGGTGCCAGCAGTGCTGAGGAGTCCAGCAGGGAAAGCTCTGGGAAAAGTGGAGAGTTTCTTCCTGTTTTCCTTTAGGGCAAAGAGTAACAAGCCCCGCTGGGTAGCTAAAGGTGAACTGAAAGGAAGAGCTGACTTTGGCTGCTTTTACCTTTCCTGAGCTGTGCTGCCCAAATTCCCACTGCCGTCTGAGCTGTGTCTGCTGCGCTTTGAGCTGACCAAAGCCGGGGTCAACTGATGGCCACCACACCCTGCCTGAGCTGCAGGGAAACAGAGAGGGCTGGGGGCAAAGCTGGGGGCTGGAAATGGGGTTATTTCCCAAAACTCCTCTCTGAGAGGAAACACCACATGTTAGATCTGCTGGTCCCATCACCAGTAAGATTCCAAGCTGGAACAGAGGGCCCAATTTAAATTCCAATGTTTGAATGGAAATGGAAATGCAGTGCCTGGTCAGGGTGACTTAGGTCAGGCATCACAGACTGGCAGAACGTTAAGGTTCATCCCCTCAGTGTGGAGTTGACACAGTCAGAGTTCGCTCTTGGTTTGGGGTCAGTTTGGCCTTCGGAGGGGATGTGGGAATTGTGATTTTTCTGTAGAGGAGGCACCGCGGTGAAACACAAATCTTGTGAGAAAGAAACAAAGTGAAAATAACGTAATTCACGCACAAATCTCATGTCCAGATGTCGCTGTTCTCTCCGAGACGCGGCATAAAGAAGTCAGAGGCACTCGTCCATCTTGACACATTCCAACTAAATTTTATTCAAAGTCCCGCATCTTTTATACACACGGACTTCGGTATCATATTATTGGCTAAGAACATTGCCATCCTCTTAAACCTACTGGTCAGTTAAGGATAACAACAAAAGTCCAACCTCTTTATGGAAATGCACAGCTGCACAGGTGTTTACATTCCTGAATTGTACAGATCTTACAAACAACACCGCAAACCATGAGAAAGCTTTCTCTCTGTCTCAAAACTGCAGTTAGTATGCCTGGGTTTTTCTGCTCAGGCTTTTCACAGCATCCACATCCAGCAATACCCAAATGCTGTCCCTTTGTTCTGTCCCTCAGAGGGTCACCCCCAACCACGAGCACGAGCAGCTCCAGCCTGACCAACGAGGTGCCCAAGCAGCCGGTGAGCCGGGACCTGGCGTCCGTGCGCTCCAATGTCACCAACGTGGGTGTCCAGTACACCCCCCACTCCCACCAGTTCCCCAGGACGAGGAAAATGTTTGACAAAGGCCCAGAACAGGTAAGGAGACTTCCCTGTCAGCTCTGACAGCTTCTCCCCACTGGGGTTTGTCCCACTTTCTGTTGGTTGTGGTTTATTTCTGTGCATCCCTCGTTTGCTTTCAGCTGCTGCTAATCCAGATTGGCTGCCTCTAACCAGCCAAATAAAAATTGATTAATTTATTTTCTTCAGGATAAATCGTGTTTTATAGCTTTTGATAGGGCATTATTCACTTCTGTCACTAAGCAATGTGTCTGGTCAGAGTCCATGGCTTACTCTTCTGCAAACGTTTGTGATAGCCCAGAGTCAGATCCCTGACCCTCGGGGCTGATCTCCAACCTCAGCAGAGCAGGGACAGCTGTGACCACAGGGAGAAAGTGCTGCAGCCCCAGCAGCAACCCCTGCCCTGCTCTGGGGTTTGGCAGCACCAGCCGGGATCGTATTTCTGAAAGCCTGGCTAGAAACCTGAGGGAATGGAGCAGCTTGTCCCTCGGGGTGTCCTGTGCTGTGTGACAGCCACTCATCCCCGTGTACCTTGGCTGTGCCTGCAGCCCGAGCCACCCTCGCTGCTCCCCACACCACATCCTTGGGAGACGGTGACAAAACTCCTCCTGAGAGCTCCCTGAGGTGCCGTGGGGCTGCTCCAGCCCTGATCCCTGCAGCTGAGGGACCCTGCACCTTCCCAAGGAGCCACCGTAACACTCCATCCCAGAGCTGGGTGCACGGAGTTTCCTGGCCGGGGCAATGTACTTGAGGTGCTTCCTGCCTGGCTGGGGCACGGGGGGTGTCCCTGGGGATGTCCCTGGCCCTGCAGGTGCGTGAGCCCTGTCCCCTCCCCACAGACAGCCGATGATGCTGACGATGCCATGGGACACAAGAGCTTCATCTCGGCCGCGGTGCAGACGGGATTCTGTGACTGGAGTGCCAAGTACTTCGCCCAGCCCGTCATGAAGGTAACCCTGGGCTCGGCCCTGCCTCCCGTTCCCCCCTTCCCATTCCCCCTTCCCGTTCCTCCCTTCCCGTTCCCCCCTTCCCGTTCCCCCCTTCCCGTTCCCCCTTTCCCCCTTCCCGTC
>WEKY01002673.1:127763-145704 GCA_013390045.1 Picathartes gymnocephalus
CCCCCTTCCCTTCCCCCCTTCCCGTTCCCCGTTCCCGTTCCCTTTCCCTTCCCTCTGGGGAGGCAAAGGAATGGGTTTCCTTCCAGAGGGAAGGCAAAGGAATGGGTTTCCTTCCATCGTGCTGCCCTGGGCAGCTCTGGCACCACCTGTCGGTAAAAGGGAAGAAGTGGCCAGAGGGAGCAGAAGGGTGACAGTGGGGGTGGGACAGTGGGGTGTGGTCAGGGACAGAGCTCCAGGGAAAAGCTCAGCTCCCCATGGAGCACAATCCACAGAGAATGTAGGAATGAGGAGAGCTTCTGTACCCAGAGCCCCCAGTTTTGCCTGCTTGCACTGCAGAGTTGTTCCATCCGAAATGTCGTGCTTCTCTACATACAGAAAACTGCATTATAGCTAAAATTAATTGGTTTTTAAAATAAATAAGTGGAATAAGACCCTTTTTTTTTTTTTTCCAGAAAGGGCAGTGAGAGGCTCGAGAAAGAGAAATACTGTTCTTTTTCTGACATTCTAGCTGAATCTCCTGGCTGTGGTGAAAGAGGCAGAGAAGTGATGGAGGGAGGCTGCCCTGGGGGAGGTCACGGTGTCCCAGAGGCAGCAGGACAGACCCTCTGCTTCACTGTCCCCGGGTGGCATTTGGGAGCTGTGCTCTGCTTCCAGCACAGACCCCTTTAACTTCCAGAGGAGAAAGTGAGAGTGCCTGGGGGAAGCTTGGGGAGCATCACTGTTGGGTTTTAAGGTTTAAAAAAATGTAAGAAGTTGTGTTATAGCGAAGAATAAGGGTGCAAATGATAAATCTGCATCCAGGTCTCTTCAGAAGTGACTTGTTTGGGTAACTAAGTTGTCTCTGTGTGAAGTGAGAGAGAAACTGAAACCTTCTTCCAGGAAAAACTCAAACCAGAGCTCTTAAGAGATGGACAAAGATATCAGTGACTGGAAAGAGTAGCTGTTAAATTCCCAGAATGTTTTAGCTGTTAAGTTCCCAGAACCGTTTTCGCCAAAGCTCAGGTTTCAGGTTAAGTATGAAACAGAACAAGAAGTAAATCTCCCTCATTAAAGGCAACTTCCAGGTGCTCTGGGAGTCTCAGGGAGCCCCAGCGGTGTCAGGACTTTGAGCCCCATCCCTTGCAGGGATTGCCATGCCCGGCAGGGACGTGCCCAGGCTCCATTAATGCCTCTGCACAGCGGATGTTTGTGTCCAAGCACTGCTGCTGAGACGGCGATAATGAGGAAATGGTGTGGTTTTAGTGCTGCCTCAGCCAGGACTTGGGCCTGAGCCATCATCACCATTCTCGTGGAATGTTCAGGTGTTGGGCTGAGGTAATTGCCCAAGTTTAAGGATATCAGAGCAGGGCAGGCTCTTGGTTTCCAGAGGGAATCTCCAGGGAAGTGATTGCCCGACACTTCTTCCGCTGCTGTGAAATTCCTTTCCTGCTGAAACCACCGAGCAATTCCTTAGGGCACACCTGGATGTGGGGCTGAGCTGCCTGGCCAAGCTTCCACCAGGGCTTTTTCTCCTCAAGATGAGTTTCAGTGTCTTGATTCAAGCCCAGACCAGAGCACAAGAGGAGGACGATGATGTTTGAGCTCTTGGTTCTTATTGAAATCATTTGTCTGCTCCTTAAGAGAAGCTCTTCCCAGGGAAGAGGGGGGTCTTTATTAATAAAATAAATCAGAGTAGGCAGCCAGGCACGGGCAGGGGCAGTGGGGACATGGGGAGCTCTGGGGGTGGTGGCTTTACTACTACTTCCTGCACATAAAATAGACTAAATTGAACTAGGCACTAAAAAACGTGGAGCATTCCTATAGTAATTCCTAGAAGCCAGGGAGGGGAGGCAGGGAAAGGGAGTGTTCCTGGAGCCCCAGAGAGCTCCATGTGTCCCAGGGCACAGCTCCCAAATCCCTGGCAGGAGCTCCCAGGGTGGCTGGGGCTGAGCTGCTGACCATGACCTGTCCTCACCAGCCATGGGTGAAGCTTGAACAGAACCAAATCTCTGTTTTCTAATCAAACAAGAATTGATTTCCCTGTTCCTTCTGCAAAGCGGCTCTGAAAGGCCAAGGAGAGGGAGTTTTCTGCAGGGGTTATTCTGTCCTACCAGGGAATTAGAGGTAAATTTGGGATTGGCCTGGCTGGTGTGTGTTGTGCGAGGCACAGGGAGAAATCCCTGTGTGAGAACTTTCTCTGAGGTTTCTTGGCTGGAAATCAGGGCTGACAGCTCGGGTGCTGCCTGAGTTTCCATGGAGGCTCTGTTCCTGCAGTCCCTGTTCCTGCAGAGACAGGGAACAGTCCTGGCTGGTGGCTGCTGCCTTTTGGGAGCTTCAGCCTCATGAAAAAGGCAAAGAGTGAAGTGTACCCAAGTGCTGATGGAAAAATGACATTGATGCTTAATTCCAGCCGTTCTTTTGGAGCTGCTGCCTGCCTTCATAAACAAGACAACTGTTCCTGTAATGAATAAACATAAAATGACTGTGAGTGCATCTTAGTCATATTTAATTGATGAATTTAGTTTTGCTTCATGGGCCTTGCCCTGAGAATGCTTTCACTGGAAAGACTGAGGGATTAATTCCCAGTGTAAATCAGGGGCTCCGTTCCAAGCCATCATTCCAGGTTTGATTTATTGATTATCTAATCAAATAAACAGAGAGAGGAAACTCTGCACTGTAAATTCTCCATGTGCCAGGAAAAGCAAGTCCCTACCCCAGCTCTGCTCTCTGCAGAAGCTTTTCCTCTTCCTGCAGCCCCTCGTGGCTCAGGGCTGTGCTGGGAGCCACGGGGCACAGGAAAGCCTCGGTGCCAGCTGTCAGGAAGTCCTGAGTCAAGGAGAGCAGGAGCCAGCATCTGTTATTTCCAGGGCTGGCAGAACACGCAGGCAGGAGCTAGGAAGGATTCTGGAAGGTGAGAATTACATAAGGAGCCCTTCCTGATAAATCCCTTCCAGAGCTGCTGCGCTGTGCCTTGACCCTGGGAGAGGAGCAAGATCCTGCAACTGCTGCAGGAATGGTAACCAGGGAAAACTGGATTTACCTCTGGAGCCAAGTGCTCCCTGCTCCCCTCCTGGCACCCACTGCCATGGGGAGAGGGAGAGACCCAGGTCAGAGAAGGAAAACTGTGCTGGGAGGGTTCAGTGCTCACTGGTTCCTGTCTGGTGGGAGGTGGAGCCCTGGGGGAGCACTGGCAGGTCCTGGTCCCCTCCTGGCCAGGGGAGGGAGCAGAGCTGCCCTTCATGTTTTCATAGATCCTCCCTCCCTCCTGGCAGGATGACCCCCAGAGCCCCACAGGTGGGTGGGTGTGGGGGCCAGGACAGCCTTTACCTGTGTGCTCTGACTCTGCACTGGTGGTCCAAGGGCTCTTCCCCGGGCTTTCTTTAATTTATTCCCAGAGAAGCTGGATTTGCATTAAGGCGTAGGTGTCATCTCTCCCCTCTCAAATTCCTTTGATGTATTTTAGCTCAGGTTTGTTTATTGCTTTTCATTAGGGGTCGTTTGTCATTGCCTTTCTAATAGGTGTTGTGCTGAAATAAAGTGCTTTTTTCTTTGCCAGGAGGAAGGGTGGAGGGTAGGCTTCTTATTTTTTATTTCTTTTAAAGAAGCAGAAGTCCAGTAACAGCTGTTTTCCAAAGGATACCATGGTTTAAAGGCGATTTTTGTAATAGTGGCAGATGATTTAAGGACTTTCTCATTCAGGGAAGATAGGGTTTGTTTGTGGGCCATTTGTCTTCCTTCTCCAAGAGTTGCTGCTTTGGAACCACGAGCATCAAAGGAAGCTAGATCAGAACCCTGTAACTCAGCTCCTTAATTGATCCAAGGATGGTTCTGGAGCAGGGGAGTCTTGGATAATTTTTTAAGTATTAAAAACATTTCACATGTAGCTCCTGCCGTGGTTTGGGGTTACCAGTTTCTTCCTTTTGCTTCTGTGCTCTGAACAAGGATGGGAGTACCCACGGTGGGAGCAGCACTGGGGCTGCTCCCATCCCGGGCTGGAGCTGCTGAGTCCCAGCCTGGCCTTGTGCCTGGAGCACAGATTTTGTAGGGAAGCCATGGAGTGCTGAAACCTGGAGCTGTGGGCTGTGAATAAATATCATCAAATGGCTCAGAGTGACTGGGACTGCAGGGCCACTCTCCAATTTCAGGGGGAATTTTGTGTGTAAGCAAAGCCAGGTGACACAGGGGCATCGTTTTCCAGAACAGGGAACCAAAACAGGGCTGTTCCTGGTAAATAGTGGTGAGAACCTGAGCATCCCAGGGATTTGGGAATGTAGCTGTGCCCTGCTCGGCCAGCAGCCCTTGATGAGCAGGAAAAGGAAGATTTCAGTGTGTCCTGAGCTGGCTGTGCCAGGGCTGTGCTCCCTCTTTGATCTCGGGGTTGCTACGTGACGCTTTTGAGCTGAGGAGAGTTAGGAGAGAAATCCATGTTGTACCGAGATCAGACCTGCAGTGTTCACAGGGGACAGGAGCCACGGGCACCGCGGTGTCAGCTCGGTCCTGGGGGTCACTGGGTCTGTCTGTGTGTGTTGCTGCTCTGCAGATCCCTGAGGAGCATGACCTGGAGAGCCAGATCCGCAAGGAGCGGGAATGGCGCTTCCTGCGCAACGCCCGCGTCAGGAAACAGGCCCAGAAGATCATCCAGAAGGGTGAGTGCTTCCCTTTGCAGGACTCTGCTCTGCAAAACCCCAGCTGGCAGTGACCCCAGTTCGTGCTGGCCCCGTGCAGCCCCTCACACCGGTGCCTGTCCCTTCCTGCAGCAGGGCAGCTGCTGTGGGTGTTTCTCTGCTGCTCTCCCACCTCTCTGGTCCCAGCTGCTGGGTTTGGGCACCAGCCCAGGTTCTGTTTTTAAAGGGATGGAGTGTGGAATGCTGTGGGATAAACTCCAGAGCTGCCAGCTCAGGGTCGCGGCAGGGCAGCCCTGGAGCTGCTGGACCTGTCCCCCCAGCTCAGGAGACACCTCAGGGATGTCTCTCACATCCCCTGCTCTGCTGAGCTCTGCAAATGGTTGCTGACTCCTTGTATCCCATTTTATTTGGAATATTTGTGCCTGTGGTTTGCTGCTCCCAGCGTGCCTCAGGTCTGTGCTGCGTCACTGGGAGCTCCCCAGGAACCTGGGATTGCATCTTTAGGGCTCTCTGAGGCAGCTTTGGGCTGGAATTCTCTCAGCACAGGAATTCATTTGAATAAAGTGGAACCTAATGAAGCTTCCTGAGGAATTTGCATTCCTCAATTATCCCTGCCCCCAGCAGAGGCTGGGGAGCCACAATTCCAGGAGCTTCTGGTGTCCTCCCTGTGGCATTCCCAGGAGCAGGCCTTGGGTGGGGGCTGTTCCTTCCCCAGGGATGCTTTTTGAGCCACACAGAGCTGGAAATCCCAGTGTGCTGAAGGAAAAGTGCCCAGGGCTCAGCCCTGTCGTTGGGAGCTGCTCCTCTGAGTGCAGCGTGAGCTTCATGCAGGGAAACTGCAGGATATCATCAGCCAGAGAAATAGAGAAATGATCCTGGAGCCCAGGAGATGGCCTTGGGAGATCTGCTGGAATACAAAGAAGGGGATTTTTCTTGCTTGTCTGGAGAAGTTAAATCTCTTTCTAGACAGTGTTCATATTTGGTTGCTTGACCTGAGTGACTAAAATGCCACTATTGATTAAAAAAATAATGAAAACGTGAAATATTAAAGAGAATTAAAATAGACTTACAAGCTTTTAATGAAAATTAGATTAAATGGATGCATTCTAAAACAAACTCGAGCTGAATGGATGTCTCCTGGGTTTAGGGGTTTGTGTGATGAATGCAAAGGGTACCAAAACGCAGCAGTGTCAGGGGTCCCAACACTGTTTGTGAATAGCAAACTGCTCTGAAGACAAGATGGGGAAAGTCTTTACCCATCGTGTTGAGGTCTCTGCGGAAAATACATTTTTTCATTTGCAAATTAACCTAAAACTTAAGGGAACTGAAATGGAAGGTTAAATAAATAATCCACAAGCTACAGTGAAATGCTGTATTTTAAACTGCAAAAAAAAAAAGGCATTTTCATGTTCTGTATTTTGAAGAAATAGTGTTGGATTTTCCTCAGCACAAACTGGCATTTCCCTGGGTTTGGCTGAGCTCGTTCTCTTTGGTTGCTGAAGTGAAGGGTGAAGGATTTGTCACCACAGTCCTTGGTTTGTACCTGAGGCAGCTGGGAGGGGCTGAGAAACTCCTGGAAGGAGGGAGGTGCTGGGGGTGTCCTGGTGAGACCTGGGCAGGGGTGACTTGTGGGGAGCTGGGGCTGTCCAAGCCCCCTCTGTGCCTGGGGCCATCCCCGGGTGTCAGCTGAGCTCCCCCCTGTCCCCGCAGGCATCTCCAGGCTGGACGATCAGATCTTCCTCAACAGGAACCCGGGCGTGCCCTCCGTGGTGAAGTTCCACCCCTTCACCCCCTGCATCGCCGTGGCTGACAAGGACAGCATCTGGTGAGGGCTGGGGACACGGGGGTCACAGCATCTGGTGAGGGCTGGGGACACGGGGGTCACAGCAGGGATAGCTGGGCCTTTGTCCTGGCTCTCTCTCAGCAGGTGGAGGTGTTGAAATCCTGCCCTGGGAGGGTGGGGAGGCCCTGGCACAGGTGCCCAGAGAAGCTGTGGCTGCCCCTGGATCCCTGGAAGTGTCCCAGGCCAGGCTGGACGGAGCTTGGAGCCACCTGAGGTGTCCCTGCCCATGGCAGGGAGTTGCACTGGATGGGCTTTAAGGTCCTTCCAACCTAAATCATTCCATGATTCCGTGACATATTATCCATCAAATGATGCCAAACTCCACAGGAGAAATCCCAAACTGGGTGACGAGTGCCTCTCTTCACAGCTTGCACAGAGAACTGAAAACTCACGTGCTGTTTCTTCCTCCCACAGTTTTTGGGACTGGGAGAAAGGGGAAAAGCTGGACTATTTTCACAACGGGAACCCTCGGTACACACGGATCACAGCCATGGAGTACCTGAACGGCCAGGACTGTTCCCTGCTGCTCACTGCCACAGGTACAGGACACACAGTCCCACCATGGGCCAGGACTGGGGGGGCATTGGCAGAATCCCAGTCCAGGTGAGCTGTTCTGGACCTCATTCTCTCCCCTCCATGGATTGGTCCCAGCCTGACTCTTCCCTTCCCTGCCTGCTCTCAGCTCAGGATCCATTTCCAGGATCAAACTTGCCAGTTCTTCCTGGCAGTACTGAAATCTCTCAAGTAGGTGCTGCAAAGACTTTCCAAGGACTGACCTTGCTGAAGGCATTCCGAGTCTTTGCTCGTCATTGCAGGGTCGTGGCCACCTCCTCCTGTGGCCCACCTGGGGAAAGGTGATTTGAGCTGGTTAAAGGTGCAGTCCAGAGCTGAACTCGTGCAGGAACCCAGAACTGCAGTTCTGTTCCTTGTGCTGTGCTCGTGTGGAGCAGGCAGGGCTCAGCTTCAGCACCGAAGCTCTCAGGTGCTTCTGAGTTTCTCTCTAGTCCTTGTCCCACCTGAGCAGCTCTCCAGTTGCATCGAGGGGATCTTGCATGAGGACCTCTTGCCCAGTCTCTGGTCTGTAAAGCTGTGAGTCAGATCTGCTCCTCTCCCAGGGAACCATTCCAAACCTGGCACCCTGAGTGTTTTCAACAGCTTCTCCAGCTTCCTGCTCGACTGTACAGGTTGGGTGTAATTAAGGGAGGGGGAAGGGGAGCTGAGAGAGCCTTTAGGACATATTTCTTTCAATTTATTGATTCTTAGCACAAAAGTTACACAGATGGGGAGCAAATTGAAAAAAAATACACAATGTTCTTGAAAGATTTGCTGCTGGTGGGCTGGGCTTTGATGGTGCTGCTTCTGTGGGGCTGTTCTGCGTTGAGTGGGTACTTGTGTGGCCCTCGGCACCAACCCAGAGATGAATCCTGGAGAAAATGAATGTCAAGGAAATGGAGAGACACTGAATGTCAGGTGTTTTTTCAAGGGAGGAGAAAAGCTCTTCCAGAACAGCTCCAGTAGAACAAAGCTTTAGGTTTCTTGCATGTAAATTAGAGAGGAAAAACAAGTCCAGCAAAAAGTGTTCAAGTGACACTCTGAGGTTCGGGGTCTGTGTGAGTTCAGTTCTGCTTCTCCTCTTCTTCCTGGTGCACAAGGAGCTCTGGGAGCTACAGCAGCAGTGACTGTGCTTTGTGTTCTTTCTCTGTGCTCCCCAAGATGATGGTGCCATCAGGGTGTGGAAGAACTTTGCAGACCTGGAGAAGAACCCTGAGATGGTGACAGCCTGGCAGGGGCTGTCGGACATGCTGCCAACCACACGAGGTGGGTCCCACTGAGCTTTCTTGGGGAGGAAGGTGAAAATCAGCCTTTGTGCAGCTTTGCCTGTGGCACCTGTGATCTCCTTTAGCCCCAGCTCCAATTTTGGCACTTGTTCTTCTCTGTTTATTGTGGGTCAGGAGGTGGCAGAGGAACGTGTGGTGTAAATCTGGCACGTGCAGAAGGACAGCTCAGTGAGACATTGGCCTGCTGGGAACATTAGGAAAGCTGGGCAGAAAAGGGTGTAAAAAGGAGCATTGGCATCCAGCCACACGTGGGATGAAGCCAAAAAACCAGTTTGTGTAAACCTGAAATCTGTTTTAGGATGTTACAGGAGGTTTTAGGACATTACGGGAGGGTTTAGGACTTTAAAGGAGGTTTCAGGATATTAAAGGAGGTTTCACAGCATTCCAGGAGGTGGATGTTCCGTCCTTCCCAGACCCCATTGGGTGCTAACGCTCCAATGGCAATTCTCTGTCACTTGAATATTTCTAATCAAGGCTGCAGGTTTTTCTGTGTGCTGTGGTTCAATCAGCACTTTGTGGGATTGATGGAGGAAGGGCTGGATGAGGCTGCCTGGCCCGTGCTGTGCAGGAGGTCACTTGAGATGACCATCATCATTCATCCTGACCTTAAAAGCTGACAGTTCTCATTTCTGAGCTGATGTGGTTCATCCCAGGAGCCTGACATAAGCTCTTTCAGCTATTCATTGGATTTTCCTGGGGCTGCCTCGTGCATGTTGTTTTTCCCTCAACACCTCCGTGTTCCTCTCAGGGAAAAGGAGCTGTGTTTGAGGCACTGGAGGCTCTGCCTCGCTGAGGGCAGTGCCCAGAACTGATGAGGAGCTGCTGGAAGTTCAGAGCCCGCTGTGCAAGTGGCAGAACCTGCCCTTTGCAAGGTGGCAGCAGGAGCAGGAGGGGCTGCAGGGAGCAGGCAGGGCCCAGGAGTTGTGACAAGTTGCCCTTTGTGGTGTCACTCTGCAGTTCTGTGCCAACAAACACCAGCTCTCCTGGCTGCTGGCTGATGTTTTCTATCCCTGGGTTCAGGATCTTGGATTTTGGTGCTGGGAATGCCCCTGGGCTGACACTGGAACTCCCTCAGCTCAATCCCACTGTCCTGCCTTCCCTTCCATGTGCACCGTGCCAGGGCAGAGCCTGTGCTGGTTGTGCCTCACTCTGGACAGGACTGGACACCCAGAAAGGACTGTCAGTGTCTGTCTGCAGGACTGGACACCCAGGAAGGACTGTCAGTGTCTGTCTGGACAGGACTGGACACCCAGGAAGGACTGTCAGTGCCTGACACTGCAGAACTGAGCAGGAGCTGAGAGGGTTCTGAGAGCTGGGTGGTTCCATTTGCCAAAACAGGACTGGGGAAACTTTTAAACCTGTTCTCTTTAGGAATGGGGTTTTTTTTTCCTTGGCTTTTTCTCTCCCTTATGGACTGAAGCAGTCTGGGGCCTGTTTTCTTTGCCTTCCACCTTCCCAGCAGATTGGGCAGAAGAGAAGGACAGCTCTGTTTGTGGAGAGAGAAATAAATGTAGCCACTTCAAAAGAGCTAAGTGGAGCAAGTCCCCGTGGAGATGAGAGTCTTCAGAGTCATCTGCTGCCAAGACCACAGCTGTGGTCCAGCACTGGCTCAGGAAACTGAGGATGCAGCTTTGAAGCTGCAGAGCTCAGGAGTTTTACTGGAGTTTGTTTGCTCCCACTATTGATTTCCTTCCCTCCTCTCCCAGCTTTTCCCCTGTGTCATAATGTCACACTCACCTCTCAATTGCTCTTGAGAACAGCCAGAACATGGCCAGAACCCACTTACAAAAGGAGAGGGGAATAGGTAAGACTTAAATATGTCCTTTGGAAGCTGGAAAAGCTCCCCTGAGTTGTCCCAGCGATGGCAGATGGACAGTAACACACTCAGGGGCTGCCTGAGAGGGGGAGCAGCCCAGGGCAGGCACAGAACTTGCACATTTCCACTGGGAGATCAGAGCTGAGCTGGCACAGCTGGGTTGGGGTTAAATTTGGCCCCAGCTCATTGCTCTGAGGGTGGATGCATTTTTCTTTTTCAACAATTTTCTTTGTTTTGTGTGAGGTGTTTTTGCTTCTGATCTTGTTTAGAACTGATGTACCAAGAAAAAAACTCCTTTTCCATGAAGACCAGCGTGTTGAAAGCAGGACTGGTCCCTGTGTGAGGCAGGGCTGGGAACCTCCAGCATGGGAGGTGGAGGGAGCTGGGGGAAAGGCACAACTCCTGAGCCTCCTGGGGCTTCAGGGGAGGGCGAAAAGCAGCATTTTCTCTTGAGCAGCATAGGAGGAACATTGTCCTGATGTGCTCTGGAGCTGTGCTTTCACAGCAGAGACTTTGGGAATTCAGGTGATTTGCAGAGACAAGGTGTCTGCAGGCTGTGGAGCAGCACAGGGCCCGTGGCCTGGCGAGAGCTGTCAAACAGCAGCAGGAGCAGAGGTGCCACCGTTGTGCCTGTGGTGTCCCTGTGCCCTGGGAACAGCCACAGCTCCTCGGGCAGAGCGGCTCTGTCCTCGAAAGCAGCACAGTTCTGGAATGTGGGAAAACGCCCAAGTGTGCCCAGCTGGCTCAGCATCACCAACTGCCAGCTGTTCCCCCAGCTCCTGGCAGATTCCTGTGGGGTTTTCCCTCTCCAGCCCAGGGAAGGCACCCAGGAGATCATTTCTGAAGGGCTTGGCCAGGTCCCTTCCTGAGCACCTGCAGCTCCCTGTGCAGGAGAGCCCTGGCAAAGGTTCCCAGAGAAGCTGTGCATCCCTGAAGTGTCCAAGGCCAGGTTGGAGCACCCTGGGTCAGTGGAAGATGTCCCTGCCCTTGGCAGGAGGTGGCACTGGGTGGGCTTTAGGGTCCCTTGCAACCAAAACCCCTCTGGGATTCCATTCCATGATTCTCTGGTTCTCCAGGGGGGCCCGTGGTGCCTCTCACCCCTTTGCTGCTCTGGGTGCTGCTGCTTCTCTCTGGTGTTCTTCAATCTGAGTTGCTGTTTCTGATCCCTGTTGTAAGCTGGTGTTTGCTCTCCAGCTCACCCTGAGCACCAGCCCTGACCCCTGTCTCCTCACAGGTCTGGCCCGAAGGGTGTCCATCTATCTGGACAGAAGCAAGCAGGGAGGTGAGTGCTGTTCCTGTTCCCTGGGCTCAGGGGGGTGGGCAGGAGCTCCTGCTTGGAGTTTTGGTGTGGTTTGAGGGATTTCTGGATGCCTGTGGCTCCTGGGAAGCTTTACTCCCACCTCTGCCACCCCCTGCCCTGTGTCTGTGTCCGGGACGTGTGAGGGATGCAGGGAGAGATCTGAGCTCCCTCAGGCCCTGCTGGGATAAGGGAATCTCCATGGCAGCCTCTCTGAGCTCCCTCAGCCACAGGAGGTGTGGGGGGATTTGGGAGCCTCTCTTTTCCAGGGAGATTTCAAAGCTTCCCTGGACAGAAGTGTTTGAGTGGGAAATTCCAAATGGAGCCACTATAAAGCTGATGTGGGTTTGGCTGGGGTTTATTTGTGACACACCTGGGCTGTAAATATCCTTTGGAAAGGAGACCCTGGGAAGTCTTTCCCAGCAGCCTCAGAACTGTGGACCTTTGGCAGAGATAAGCCAGAAAGGAAAGAGGGCAAATTTAGGTTGCATCTATGGCAGAAATATTTCCCCATGAGGGTGGGGAGGCTCTGGCACAGGGTGCCCAGAGCAGCTGTGGCTGCCCTGGATCCCTGGCAGTGCCCAAGGCCAGGCTGGAGCCACCTGGGACAGTGGAAGGGGTCCCTGCTCAGGGCAGGGGGTGGAACGGGACGAGCTGTGCCCAACCCAAATCCTTCTGGGATTCTGGGACTCACACATTCCACTCTGCCACGTGGAGGGAAGGTGAAGGAAGTCCCCAGCCTTCTCCCAGAGGAACGGCACAGGGTGGGAGTGGCTCTGGATCCTGAGCCCCTTTCCCAGGGTGGGGAGCAGGTGGTTGGTGTGCCAGGGGGGCCCATCCGAGGCTACTCGTGGTGATGCCATCACCTCAGGATGTTCATCAATCATTGATATTTGCCAACTGGTCAGAGGTGGCTGTGTCTGTACTGATTAATCATCCAGCTCCTGGCAGGGGCTGATTCAGAGCTCGTTAGTGGAGTTTAGCAAATCTAAACTGTGGGAGCTGGGGCGGGAGGGAGCAGAGCTGATGTGTGGCTGGCTCTGAAATCCCCCAGAAAAGGCTAAAATTAGCAGGACTTGGCTGCAGGGAATCCCTGCTCAGTGAGCTGGGCACGGAGCAGTTTCAGGGAATTCCAGAGCTGGATCAATGCTGCTGCTCCCAGGCCATGGCAGCCCCTGTTCACAGGCAGGGCAGGTCGATAAAATCCTCCTCCGGCTGCTTCTGCTCTCCCGGTGACAAAGGCAGCACAAACACCCCCCACTCCCTCTGCAGAACTGTCAATGTATGGAATCGATGCTCTCCTGGCAGCAAATACATCAGCAATGTTAGGTACTGCCCCATCCCTGGAAGAGTCCCTGGCCAGGCTGGATGGGGCTTGGAACAGGGGTGAGGGTTAGGGACAGCTCCAGCCTGCACCAGGAGCTGCTCAGGGGGTCAGACTCAGGCTCATCCTGCAGACCCAGGGGCAGAGGGAATGGCAGGGAGGCTTCCCACATCTCCCAGGAGTCCACATCAGGAGTGAGGACTTTGGGAGAAACACTGCATTTCTGGTCAGATTATTTGATGGCAGTAAAATCATTGGAGAAATGGCAGCTCCAGGGGTTTGTGTTCTTTTAATTGAATTCCCAGCATCCCAGCTCCTGCTGTCCCTCACTGCAGAGTCCTTGGCAGGAGGAGGGTGACACTTTTTTGAGAGGATGTTGTAGAAATTAATGATGAGTGAGGTCATCCAACCCTCCCACTGCTTCCTGGAAATTAAAGCAGGGATGTGCTTCACTGCTCAGCCAGGAGGGCCCGTGATTAAAAAATGATCAGTCAGAATCCAGGATGTTTTTATATTGTGCTCCATGAGGGTATTCCTGATCCCACTGGAATGCCAAGGACAGCCTGGCCACCTTCCCATGACCTTTCAGGGGAACACAGGTGCTGGGAATGCAGCTGCTTGCACCACATTAGTACTGGAATTTATCCATGGAGCTGTCCCATCCAGGCAAATATCTCTGGCTCAGGAGCCATCCTGAGGGAACAGCCATGGGAAGTTCCACCTTCAGGAACAGCTGTTGGTGTGGATAAACTCAGCCATGCAGAACTGCCAGTGCTGGCTTTAAAAGACTCAAAAACAAGCAAACAAACAAAAAACCAACCCCAAGCCGAAAAACAACACCTCCACCACAGCCATTTAAAAATTCCTTTCCCTGAGCTGTGGAAGATTTGTTGCTCATTATCTAAGAACTTAATATTCCTTAGGGGAAAATTGTGCTCTTAGCTCCTGATGCATTGCAGCAGTGCAGGGCTGGTTACTGCAGCTCGTGGATTCTGGAAGCACCAGTGACAGCACTGGCCTGTGCCAGGGGCTGTGACAGCACTGTCCCTGTTTGCTCCTGCGAGGAGCTGTGAGGGTGACAGCTCAGGCAGGGCCAGCTCCGGGGCTGTGCAGGTGCTCAGAGCTTCACCTGTGGGCAGGAAGGGGCTCAGGAGCAGCTCAGGTGCCAAGGCCAGGAGCTAAAGCCCAGTGGGTGGGCTGCAGGCTCAGTTGTAACATCCTGGAGTAGGACCTCTGTTAATTAAAAAGGAAATGATCATTAGTATTCAATCCCACGTTCTCTCCTCATCCCAAAATACTATGAATCGAGCATGGAAACGTGAGCCAATCCTGTATCATCTCTGCCATGCAAACCTTTGCTTGTACATAGAAATAGTTCAGCTATTTCTGTCTCATTCCATACTGTGAGTGCCAGCTCTGGATGGAACATTTCGCAGTCAGAGGAAGCTCTCCTTCCCCTCACACACTTCCAAGTGACTGACATTTATGTGCAAGAGCTTTTCTCCTCTGCAGACAGGTGGAATTCTGGTTCAGCATTCCCAGTTCCATCCCCTTTTTGGCCAGGGCACGACTGGAGTGCAGCAGGAGCAGAGCCCCCAGCCCAGGGCTCAGCACAGGCACCTCTGCAGCCAGGACAGATCCCTGCTTTGGGATGGTCCAAATCCTGCTCTTCCCTGTTCCAGGGAGCAGCAGGTATCCCTGAGCTGGACCATTTAGGTTTTAATAAGAAAGGCAGGCACTGCAAGATCTCGAGCCACACCACACCCAGCATCAATCCCTGGAAGTGTCCAAGGCCAGGCTGGGCAGGGCTTGGAGCCACCTGGGGTAGTGGAAAGTGTCCCTGCCCGTGGCAGGGGTGGAATGAGGTGGTTGTTAAGGTCCCTTCTAACCCAAACCATTCCGAGATTCCATGACCAGCTCCCTCCTTTCTTCCCAGCCTGGCTGGGGTGAACCCTTGTCCTTTCCACCTGCTCGTGGGAATCTCTGCAATCCCTGGGGAGCCTCTTCCCTCAGTGAGACCTCCCCTGCCCTTCCAGATGGCATTGCTGAATATCCTCAGTGCAAACTCCTGACAGGCACACCAAGAGAGGCACCAAAAATGCCAACTCTGCCCCCAAACTCACCTTCCACATCCCCCTGCCCAGAACAGCCCCTGGAACTGCAGGACTTAGTGCTGATCAGACAGAAACCTTGTCTTCAGACTGGGGAATGTTCCTGGGAAATTGGGAACTTTGGAGCCGTCTCGGAGCTCTTTGCCTGCTGAACTCCATCGGGGATGGTAATGGCCAGATCCATCTCAGCTGCCAGGTTTATCCTGTCACATGGGCTGCAAACAGATGATAAATGCAAACCCTTCAGTGGTGTTTATCATCTCCATCACTGCCTGCTTGTTTGCCTCGGCTCTCAGCCCTGCGAGCTGCCAGGCAATCTGAAGAAACAATCCATTGACTAAAGATAAAGATCCAGGCTCCCAGATCAGCCCAGAGTCCCAAATTTCCTGTGGTGAGGTGAGGGACTGTCAGTAAAAACCAGCAACCTCCTGTGAGGATGTGGCAAGATCAGGAATCAGCTCGGATGTGATGCTTAGGAAGGGGAGAGGGGCAGAATGTTTTCTCTGGAGCTGTGCAAAACAAGGTCATTCCATCGTGCTGGAGAACTCGCTGTTCACAGGACGTGTCTGCTGCTTCCTTTGTGCTCTGTAACTGTGGATGTTCTGCTGCAAGGTACTTGTGGCCCTTTGGTGACAAAAGAGCGCATTGGGGCGGGCTTGAATTTCCTGCTGGGGATGATTCCTGGCAGGAAATCCAGAGAAATGCACGTTTTTACCTTGTGGACAAGCACGCTGTGGAGTGGAGACAGGAGGATGGTGCTGGAGGCACCGTGAGTGCTGGGGGCAGGAGCTGCAGTCCTGATGCATTGCAGAGGGTTCTGACTCCAGTTCGTGTGGTTATGAAACTGCTCAGCACCAGAGACTCAGTTTGGCACAGAGGAGAGGGTGGACAACTGCTCTGGGAGGCAGGGATGCTGCTCTGGGAGGCAGGGATGCTGCTCTGAGGGGCAGGGATGCTGCTCTGAGGGGCAGGGATGCTGCTCTGGGAGGCAGGGGTGCTGCTCTGGGAGGCAGGGATGCTGCTCTGAGGCAGAAATTCTGCTGCTGCCTCTGCCCTGCCCGAGGGTCTGGGAACAGACACCAAGCCTGGAGTTCTTCCCTGGTTCCCTCCTGTGGTGCTCCCAGGGGTTTTGTTTGTGTTTATAATACAGCACGGATGGGACATTTTCCTGAATTTCCCCTGGAGATTGATCTGTGCCCTCAGGGATGAGGAGCAAAAGCTCCTGAGGGTGTTTGAGCTGTTGTCACTGCAGAGTGTTCCCCTCCTTACCAGTCAGTGCAGCAAACTGGTTTGTGCTCCCACCAGCTGTGGCTGTTCCTTGCCCAGGAACATCTCCCACATTCTGATAGAACAAGGAATCAGTCCAGGAGCTCTCAGGCCTTGCTGTGTGAGGTGGCCCCAGCTGGGTCTTTTCATTCAGCATTTCATGTTCCCAGGGAGTGCTGGGCACTGCACTGGCCCCCCCAGCAGTTCCTGGAAGTTGTGCCCCCCTCCCACAGGCCGTGCTCAGCTTTTCTAACACTCACTGAGACCAGGAGGGAAAGGCAGTTTGGACTCCCACCCAGGAGCAGCTGCTTCAGTACTGTCTGGAGGATGTGGGGGGTGTTTGTGTGTGTAATTTTACATTTTCTCTGGCGGTGACACTGTCTGGAACACGGGGGCAGGAGAGTTGATGCTCCAAGGAGTGCAGCTGGCACTGATTTGCACCTGTGCCTTGTTGTGTCCCAGGAGCAGGGATGGTGGTGGACTGGGAACAAGAAACTGGGCTCCTGATGACCTCGGGAGACGTGAGGATCATCCGGATCTGGGACACGGATCGGGAAATGAAAGTACAGGTAAGACCCACCTGCTTGGCCCCAGCACCTTTCCCCTGCCAGAGCCCATCCCGTGGGGCCAGTGCCCCAAAGCACCTGGGACTGGGAGCTGCCAGGTCCTGGGGCTCCTGCTTCCCTGCTTCCCTGCCCCAGGGTCACATTCCAAGGTCAATAAAACCACACAGATACTCAGGGACACTCAGGGCTCTCCTGGAAGCTGCTGTGCTGTTCTGGGAGGGCAGCAGAGGTTGGGGAAGGTGAGGCTGTGGAATCTAGAGGCAGGCACTGGGATGCACTTGGATGTCATATTAACAGGTAACTGAAATAGCATAAAAGTCTGGGAAAGCACACACAGCTCCCTGTGCCCTGTAATAGGGAAAAGGCCCTGCCAGAGTTCACATCAGCCACAAGCACACGTAATTTTCTCAGGAATTCCAAGGAGAAGCAGCTGGTCGGTGAGAATTGAGGCACCATGCTGGAATAAAAAGGAAGTGGAGTTTTCAAAGCTTCTCGAAATTAATTACCCTTGGATGAACATTAATTGCAACACTTTGACCCTGCGATGCAGGATAATTAAGGCTCTGTTCATCTTAATTACTTTCACGTTTTATTTTTTCTATGCAAATTAGGGAGCGGCAAAATTCAGGAGGCAAACATCTTTTAAATTATGATGATTACTGATTGCACCGAAAGTATCTAAAAACATATTGTTTCTTTTTTTAATTGCAAATACTGGGCGTTGAAATTCAAGTGATTGGAACTTCCTGATTCAGTAAGTGGGAATGTGAGAATCAGCACAAAGAGCAGGAATAATCGAGGAGGATAAAGGTGCTTCCCTCTTTGAACTACAGAAACCCACAGCTCTGGAAGCACTCGGGCTGGGGCTGGAGGAACAAGTGCTTCATTTGCACTTCTGCGGAGTGTTGCTGCTTCAAAGGAGGAGCTGGGGGTGGGCAGAGGCTGCAGCAGCCCCCGGCCTGGTGCCTCTCCCTGCTCAGCCCAGGCTGGAACAGCAGCTCCAGGAGTGAATCTGCACAGAGGCAAGGACAGGGCTGAGGTGTGGAATGAGCTCCTGCAGGGGCCTGGAGCAGCCTGGGCTATGGAAGGTGTGCCCGTGGCAGCGGTGGAATGAGATGGGCTTTAAGGGCCCTCCCAACCCAAACCATTCCAGCTCTGCCATGCCTGCTTTCGCAGTGCTGCTCAGCGTTTTTTACCAGTTTTCATTGGAAGTGTTTTTCCTCCCAACAGGCACGGGGATTATTCTGAGCAATTCTTTTGCCTCCAGAAGTGCTGG
>WEKY01002673.1:153138-206869 GCA_013390045.1 Picathartes gymnocephalus
GGGGCCGGGCCCCTCGCGGCCGCCGTCGGGGGCGGGCAGGGCCGGGCCGGGCCGGGCCGGGCAGGAGCGGCCATGGGGAACCTGTTCGGGCGGAAACGGCGGAGCCGCGTCACGGAGCAGGACCGGGCCGTGCTGGTGAGTGGGGGGAGAGCGGGCCGGACCGGGCCGGGCCGGGCCGTGCTGGTGAGCGGGTGGGAACCGGGATGGACCGGGCCGTACTGGTGAGCGGGGGAGTGCGGGCCGGCCTGGCCTGTGCTGCTGAGCGGGAATGGACCGGGCCGGATCGGACCGGCCTGGCTCTGGGCTGCCCGGGGGTTTTCCGGGTCCCTGCGGCGATGGAGGGGCCGGGCTGCGGCTGGGTGTTGCCGGTGTCATCGGTGACACGCCGGGGAGAGAGCGGTCGGGGTGGCGGCTTTGCGTGAGGGGGCGCTGGAAGTGTCAGGGCTGAGCTGTGACCCCTGCCCGTCCCTCTGCCCGTCCCTCCGTGTCCCTCTCCCGCAGCAACTGAAGCAGCAGCGGGACAAGCTCCGGCAGTACCAGAAGCGGCTGAGCCTGGGGCTGGAGCGGGAGCGGGCGCTGGCCCGGCAGCTGCTCCGGGACGGCAAGAAAGAGTAAGGGATAGGGGTCAGCCTGGGGCGAGGGCAGGGGGCGGCAGAGCCACCTCCAGGGTGTCACCGGGAGGGAAACACCGCCGGATCGGAGGAGTCAGAATCCCGGGATGGTTTGGGTTGAGAGCGATCTTAAAGTTCATCCCATTCCAGCCCATGCCATGGGCAGGGACACCTTCCACTGTCCCAGGTGGATCGAAGCCTCGTCAGCCCGGCCTTGGACACTTCCAGTGATCCAGGGGCAGCCACAGCTTCTCTGTGGGTATCCTGTGCCAGGGCCTCCCCACTGTCCCAGGGAAGGATTTATTCCCAATATCCAGTTTGCTCATCCTTGCTCTCCCAGGAGCACATCTGTGTTGCCAGTTGAGCTGCACACAAGTTGTCCTCTTTCAGCAGAAGCACAGAACAGGTGTGGCTTTGATGGGGTTCCTTGAGGGTTCAGTCACTTCATCCGTGCTGAATTCCCCTCCCTCTGTGTCCCTCAGGAAAGCCATGCTCCTGCTGAAGAAGAAACGGTACCAGGAGCAGCTCCTGGATAAAACAGAGAACCAGATCAGCAACCTGGAGCGGATGGTGAGCAAGGGCTGTGGGGTGTTCCGGGGTGGGAACCTGTGGAAGCCTGTGGAATTCCATTCCACCTGGCAGGTGTTCAGCCCTCTGTCCAAAGGCAAATGGCTCCAAAATTGTACGTGTGCCACAATATTCCCTGGAGTCAGAGTAGGGTGTTTGGAATCTGCAGGTTCCCTGTTAAATGAGTGTTTTGGAAATTGCTGAAATGTAACTCATAGTGGGGATGGCACTGCAGCCTTCCTGGGCTTGTCTCAGCACTGTCATTTCAAAACTGGATGTGTTAGGGTTTGGAGAGGTCTGGGCTGGGACTGGCAGCTGGAAAATCCAGTGAAATCCCTTCAAGGGCTGTTGGACCTGCTGGAGCAGCTGCCTGTGCCGAGCTTTTTGTGTGGCTGTTTCCTGCTGCTGGTGCCTCTGACAGGACAGAAGGGGCTCAGCTGATTGCTCCTGGCAGCTTCTCTGGTGCTCTTGGCAGCCTGTGTGTGCCTCAGACTGGCAATCATGGAATTATTTAGGTGGGAAGAGCCCTCTGAGCCCAGTCACTCCCCAGCGCTGCCAGGGCCTCCGCTGTCCCCAGCTGCCACATCTACACATCTGTTAAATCCCTTCAGGATTCACTGGGCCGCCTGTGCTTGGCCAAAGTGTGACAGGTTCTTCCCTTTCTCCTTCTCATTCCAGGTCCAGGACATTGAATTCACCCAGATTGAAATGAAGGTCATCGAGGGCCTGAAAATAGGCAATGAGTGTCTGAACAAAATGCACCAGGTTCGTGTGGCTGGGGCAGTTCAGGGGGGCCTGGCTGGAGCTGCCCCCCTGCAGACCCCTCTCACACCTGGATTTTGGCTCTTCCTTTCAGGTTATGTCCATAGAAGAAGTGGAGAGGATAATAGGAGAAACCCAGGATGCTGTGGAGTACCAGAGGGTTTGTACACGAGGAGCTGGGAGCAGCCTCTGCACAGAGCTGCTGGGATGGGCATTGTATCCAAGAGCCACCAGGCTGGGGATTTAATGCCCTCCCCTCTCTCCCACAGCAAATAGACGAGCTCCTAGCTGGCAGCCTGACTGAGGAGGATGAAGACGCCATTCTAGAAGAATTAAATGCTATTACTCAGGTGGAGTTGATGTTCTTGTGATTAAAACCCAAATTTTCAGGAAGCTGTTTCTAATAGCAGATAAAGTACCTTTATCCTACTCCCAGAGCTCAGTCTGGGGGGGATCTGGGATATTGCCACCCCCACCGTTGTGGTCTGTGACACGTTGTCTTCAATGTCCTTGCAGGAACAGTTGGAGCTTCCAGAAGTTCCTTCGGAGCCGCTCCCAGAGAAGATCCCAGGTATGTTCTCCTTGCAGAGCTTTGGCTTCTCATGCTCCTGTCCCGTGCAGTGGTCTGAGACCCTCTCCCAGTGTAAGTGTTGCCCTGGAAATGGGAAGGAACAGCAGCTCCTGGAGTGGGGACAGGCCCAGCTGAGCCCTCGCTCCAGAAGCACGCAAGGCTCCACCCTCAGTTCCATCAGCATCTGCTCATTGCCTTGGGGAGCTCCCTGAGTGACACCTGCTATTCTTGTCACATCCTGCACCTGCTCTGAGGGAACCTCCTGCCCTGAGACACCTCGTTCCTTCAGGAGGCTCCGTCAGGAATTCCTTCCTTGCCTGATCCGGGCAAGGCTTCCTCCCCCAGCCCCGGTCCCGTCGTCACAGCACAGGGACAGATACTTTATGGATGTCGGATTCACCCTGCAGAGCACTGGATCTCCCTGAGGCTTGGGATGACTTGGAGCTCTTCCCACCTCATTTCCCAGTGGTTTGGAACCAGCTGGGTGAGGATCACTGGGGCCCCACAGCCCCAAGATTGTCAGAGCACGGCTCCACACAGCTGATGGTCCCCGAGTGTTCCTGAGCGATCCGAAGCCTCAGTGGATGGATTTGTGCAGGAATCCAGCTGGGAAGTGGGAGAGCTCACCAAGGTGACCAGACAGGCCCTGGTGGCCCTGCCTGGCAGGGAAGGAGCCCGCTGGGGTTTATCAGGTGTCTGTGCTGAGGAGCTGAAAACTCAGACTGGTGAAGACTCTTCTCCTGGGACAGCAGAGCCCTGGGCTGTCACTCACAGGAGCTGGACCTCCCTGCCTGTGTAAAGAGGAGCTGGAAGAAGCCATTTGCCTGTGTGGAATCTGCCCAGGAGCAATCTGGGATGTGGGGAATGGGGCTGGTTTCCTTGGAGCTTGTTTGCTCCTAAACAGGGCTCAGATGTCAGCACTGAGGCCAAACAAAACACAGCCCAGGGGTGTTGGGTCACAGGGGTGAGGGCAGAGCTGGCCCTGCTCCTGCCCAGGATCTGTCCCTGGGCTGGGCATGTTCTGAAAGTCTGTAATTCTTCAGTGCTGTGAAAAAGGGACATTTCCACATGGGAATGTGGGATCATTTATGACCGAATTCTCTTTGTTCAGGTGCTGTGCAAGCGTTTGCTGCTCTGCAGAGGGGACTCTGAGCCCTGGATCCTCCTCAGGAGATGGTGCAGGATATTTGCATTCCCTGATTCTGTAACAAGTTTCTTTTCCTTCCACAGAAGTGTCACCCATCAAGAACAGGCCAAAGCCAGAGCTGGTGGCAGCATCTTAACTCCCAGTGCTGGGGATTCCCCCACGAAACTTTCACCCTGGACAGTTTGCCCTCCCAGCATGTGCTGGGAACAGGCAAAGCCTTGGCAGCATCCCAGCTGTGCTGGGTGGATTGTGGAGCAGGATTCCCTGCGCAGGGTGGGGAACCTCATCTGATTATCACTCTTGTATCAAGATTATTTTCTAGTGCTTTCTTTTTTTGTAACTTAAATTCCAGGCTCACTCAGCTGCGCTGTCTCGGGATTAAACAGCAACCCTAAATCATCCAAAGCCAAATTTTGCTCTGTAGGTTTGGTTCTGGTGAGGTCAGTCTGCTTTGCTCTGGCCAAATCCCAGGAAATACCACGCTCGGATCGATGGTGTTTGTGCTGGGCGTGGGCTGGGTGAGCAGCAGCCCTGTGGAGCTCTCCGGTGTCCTTGTCCCTCTGTCCCTTCTCTCTCCTGGTGCCATCTGTGGATGGGCAGCCGTGTCCTGTCCTGCTGCACCCTGGGCAGTGCTGAACTCCCCATGAGCTCTGGGCTGGGCTCGGCTCTGGCTCATGCAGAACCAGCCCCAGGGGATTTGATTTGGGCCAGGCTCAGCCTGGGTGCTCGGCTCTGCTCCTGCTGCAGCAGCTCTGGTCAGGCACAGCCTGATCTGTGAGCTGAGGAGTCGGCCCTGGGCATGGTTGAGCCCCAGCTCCGGAGCCCTGCAGCAGCCCCGGGCTGCCAGAGATCACCTGCAGTGCCAGCATGGAGCTCCTGCCCCTGTTGGGAGCCAGGATTTCTCTCTCGTGGGCTCTGCTCCAGCGTCTGCTGTGGCCAGGACGGACCGATGGATCACATGGACTCTGCTCCAGCTGCACCAGATACAGGGCCTGAAGCTCCAGAAATCACTCCAAAGTGCTCCAGGAGCAGCTCGAGGGAGCCCCGTGCCCTCCAAGGACTCACTTGGATGCTGAAGGGTCTGGAATGCTGCCTGGCCAGCTGGGTGGTGGCAGAGCTGGCTGCTCTTGGAACGAGCTCACCTGCCGGTTTGCAGATGCTCTTCAGGACACTGCAGATCTTTATTTATTGCATGCTTGAAGCCACAACCCTTAATCTGCATTTCTGTGACAGCAGAAGGACCAGAGGGTCCTTGGAGACTTCGGGAGGCTGTTGTTGGGGTTGTGGGATCTGGTGCTAGACAAAAAGTGATCCCAGGGATTCGAGTGCTCCCCCATGGTGCTGGGCCAGCAGCAGCTCTGCAGGGAGTTGTGCTCTCCGTGTCCTCTCTGTTGTGTCCCAAAGACTGGCCAGGGCATCCTCGTCCTCCTCGTGTGTCCCCAAGGCAGTGAGTGCCTTGCAGCTGCCCCATTTCCACTCCCACTGCTGTCTCCTAACTAATGCTCCGTAAGAAACCCACAGTCCCTGGCCCTGCGTTTGCCACCAGCACAGTGCTGGCAAAGCTGGAGCTGCATGGGGCACGGGGTGATCCCAGGGCCGTGTCTCTGGTCACCCCAGCCACTGTTGGGACAGCCAGCTCCTGCTCCAGCCCTTCCAGGGACAGGATCCTGCTCTGCTCCCGGTGGTTTGTTCTACGCTCAGTCCCGGCTGTGCTGCAACGCAGCCCATTCCCAGCAGAGAGAGCCTTGGATTCACCAGTGCCGCACTGGCAGGAGCATTTCTGGGCAGTGCTTTTCCTTCAAGGCTCCTTCAGCCCGTTGCCAGGCGGATCCTGGGCTGTTTAACGTGCCCCTGATTAATCTGAATTCTCGGAAGGAGCGCTGGGAGATCCCAGGAAGGTCTGGAAGGGATCTGTCCTGGGAGCGCAGCTTCCACTTGCTGGTGCTTTGGGAGAACCCTGTTCCCTGGGATTGGCATTGCCACGGGAGAGGGATGAGGATGTGCTGCAGTCCTTCTGCTCCGGTTTTCTTTCTGATGAGTGTCCTGACAGCAGGAGAGACGAGCCAGGCCTCCCCAGGGACTCTGTCTCGGGTCCTGCTGGCTGCTCCCGGTGGAAGTGGGTGTGGAGAAGGAGCGGGGCTGGTGCTGAAGGGGTTAATGCAGCTCCTTCATTCGTTGCCACGGTGGAGAGGCCATTTACTGATCCGGCAGGAAAGTTCGGAGCAGATTGGCCGCAGCTTCCTCTGGCAATCCCTGCCGGGTGTCCTTGGGAGGAAGGGCCGGGAGGGGGCTGTGACCTCTGAACTGTGCTGTGACAATAAACTGCTCCCAGTGCTTCCACCGACTCCTCTCGCAGCCTCGTGTTTGCACAGGGAGTGTTTTGGATGAGCAGGAGTTGCCTTCCTCCTCCCTCTCCTCGCTCCCTGCTCCTGGGAGAGATGTGAGCAGGAAATTTCAGAGCAGGCTCCGTGTGTGATACAAACAATCCCGTTTGGTCCTGTTTGCCTGATGGCCCCGGGAGGTGACAGCGCCGGGACAGTCCTGGCACAGCCCCGAACCAGGCGTGGCTGAGCTTTTTGAGAGCCTCTGCCACTGCCCTCCCCTCCTTGGGTTTACAGCGATGCCAAATTAGGGGGTTTTGTAAGAATTACTCTGGAATTGTCAAACTGATCCCCGGCCAGTCCGTGCCCAGACTCAGGGCTCCCATGGATGTGTGGCTCTCTCCTGATGGGTCACACTGTGCTCTCCCATTTTCCTCCCTCTGCAGGACTTGGTGCTTCCATGCCCATGGAGTTGTCCAACCATGAGCCCCAGCCAACACCGAGCCCCTGTGTGTGACTGTCCCCCATTTGGAGTGGGCACGGGGACTGGGGACACGGTTGGCAGGAGCAGGGCAGCACCCACGCTTGTCCCCGGTGCAGGATGAGGCCCCACCTGGGGTGTTCCTAAGCCTCTCGCTGTGTTTAGACACCAGCTGCTCCCGTGGTTCTCTGGATTTTTGTCTCTCCTGCTGCTGGGAGCAGTGGGATGCCCCTGGTTCCCCCCGGCCTGTGCCAGCCAGACCCTGAGCAGCGGCTCAGCCCCCCCGGCCCGTCCTGCCGGGCCCTGGGAAAGCAGCTGTGCCGAGTTTGGAGTGTTTAATTAGCACTCACCGTGCCCCTCAGCTGTGGCAGCGGGGTGGGAGCCAGCTCCCGCCGGGAGGGCTGCCCACGGAGCTCTTCCAGCTGTGTTTGAGTTGGCCAGATGTTGAGTGAGAGGAGTGTGCAGGCAGCGCTGCTCAGTGTTAATTAAACCCCGGAGAACAGGAACCAACCTCCGGCTCCTGCCCCAGCTGCCCCCACAGTGCCCGGAGCCCCCGGCCCTGGCACGGCCCTGGCCCCTCTCCTGAGGCTCTGGACAGTTCTGGGCACCAGGCAATGCCAAAACCTGCCCGTGCAGGCACAGCACGTGTGACAGTGACAGGGAAATCCGTCACTCCTCCTGGATCTCGGTGCTGTTCCCAGCAGTTTGTGTGGCACTGTGGGATCTCAGCCCCGCGCAGGGAAGGGGTAATCGAGGAGCTCTGCTGGGAGATGTTGCTGCCCGTTCCCTACTCCCCTCCCCAGGGACAGTCCCTGTTCCGTGGGGACACGGCCCCAGCCCACAGGATCTGCCCGGCCGGGGCCGCTGCCCGCACAGAGCCTCCATCCAACACCCCTGGGAGTGAGGGATGAGACGGGGGAGCAGGAATTCCAGCCAGCGTTACGCAAGCAGCAGTGCCTTTAAATAGACTCTTATTCCCTGTTGTCCAGGAGGCAGCTGGGCACTAGCACCATTCCCTGGGGCTGTGCTGGGCCCTCCCCAGCCCCCCCACGCCCTCCGCGTGCCCGCAGCTGACACGGAACTGATTTGCGGCAAAGGCCAGGAGCTGCCTCCCCTCCTCAGCAGCCTCTTCCCTGGGCTTTGAGGGAATTGTGTAACGGGAGGCGGTGGCAGAGCCCTGGCAGTTTCTATGCCAACACAGCTGGATGGCAGCACTGCCGGGAAGGGGGGGCTGCCAGCGCACCCCCAAACAGCTGCACAGCCCCCAGACATCTGCACAGCCCCAGAACAGCTGCACAACTCCCAAACAGCTGCACAGCCCCAAAACAGCTGCACCCCGACACGGCTGCAGCCCTGACACGTTGTCATGCTCTGCTGCCTCCAATGTTTCCTGGAGCACCCATGGAAAAACAAAACAACGAACTGAGAACCCCAGAGGTGTCGGATCCGTGGGCCTCTCCTCTGGCTCCTGCTGCTTTTCGGCGTGAGGGGCTCAGAGGCCCTGGGGGGGTCTCCCTGTCCCCCCTCAGCTCCCACCTCTGGGGAATGAACTCACCGTGTCCCTTGTCCCCCACCCTCCCTGGCAAACCCTGACTCAGGACCAGGCACAGTTTGGTGAAGATCTTTCATCCTCCTCCTCTTCATCATCCACACCCCAAGCTTGCCCTGCCCCACGTGGGGGTCCCAGGGCTCTGGGTGCTTTCCACACTTGGGGGCACCACTGGGATGCTGCATTCTGCACCCAAACCTGGCAGTGCCAACCCCCCCATCCCAACTGCCCACTGGGACGCACTGGGAACTAACCGCTGGCTCCTTCCCTTTCCCTCTTGCATATTTTCAGCGCCCTGGTGTCACGCTGAGTCACCAGCAGAGCGACAGAAGAGGCTTTGGCAGGGAAGAAGCCCGAGTTTTGGTAGTTCAACTGTGGGGAAAAAAAAAAAAAAAAAAAAAAAAACAAATTAGCGCAATTTCCTAATTAGAGCAGGGCTGGGAACAAAGGGGGTCTGTCTGAGCGTGGCGCGGCCACGGCCGGGAATGTGACCTTTGCTGGCTCGCGGTGCCAGACGGGAGCTGCCGGTGAACAGTGCGGCTTGGCAGGGGCTGAAATGCCTCAGCAGCGCCTGCTCTGACGCAGGAGCCGGAATTCCTCCTCCCGGGGGACGCGGGACCCCTGGCAGATCGGTGGAAGGAGCATTGGGAGGGTGGCAGTTGTCCCCGTGTCACCACTTTTGCTGCCCCAAACGGCCCTGGCTGCCCTGCCCCGCACTGGAATGTGGCTCCTCGAGTCGTGGGTGAAGCCGTGGCCACGGCGGCTGTCCCCGAGCGAGGGCCAGCGCTGCTGTGATGGGTGTCCCCAGCCCGTGTCCCCAGCTCGTGGCTGCCACTCAGCCAGCACAGCGGAGCGATGCCAGGCTGCCCGGGGGCTGGGGGAGCCGCAGCCCAACGCTCCGTGATTAATTAGTGAGAGAGGAAATGAGTGCAGACCGGTGCCAGTCCCAGGGCTGTGCTGGGCTCTGAACCACGAGGAGCCACGTCCCCGCGGAAAGGCTGGAGATGCCGCGCAGGGAGCTGGGTGGCCTCAAGGCTGGAACAGGAGCAGGGGCAATTTGGCATCGCATCCTTCAGGCCCGAGATCCAGGGTTTTGCTGCTTCCTGGGAGCTGGGCTGGTCGGCCACAGCCATCAGATTTGGCCACGGGACGGGCACAAGTGTCCGAGGGGGCTGAGGGGCTGCGACCAGCCCTCCCAGCTTGAGGGACAGAAGTGGGGACACGGGGTGGCAGCGGGACCTGATCCTGTCCCTTCTGCCACCCCTCTGTGACCGGCTGGTCCTTCGCAGGCAGGGCTAGACAGGGGGGAGGCAGCCCCCGAAGGTGCCCAGAGCCCCCCGAAGGTGCCCAGAGCCCCCAGCAGCACCTCGGCTCTGCCTCGGACGCTTCCCCGAGCTCAGCAACGTGATGCAAAATCCCATCATGCCAATTATGCAAATCGCATAAACTATTCCTGTTATTCCGAAGGATCCCCAGAGAGCTCTTTAGCGCTGTAATTCAGCATTACTCACTCGTGAAACAGGCGCTGGGGCAGGTGAGGAGGGACAGGAGCTCGGGCTGTGTCCCGGCCCGGCAGCGAGGGGGACCCGGCACCTTTTGGGGCTCCCCCAGCACACAGAGCTCTGCTCCCCCAGCCCCCGGCAGGGTATGGCAGAGGTTGGGTTTGCTGCGGAGCCCTCCCAAGCCTGCCCAGTCCCCAGGGATGGCAGCGCGGACATGTCCGACTGTCCCACGGCCGGTGCCAGCCCCGCTGCCCCTTCCCCTCGTCCAGCAGCCAGAGCCTCCCCGCATCCCTGATCCCACTCGGTGCCTCCATCTTCCCAGGCCCCACCACAGCTCTGCATCCGCAGCGCTTTGTTCTCCCACCCACTCCTTGTTTCCTCCGTCATTCCGGCTCCTCCCTGTGCCTGCGCTCCCCGGGAGCCTCCCGGGAGAGCCGAGGTTCCTCCGGACGCTGCAGCGAGCCTGGCCCCTGGCAGGGCACGGGGGACACGCAGGGGACACGTGGCAGGGCCTGTGCCCCCAGCCGGGACAGGGGAGCCAGAGCCCGCCCGGACCGAGCTCCGGGAACGCTGCTGGCACCGGGAGTGTCCCGGACCAACAACCCCGCCCGGCCGCCTGCATCCCTCGGCCGCGGGAATGCGGGACTGGGAGCAGAGCGGTCCTGGGGTCCCTCTAGGGACTGCCATCAGTGCCCCCAGGGATGAGACCCTGTCCCCAGGCTCTGTGGCCCTCAGCGTGGGCAGGGCCAGGTGCTCCGAGTGTCACATCAGGGAACAGAACTGTCCACATATCCCTGGACACAGCAGCTTGCACTGCTGGGAGTCCTGCCCAGATGCTGCTTCCAATGGATTAGGGAAAGCCTGGGATGATGAGAGGCCAGGTACTTTGTCGTGCCTCAGTTTCCCTCCTGGTGAAATCATCCCCTCCTACTTTGTGAGTCCCACTCACCCAAGTGTGAGACAGGAGCTGGGAATCTCTGGATCCAGTTCTGCACCTTCCACCCTGCAGAATGAGAGCCTGAATTGTTCATCCTTGTCTCATCCCCAATAAATGGCTTTGCTGGGTTTGCCGGTGGCACCCGTGGGGATTTAACTGCTGGGAGCCACTGGCACACATGGGATGTCTCCAAACCAGGGACAGCTCCTAAGTCCTCACCCCCTGAAGATCCAGGGACCAGCTCCCACCAGCCTCAACAGTGACAGGATCATGGAATGGGCTGGGTTGGAAGGGACCTTAAAGCTCTTGTGTCACATTCTGCTATCCCAGGTTGTTCCAAGGCCCTTCCAGCCTGGCCTTGGACACTTCCAGGGATCCAGGGGCAGCCACAGCTTCTCTGGGCACCCTGTGCCAGGGCCTCCCCATCCCCACAGACAGGAATTTATTCCCAATACTTAACCTAAACTTACTCACTGTCATTTCCAGGCACCTGCTGGAATCCTGGGGAGCGATAACCATGTTGCAAAGGGGGGCTGAGGCTGACTCTGGGAGGATGCTCCAGGGCCTGGGTGCTGGTGTGGGGTTTGCTGGCCCAGCTCCCTGATGAGGTGCTCAAAAGGAATGGGGGGGGGGGGGGGTGGGATGACAGACTGGGATTGGGGAGGGCCCCCGAGGAGGGCAAGGGACAGAACTGGGTGAGGTGTTCAGGGAAAACACATCCTGTGCTCGTGGAGAGCTGGTTTGGCTCAAACCCACCTGGCTGACTGCCTTGTGACTCCCAGATATCAGAAAAATCACGTTTAGATTATTTTAGAAATAAAAACTTCATGACACAGCACAGGGAGGGCTCACAGTGATGTCAGGGCTCCGATGGAGAAGCCATCTGCCTGGGACCACGGGACAGACAATTCCTGGGAATCTCATTAACACGATGACACTCGGGTATAGACCTGCCCTGCCCGGGCTGTGCAGGGCACCGAGGGGTGGGCGGGCTCAGCCTGCCCCTCCAGCACACACCGAAAAGGAGGAACAGAGAGCCAAGGGCTGCCAGAGAGCCAGCGGGACTGAGTGGACAAACAGGTGAGATGGAGACGGAGGCGTCTTCTTTAGCCTGGTCCAGTTCCCTGCCGGGTCCCTCCTTCTCTGGCAGTGCCAGGAGAACCCAGTGACCACCCAGAGCAACTGGAGTCGGATCTTCCTTAGGAAACTCCAAGGGTATTCTCAGGGACTGTGACAAAAACAGCACTGGTGCCATGACGGTCCCTCTGCTTCCTCCTCCCTGTGCTGCCCAGTGACACATCCCGCTCAAATGCTCCAAGGGTTCCCACCCACCTTTATTTCTCCTCTCTCCATGTCACCGGAGGCTGCCGAGTCGCTGAGGATGTGGCAACTCTCGGTGACCCCGCAGTGCCATGTTCCCCTCCCTGGGCAGTTATGCAGCCCTGCAGCACCTCCCTGCCCTGTCCCTCCCTGGCAGCCACCGCACCCAGCGGGGCGACATTTCGGGAGCAGGGACGGTGTCCCCAAGCTGGGAACGTGCAGGGGCTGCTGGCCGGAACTGTCCCTCGCAGCAGCTCCTGTCACAGCCCTCGGACATCACTACTCCAGCCACTGCTGCCCTGCCCATCACTGCGCTCGGTTGTCACTTCCCTCTGTGGTCGCTGTCGCTGTCCCGGCCATCGCTGCCCCCTCCCCACCCTCCGTTCCTGTGCCGTGCCTGGCCCGGCCGGGAGCGCTGCCGTGGTGCCACGCTGGTGGCTAATTAAGAAGGAACCTAATGAAACTTCGAAAATAGCACAATTTCCTCCCCACACCTGCAGCCGAGCGGGGTGGCTTACATAAGTTATTGTTGCCACAGCAACTCCACTCCACCCGGGGCTGGAGGTGGCCGGTGCTGCCTGTGCCGCTGTGCCGCCACCCCGGGGAGGGATCGCTCGGGGATGGGGTCGCTGCCAGCCCCGGGGCTGCCGCCTGCTCATCCCACTGCTGTTCCCAGTCTGCCGTGGTGGTTCTCCGCACTGCACCCGCACCCCCGCGGTGGATGGGTCCGCCTCCGAAAGGGCACACGGAGAAGGCGCCGCGGGGATCCAGGTAACCCACGGGGACTCTGGCGCCATGGTTACCCTGGGCGCGCTCCAGCTGCCGCCGAGCCCCGGGGAGTGAATCACCCTGACAAAAAGGCAGCGAGAAGCAACCAAGAAAAAAAAAAAAATAAATAAAAGGCAATCAAAGCAAATGCTACGGCACGAGGCAGCGGCAGGTTTTTCCTGCTGAGAATTCCCAGGGTGTTGCGGGAGGCTGCGGGGCGGCAGCGCTGCCTCGGGCTCGGGCAGCGCTCCCGGGCCGTGGGCAGCACGGGCAGCCCCGGCGGCCGCTGCCGGCCGAGAGGTGGGGACAGGGCAAGAGCCAGGGACAAGGATAATTTGCTCCGTGTGCCTCTGACTGTGGGGAAATGAACTCCCTGTCTGCTTCCAGCCATGGAGCCGCTCTGGCAGCAAGGAGAAAGGTTTTCAGCACTCAAATTCCAGGGGATAAGGAGAAGCAGAGCATGGGAAGAAAGTGGAGCGGCTGTCTGTGAGCAGGCCTAGATGGAAGAGATTCTCTGAGGGTCGTCCCAAAAGGCCTCTTTTATTATCAGAAATTACAAATCCTTTTATCTTCCTCACCAGAGGAACAGCTTGTTTGACTTGCTGGGCTGTCACACTGGAATTAGATGCAAGAACCCCCCACATCCCTGACGTAGCGAAGAACTTACATAAGGTAACTAAAAATAAGGTGATGGAGATGCAGAGAGAGGCACTCTACTCCTGGATGCTTGATCCTGAATCCTTCACTGACGCTGGAAAGCCAGCGAGGTGCTGGTGTCTGGCTGAGAGAGTGGCATCCCCACCGAGCCGCCTGTGATCTGGCCACGTGGGATGGAGAGGAATGGACAGGGAAGGTGGCACTGTGGTGGCTCAGCAGCGGTGCAGGCAGCCAGGCATTCCCCTGGGAACATCTCCCAGGGCACTCCTGCTCCCAGTCCCCCTGCTCCCACAGCTGCTACCTTTCCTCAGCCCCAGTGGGAAAGGGTTAACTGGTCACTTCAGAAACACGAAAAAAATCCTTCTCAGGGGCTGTAAATTCTTTGCTGTGCTTTGGAGTGTGGAACCTCTGAGGGAGAAGCCAAAATGGGACCCAAATGCAGCCAGAGGGAGCAACTGCTGTTGGTGCCCTCCGGGTCCTGGCCAGGGCTGGGAGGGAGAACGGGAAGGGGACCAGCAATGGGAGGTTTGGGACCAAGGAATCGACCTGGGCTCCTTGTTCTCGGAATTGATGGATGTGATGGAAAATAACACGCTCAGCTGCTTAACTGTTTCACTGCTTCTCCCAGCAGACAGGAGGGAGAGGAAGGCTCAGCCCACGGGCATGGCCAGGCCGTGAGGCTCCATTTAACCACGGCTCAGCCTGTGGAAAGGAGCCATCCCAGCCGGGAGCACAGCGAGGCAGGGAACAGGGATGGGGATACTGGCTCCAGGGCACAGCCCTGCTCCTCATGTCCCTCAGGACCTGGGCAAAAGTCGCTGCCGTTGGTCTGAGGGGTGGGAAGGACAGGGATCCATGGCTTGGATGTCCCACGGGGATCTGACAGCCGGGAGCTCTGGCAGGAGCCTCCCGTTGGAATCCTGGTTCTCCCGGCTGGCCAGGTGGTGGGACAGCCTGGGGACAGCGAGGTGGCAGGCAGGGGCTGGTCTCCCTCAGGCTGAGCATCCCAAGCCGTACGTCGTGGTGATGGCTCATCCCACCTCTGCTCTCTGGACAACGAGCACCCTCTTTCCCAACACCCCATAAACCCCCGGCTGCTCTTCCTTTTCCCACTGCTCCTCACCTATCCGCTCCCCACCGCACAGCCCCAAGAGTAGGGGTACAGCAGGGGCTGGAGCGTGGGACAGCTCAGGGGTGTGGGGCACAGCGAGAGCACGCGGTGGGGTAAAGCAGGGGAATAGTGTGGGGTCGTGAGCTGTGGGGTGAGGCACGGCAGGGGTGTAGGGTAGGTTACGGGGTGTGGGATGGGGCATGGGATGGGGCACAGCGCGGTGCATCCCCCGCTCCCTCCGCGGCGTCCGCAGCCCTCCCGTTACTCCCAGCCCCGCACGGCCGGGGCCGGAGCGCGGTACAGCCCGCCCCGGAGCGGCTCCTCCCCGCGGGGCGGTGCGGAGAGGTGCGGGGCCGGCCGGGGAGGTTCGGGGCGGTTCGGGGCGGGCACGGCCTCCGGGAGCTGATAAAAGGCGCCGCGGCCACCGCTCCGCGCTTTCCCCGCGCCCGCGCCCGGCTNCCCGCCCGGCATGGCCCGCTCCGAGGAGGTGCACCGCCTCACCGAGAATGTCTACAAGGTGGGTCGGCAACAGGTGCCCGGCGCCGCGTCTCGCCGTTTTCCTGTTATTTGAGTTATTTTAATTATTGGATTTCCCCTCCCCGGGACGCGCGGGGGCAGAGCGGGCGCGGGGCGCCGGCAGGGCCATCCCTGGGATGTGCCTGGAGCCGGCCGGGGCTCTGCCAGCACGGGGCGAGGGGCACCCCCGAGCCTTCCCCGGGCACCCCCAGCCTTCCCGAGGGGATCCGCGGGCACCGGGACCCGCGTGGGGATGTTCGATCCCGGGGTGGGCAGCGCTGTCCCCGCATCACCCCGGAGCGGGGCAGCCCCGCGCCGCCCTCACTCACTGCTCTGCCACCAGCCAGAACCATCGGAGCCTCTTGGAGTTCGGGAATCCCTCCGTTGTTCCTTTCTGCTGTTCTCCCGGTGTCCTGAGAAAATCCAGTAATTTATGTGGTTTAATTTCCCCCCGAAGGAAGCGGTTTCTGCTCTGCTGGGTCTTGAGACCAAGACTAATAAAACTGCTGTAGCCTAACGTGTAACGCAGGATGTCGTTTGTTAAACTGGGAAGCTTGCACGATTTCCTGTGATTTAAGGGCTTGGATTGAGTTACCTGGGAGCACAGAGCAGGCAAAAAAAAAAAAAAAGAATGTAGTAGAAAAAGTACCGAAGCAGTGAAGTTCTTAAATCTTGTTTTTGGAGATTCTGGGGTGTAGCAGCTGTTCAGACAGACCTGTGGCACCCAATATCTTGGCTACTCTGAATCTTGGTGACATTTTGCTGTGCTTTCTGGGGCTCCCTCCCACCCTGGCAGGCAGCTCGTGTACCCGGAATTGCCGCGGCGCGGGCTGTCCTTGTTTTGGGGCAGCGCTGGCACCGAGGGTGTTCCCAGTGTTTGTGCATCGGCACCGCTGGGCCCGGAGCCGCCTGGGCAAACAGGGCGAGAGCAGCTGGGGCTGGGGCCAGGGGCTGGGAACAGCCTCAGCCGTGACTCAGTTGTTGTTTGAGGTGTGTTGTCCTCGAAGCACGGGGCTAATGACAGCTTTGGGGAGCAGGTCACCGTCACCCCGGGCACGGCCCTTGAGGAGCGTGGGGCAGTTTGTGCCGTCCCAACTCGTGCTTGAGTGGAGCCCATCCCCCCAAGAAACCAGGGGTGAGGGGCGAGTCCTGGCCGGGCTCTTCCCTGGCCAGAGCCAGAGCGGAGCCCTCAGCCCGGAGCTGACCCAAGGGCAGAGGGTGCACGGGGTGCCTTGGCCCCAACAGCCAGAGATGGGCTTGGAGGAGGCCACAGGTGTCCATCAGTTAGTAGTGAATGCTTGAGTTTCCTGGGATGTCAGTGGGAGCAGCCAGATGGAGGAAATGAGTAGATGGAACTGGTGAAGATCTCATGGGTTCACCCAAAATCAGTGTCTGGGTGCTGGGAGCTGGAGGAGGATGGTCCTGGCTCCGTTTTTGTTTCCTGAGGTGAGCAGAGGCTCCTCTGAAGCCAGCAGTGCTTTTCTTGGCCTCTGGAGATGTGTGGCATGTGGTGCCTGCAAGAACCTGGCGTGTCCCTGTTCTCTTGAGGACTTCAGCCACCCCTGAGCGCAGCGGGACAGCTCGGGGCTTGGGGACTGGGCTCTTCTGGATCTCCTTGAGCTTTGCACTCTCTGAACCCAAAACCAGTCCCAGTGCTCCAATCCCCGTTACCTGGGTATTTTTTTGCCCGGTGCTTTCCTGGCCTGTGTGGAAGCCTGAACACTGCCTTGGGCAGGAGGAGGCAGCCCCCAGGAGGGGGACGATGCCACGGAGCCCCAGCCCGCGGGGGCCCGGGGTGGGTGACTGACCCTTTGCTGTGCCTCCTCCCGCGGCCGCCGTCTCAGCGGGGTTGGTGGGAGCGGGGCCGGAGCGGGAGCAGCAGCAGCAGCAGCTCCCCGTGCCAGGCACCCGCTCCCGCGCAGGCTTTCCCGAGGCGTTCTGCTCGGGAAGCCCATTGTCACCGTTTTCCAGAAGCAGCGCTCACCCTCGGAGTGACTGTGCTAATGAGCTGCTGGAGGAGCTGTCAGCCGCCCCCGGGCCGATGCTGCCACTACAGGCAGCTGCCTACACACGGGGAGTAATTACAGAGGGAGACGGAGGCTGCTGGCACCTTCCGCCAACGTAATCCCACCTTCCCTGGTGCTGATTCACTCCCAGGACCCTGGCGTAGCGGCACAGCTGCCGGGCTGGGCTCTGCCGTGAGCCCCGCGGCCGGGCGTGCCAGCTGCGTGTGAGGATGGGCAGCTCCCTCTGCTCCGTCCCCGCTCGTCCCTTGCTCCGGATGGTCTTTTTGCAGAAAGCAGGGACTGGCAATTCTTCCTTCTCCCGAAGACAGATCTGTCTCCTCCTGCCAGATGAGATTATTGCCGTTTACAGCCCAACCTCCATTTCATTTAAAAGCCATTTTTTCATGCGGAAGATGGGTTTGCAGTGGTGTGCGAGTAGCTCCGCGTTTGAAGAGGTGTTTGCCTGACAACACCCCGAACTCGAAGCTGAATTGTCGTGCAGAAACGTGGACAGAATTCCTGAGAGTCCTTTGCTCCCCGTGAACTGTAATCGATGTTACTGTGGTATCACAGCCTCTGCTCCTTAACTCCAGGTCCAGAGGGATGGGAGCAATTTTCCTCCAGTGGTTGAGGGGGGAAATTGTGGCTGGTTTGGTGTGTTTGGCAGTGGAGGAAGGAGCCAGCCATCCCAAATTCCATGCCCTGTGCTCCCTGCCTTGAGGCTTCCTGCAGCCCAGACGTGGGAAATCTGTGGGCTGCACTCTGGGGGCTCTGAGCATCCCAGGGATCAGTGACACCAATCCACGGTACCAAGGCTCCGTGGTGGGCTCAGCTACAGCCCTGCCGGGGGCTCTGGGGTGGGAATGCTGCTCCATTGCCTTCCCCTGCAGGCTGGGAGAGCATTCCTGGCCCCCCTGGAGATGGGACACCTGCAGACATGTGGGTTCTGAGGTGGTGGAAAGCGGTAGCTCCTGTCTTGCCGGAGGTGTCCCAACCCTGTCCCTGCTCCCTGGGATTCAGGCAGCCACTGCCTCTGCCCTCGCTGCTTCCCTGGGCTGGGCCTGCTCGTGGTTAAGGTTTCAGTGGTGCTGCTCATGTTGCAGGGCAGGGCACAGGGCAAACAGCGCCTGCTCCCAGCTCCTCTGGTGGAGCCTGGGGCCAAACTGAGCCCCTCGGTGCCACATCTCTGGGGAGGGGACCAGAGGACCCTTCTGGCTCCTCCCTGGAGATCCCAGCCCCGAGGAGTTGAGGATGGCCCTGCCCTGCAGGGGTGACCACTGGTGGGTTCTGATGGGTGTTCCCGGGGTGCTCTGTGCCCTGTGTGCATCCTCATCCCAGTTCAAACCCAGACCCAGATAAAAAGACATTCAGAGCTCTTGCCCTGAGTCTTGGGTCCCCTCATCCTCTGCCAACAGCTGGGACAAACTAAATTCCTTTAGATGGAATTAGATGGCTTTTTCCCTGTTTTTACCAGCTGGGCTCCTTCTTGACAGAAACTTGGCTCCTGAAACCCCCAGGGCTATTCCTGATGGCTCTGGGCAGGACAAGATGTGATGGAGGAGGCAGCGCTGGGCTTTGCTGGGCATTAAATATTGATAGGGAAATGATGGAGGTGCTCCTAGAGCAGGGCTGACCCCATTTAGACACAGAACTTCCTTGGGGCTCTGCAGCCTGACAGTGGCAGTGGAGAGTCCCCCGGGGAAGTGGCTGGGCCCAGGTCCCTGTGCAGTGCCAGTCCTGCAGGGACAGAATCCGTAAGAAGGTTGGAGAAGCCCTCTGGGACCATCAGATCCAACCGTTCCCTCAGCACTGCCAAGGCCACCCCTCAGCCACCTCCCCAGGTGTCACATCAGGGTTTTTGAGCCCCTCCAGGGATGTGTTTGGAGTGTTGCCCTTCAGGTGTCGTGCGGGACTTTCCTGAACAGGAGAAGCCTGAGCCACCTCCACTTCCATCTTGAGTAGGACTTAAACTTAGGATTTAGGAGCTGGACTTCCATGATCCTTGCAGGCTCTTGCCAGCTTGGGATATTTTATTCTTTTCCATGATTCTAAACTTTTCCTTACAGCCTAATTTATAGGATTGCAGCATCCTGGATGCAGCTGGAGTGTGCTCAGAGGCGAGAAAAGGGACCTTGTTTCTGTTGCCTCCTCCCCCACCGAAGGGAGCAGGGCTGTGTCCTGGAGACCTTGTGCTTTGCATTAGTTTCATTTTTGGCAGCTGAATAAAGCCGTGCCAGTCCCGGAGAGCTGAGTGGTATTACCCAGGGAATTCAGTACAGTGGAACAAACCAAAGCCCTTTCAACCCTTGGCTGCCAGGTTTTGTGTCTGTTTTTCTGAACTCTGCCCAGGCATCCCGTGGAAGGCAAACAACTTGTGGGTGCTGCTGAGGGGGCAAAATTTGGGGAGAATGAGATTTGCTCTCATTGCCATAACGTTACTGAATATTGGCTTTGCTGTTGGTGTCCTGCAAACGTGGATTCACCTCTCTTTTGTGGGGACAGCCCTGCCAGAGCCCCTCGTGCCCCCGTGGAGGGGGATGAACCCTGTGTTGCCAGGGGAGCAGCTCCAGCACATCCCTGGGTGTGAAGGGATGTTGAGCCATTCCAGGGCACAAATCTGTTAATTTCCCACTATTTCTCCTCTCCTCAGGCTCTCGCCTGGAGTGGGGTGTGAAGGTTCTGGAGTCACCTTCCCTTCCCACCCTGGCAGTGAGAGGAAGGCTTGGTTTTCCAGGCTATTTTTATCTCTGGAGTGAGGAGCCCTTCTCACCGCTCTCATCCTGCCAGGCTGTTTTTGTTGGAGGCTCCAGGCAATGTTTTAAAAACATTCACTTTCAGCAAACTTCCTCCTGGGGGTTGGTGAATTTTATTTGGCCAGCACAGTCACCTTCCCGTTCCTTCGGCCGCTTTCTGAGACCCTGGGGGGGGCTTTTGTCTCTTTATTTGTTGCTTTAAAACGTCTCTTGTGCATCAGTGGGGAGCAGGACCTACCCTGAGCAGTGCCAGGGCTGGGCTGTGCTTTGATTCCCTCTGGTTTGGGGAAGATGTGCTGAATTTCCGATGGTGCTTTGTCTGGGGATCCTGTTCCATCATTAATTCCCTCAGTTTCATGCTCAGGACGATGTGTTTACACGGGCACTGCTGAGAAAATCACATTATTTACATATCCCTGTGCACATCCACGTACACAAACACAGCTCTGAACCTGCAAACCGCCGAAAAATCTCCTCCCTGCAGAAATTCTGCCAACATTTCTGCTGCTCGAATGCTGTTCAGCCTCAGAGAGCTCGGCTGAGCCTTGAGCGTGGTCGAGGCTGTAGCTGGGGATGTGCCAAAAGTGGGGATGTGTCCCTGTCCCTGCTGTGGGGAGGGGGAATTGTCCCTGTCCCTGCCACGGGCAGAGATCCCACACCTCTGGGAAAACCCAGGTAGATTTTTGACTGGAGTTGAAGGTGATGTGGGCAGGATGGAGCAATCCTCGTCCGTGGTAATTAACTCCTGTGCAATTGTCTCCTACACACTGGAGAACACCTGGCTTGTTGCTACAGGTTCGTTTTCTCCTCTTACGCTGAGCACATCCACCAAACTGCTCTGAGCTGCCCCAAAACACCTTTCAGGGGCCCTGAGTTGTTGGCCTGCAGGCTTAATTAGCGGGGCAGCTCCTCATTAGCCTCGTCAATCATCTTCTGCCCTTTGCAGTCGTGGCTGGTGCTGTGAGGAGCTGCTGGGGACTGGCTTTGGGGACATTGCAGCCATCCTCAGCCTGCTGCCCCCAGCAGCCTTGTGCTCCTGGGAAGATGAATGGGATTTCTCCTGAAATGCCAGCACTGGAGTGATGCCACCCCTCTGTCAGGTGCCCCACACAGGGTCCTGCCCAGAGGGACCCAAAAAGGGCTCTTTGGAGCCAAGAAGGCTCTAGTTTAGCCCTGCACACGTGTGGAGGAAATTCAGCTGTCAGACTGAAGGGCCGGGCAGCAGGAGCTGGGATAAAAATGCCTCAGGCAGAAAATGAGCTTTATAGTGTTCGGGCAGCCTCAGATGAGGTGACAGATGCTTAATCAGCTTATTCCCTGTAAGTGTCTGCCTGTCTTCCCTCCCCTGCCCGGGGTGGGACTCTGCCAGCAGCCTGGGGCTGCAGAGCTCCTGTTCCCAGCAGGAATGCCCATGGTGCCTCCCTCCTCAGGGCCAGTCAGGCTCTGAACTCTGTTTTCGGGTGGCAGCTTGGTGGGACGGTGTCCCCAGGGTGGGGCAAGGGATTGGGACCAGATCTGGGGCTGGAACTGAGCTGGATCCAGAGGATTCCCAGGGGGAATGGAGGCTGTGCCTCTCCCAGGGCGGGGCTGGGGTGAGGGCTGTGGCCGCAGGGCCAGGCACACAAAGAGCCCTTCTTCTTCTTCTTCTTCCCCCGATCCGATTATTCCTTCCCCCATCTTACCCGAGGGCCTCGGGGCGAGGCAGGAGAGGCTCAGGCAGCGCTGCCCTGTTCACCCCCGCCCTTGGGCAGGTGGGCAGTGCCCCCGGGGGCTGAGGGTCCCGGGTGTCACTCCTGGCACTGGCTCCAGCTGTGGCTGGCACAGCTCAGGGGGTGCTGGAGGCTCTGCCTGGGCTGGCTCCTGGCTGCACGTTTGGAATTCTGCTCTTCAGCCCCGTGATGGGCCAGGCTGGGGCTGCTCTCTGTGGCCATCCTGGCAGGGGGATGTCACCTGCCACATCCCCAGATCTTGGGACATCTCCCTGGTTGCTCTGAGGGACTGTGCTGCCCCAAACAGCCACTTCTAGTTGCTATTATGGTTATTTTTCCATTTTCTGATCATTTTCTGGTTGGGGCATTCACTTTCCTCTCCTGGGGAAGCATCTCGTGCTGGGGCACTGCAGAGCCCCTCTGTCCCTCGTGGTGCTCAAACCCACCTTGCTCTTCCTAAATGAAGCTGCAGGGTGAGGGAGGATCCTGGGGCATCTTCCAGGGAGCTGAGAGGATTTTTTTTTTTTCCTCTTTTTGAGTTTGTCAGCACAGAGTTGAGCACAGAGCTTTTCACTTCCCACCATCCCTGCTAATCCCAGCCATGTTCTCTTCCCTTTAGACGATCATGGAGCAGTTCAACCCCAGCCTCAGGAATTTCATTTCTATGGGGAAGACCTATGAGAAAGCCTTAGCAAGTAAGTGACATTGGGGCTGCCAGGCTGGGGAGGGGGGAAACCTGGAAAACCTTTGGTTTTTGTTGAAATCTTCGGGTTTTTGATGAAAAGGTTTTATTGCCATGGGGAGGGCACTGGGAAGGTGGCTCTTGGACCACGCTGGGATGTGCAAGGCCACGGATGTGGTAGGGGTTCCAGGGAGAAAGCGTTGGGAGGCAGCAGGATAACAAAACACATCTCCAACCAGTTCATCTTTAAAAGTTTGTTTAAAATATTGAGAGTTGGGATTTTAATCTCTGTTTAAGGAGGTGTTATTGAAATGTTTAAACTGCCCAGAAGAACGAAGAGAAGGGAAAAGCCTAAAAGTCTTGATGGCAGCTCTTGATTGGGAATGCAGGATCCTATTGGGAGCCATTAGGGAGGTGTAGATTTAAGTGATCAAAAGGAAGCCAGGAATTGATTAAACCCCAGAATGGACTGTTTTGACTTAAACTGGCTTTGTGCACTGCCTGGGCCCTCCTCAGCTGCGTTTTAAGGAGGTTTAAGCTTTACTCAACCCAGAGCTGTGTCTTTCCAGGGAGGGCTCTGCTCCCTTCAGAGCTGCACGTGTCTCCTGGATTTTATTTTTTAATAATCCCAGTGCAAGTGCCCGTGGGGGAGAGTCTGCCATCATCTTCAGCCAGCGGGGGAAGAACGCTTTGGTGTCTCCTGTTGTTGAAGTGCCGGGGTTTGGGGCTGGGCCGTCGGGAAGGATCACTGCTCCTGCTCCCTGCCTGCAGTGCATTTGCTTTCCCACAAGTCCCGTCAGGTTCCTGGCTGTTTCCATGAGGATTTTTAAGCCCTCCCCCTGTTTCCACATGCCAGCACTGCCCTGGACACTGCGTTCTGCCAGGCTGGGCACTGGTTTAAACTGGGATTTAATGGATCACCCAGCCGTGACTGGGAAGTGCCCGTCCAGCCTGGTCCGGTGCACAGGGGCTGCGGACTCTGATCCCCAGGGAAGCAGCTTTTCTGATGCCCTCATGGGCAGCAGCTTTTCCAGAAGTTCCTGGGGGTGCCAGTGGAGTGGGGTTCATGATTTGGGGGTGCTTTTCCCTGCTGGTTCCCTCGTGGCAGCAGGGAGGGTCTGACAGGGAGAGGAGGTTACCCTTGGGACTGTGTTTTTTATTTTTTTATTCTGAAACATTCTCCTGATAGCTCAGCTTTCAGTACCTGGGAGGTGGATCTGTTTGTCCCGTGTTGTCCTATCCCACCAGCCATGGCATTTGGGATCACCAGCGTGATCACAGGGTTTGTGCCTTTCCCACATCCCTGCTGTGAGAACAAATGCTTTGGAGCCAAGGATCTTCCTGTAATTTTTAACTCGGCTTGGGTCATCCTTCCCCTCGGACCCCCGAGCTGGGGGGCAGCTGGAGGCAGTGCTGAGCCCAGGAGGCGGAACAGAGGCAGCTTTGGAAGGCTGGGGCTGTACAGCGCGTTCTGTGATTAGAGGAAACCCCCTGCTTATCTGATTAGAGTCAAATGTGTAACTGCAATGTCAACAAACAAGGCTGAACTATAATGAAAGTCTGTGATATTCAATTATTCCGCGGTGATTTCTCTGAGCAGCATTAGCAGCCTGATGCTTGCACTGCAATGAAAACCACCACAGTCCTGCACATACCTTTTTTAATCCTAAATTACCCTGTAATCTCACTGCTCGAGCTTTCTTTGCTCGCTTTTCCTGTTTGTTCTCCGGTCCCTCCTCGTGGGGTTAAGCCTGTTGAGGTAATACCTATTTTAGTGGCTAGCATCTCCTCGGTGCCCCAGAAGTTCTAACAGCCATTAAGGAGAGCATAACTTCCATTTTTTTGGTGCTTTTTAGGCATGACATACGCAGCAAAAGGGTACTTTGATGCTCTGGTGAAGATGGGAGAGTTGGCCAGTGAAAGCCAAGGATCAAAAGAGCTGGGTAAGTCCCCAGTTTGCTGCTAAATGGAGCTGCAGATTCCCAGCCCAGGAATGAAACAGATCTTGGGTGCGGCTGGGGAGAAGCAGCTCAGCGTGGAGCTGATCCTGCCTTGTCTCAGTGGTGGAAGTGTCTCTGTATTTATTGTTCGTGTAGTTTGGAAAGCCCCCTGATACTCTCAGTGTCAGGGGTTTGGCTCGTGGTGTTTTGGGAGAGCAGCTTTGTGTGGTTTTGTCTCACTTGGCGAAGGAGAAGCAGCAGATTTTGGCCTGGGAGCTGGGGCTGTGCTGCCCATCAGGGGCCTCTGGAGGGGAAGGGCAGAGGGAGGACGTGGGGAAGGGGCAGGGGCTGTGCAGGTGGGGGTCACTCTGTGTGTGTTGGGCTGTGCCCTGGTGCAGCAGCTCTGCCCTGCTGGAGCCTCCCTGTGCCCGCTGCCAGAGACTCCTGTTTGCTCAACTGATGGCAAACGTCACCAGCTGTGACACTCAGTGCCTCTGTCCCCTTTCTCACACTTATTCCTCCAGTAAATCCTTTGGGAGCTGCTTCTCCACTCTCCCTGTTGCCCAGAAGTGGCTCCTGCGTCCTCCCTCCTCTCAGCTGTGATTTGAGGTGACCTCCCCAGCCCCCCCCGTGGTTTGAGGTGACCCTCCCAGCTCCCCCCGTGGTGACTCTCCCAGCTCCCCTTGGGATGCTGCACTTTGTTCAGGCTCTCATGGACTGAGATGGGTCTTGGTCTCGAGTCTCTGCAGTCCCAGGTGAATCCCTCCTCCTCCTGCTCCTGCTCCTCCTCCCCTCCATCCCTCCCGCAGCTCTGGCTCAGCGGCGATGGCAAAGTGCTCGTTAAAGCGTCTCTCCGGGGTGGGCAATTAACAGAGAGGTTGAGCTGAGCGACTCTAAAGGCTGAAGGAGTCGGGGAGCAGCCCCTGGGCCCTGGATGTGGTGTCAGACCCCGCTCCCCCCAGCCCTGCTGCTGCCTCGGGATTGTGCTGGGAAAGCAGTAAGTGTCTATGGAAACCGAGCCGCGGATTAAAGCTGCCTGGAGCAATCTGCTCCTGTTTAATAAATAAAACAAAGAGCCCAGTGTGCGACGCGGGGCTGCGAGGGCTGGGCAGAGCCTGCGAGGAGCTCCCTCCCCGGGGCTGAGGGACCCCAGCTCTGCCCTCCTGGAAGGGGAGCTTCGGGGCAGCCTGAGCAGAGGGCAGGAGCCCCCACCCTGCCGGCTCCTCAGAGCAGCTCCAGGTTTGCTGACACTTCAAACCTGGATTTGGGCACTTCTGGCCTTGGTTCCTCACCCAAGGGCAAGGGTTTCACGTCCTTAGTGCTGTCTCCCTATTGTGGTTTGAATATTTTGGGGTTTAAAAGGTTTCCAAATCACTGCTCCTTCCCCTCTTGGTGTGGACACATCCCAGGGAGCAGCTCCTCATGCTCTGCTGATCCTGCTGATATTTGCTGTGGCAGCTGCTCCGAGCAGGAGAAAGTTGAGATAAAATTTCTGGCAGCAGCTCAGTGGAGCTGATAACAGCTGGGCCACAACCCCCTCCCAGCAGATGTGTAAACAGGGGCTGAGAAATGTTCTGGGTCGGGGCTGTGCTCGCCAAAGGTGCAGCTTTTCCTGGGAACACCTTGGCCTTATCGCTCCCCAGGCTGGGAATGCTGGTAGTGCTGGAAAAGGGCTCTGGGTTATTTCATAGGATCACAGACTGGTTGAGGCTGGAAAGGACCTTAAAGCCCATCCAGTGCCACCCCTGCCATGGGCAGGGACGCCTTCCACGGTCCCAGGTGCTCTGAGCCCCATCCAACCTGGCCTTGGACACTTCCAGGGATGGGAAATTCATTTTAGAACAGTAAACGGGAATTCTCTTAATTGCTGCTTCCATTAATGTTGTGCCCCCCAGTTCCCTAGTGGGATTTTTCCCCCTCAGCAATCCCTGAGTGGGATTTTCTTCTCTGAGTTTATAGGGAAAACTGCTTCAAGATGTCAGTCAGGACCATGGGACGCTCTGGTCAGGATTGCAGCTTCCATGGACAAAACTCTGAGATATTTGTTTTTCCCCCAAAACCCCCTTTTTCCTGAGCCTGGATGCTTTCCTGGTGTCCCTTCTGGGACAGGAGGTGTCCCCAGCCCAGCCCTGTGGCAGCAGCCCTGTGCAGGTTTGTCTGTGGCACACGGAGCCCTCTGGAGCTCCGGGCTCACTCCTGGCTGCCCGTGGGGCTGCTTAGCCCTGTGCATGTTTTCTGAATTCCCCATCAGATTTTAGGGACTCTGTGTAGACGGGATAATCCCGTGGGAATGGAAAAGTGGCGATTATAACGATTATAACGATAATAATGAGCTCGAGGTGTAATCGGCTCTGCGGGCTGAGGTTTTGGGTGCAGGTGTCTGCTGGGGCCTCTCTGAACCCCCTGCTGAGGTTTGGGCTGTGCGGGGTTGGGGCTTTCCCAAGCCCAGTGATGCTCTGCGCAGGTCCAGGGAGGAGCTGCCGTTGTCCTGGAGCAGCAGAAGAGTCAATTTGCCAAGCCCTGGCATTTGGGATTAGGTCTGTGCCCACAGGTGCCCTTGAGAGAGGCTCCTCGGGCTGTTCTCCACCCCCTCGGTGGTTGTGGCAGTGACTTTGGGAAGATAAACTGGTGTGAGGAGCCCCTTCCAAGAAGCTCCAGCCTCACGCACAAGTCCTCAGGTGACTTTGGCCCTTGTCCAGCTCCTGCCTAGGTCCCTTGGATGCTGCTCAAAATGTCATTTCTTTTGTCCTTTTTGAGAACTAGGCCATGACTAAATCTTGGAAAGGGGTTTTCTTCTCCTGGTGAGCAGAGCTGAGGATGTTTCCTTGGGGATGCTGGGGCAGAGCAGCACCTGCAGGAACCAGCTCCAGGGCTGGAGGTGGATTTTGCTCAGCACTTGTCTCTGGAAGGTCCCTTGGATGAGTGAAGCTGCTCTGGGTGACACACGGGCTGTGAAAGGGCAGCACAGGCAGTAATTACTCAACCATCGTTGAGCTGAAAGGAGCCCCTGGCACAAAATGGCTTTTTATTTCCACAGTAAAATCAGGACCGGTGTCACCTTCATGGCTTGGATGGGAAGAGATTTTACAACTCATTCAGTTCCACCCCCTGCCATGGGCAGAGACGCCTCCCACTGTCCCAGGCTGCTCCAAGCCCTGTCCAGCCTGAATCTGGACCCTTGCAGGGATCCAGGGGCACCCCTGAGTTCAGGCTCTCCCCTGCAGCTCCAGGCTCTGTCCTGGTTCCCGGAGGTTCAAAGGCTTTGTGCTGCACCAGATCCTCTGGGAACAGGGATTAATCTGTTAATTGGATTTGTGGTTGTTTTGGGTAGGTGCTTCCTGCAGCAGCTGAGGTGTGGACATTGATCCCACAGGTGCCAGAGTGCAGTGAAGCTCCAAGGGGGTTCAGGGACTGCTGGAGCTGGTGGTGGCTCTGTGTGGTTTGGCACCAAGAGAGCTGCTGGTGTCCACGGGGAACCAGTCAGAGCAGGGCCCAGGGTGACGCAGAACTCCAGGAAATATTTTCCTGTGATTTGTGGTAGAGTGTAGCTGCTGTGGAGGTGAGCTCCTCCCTGGCTGGGAGCCGAGGTTTTTTGCAGATCCTTTAAACTTGGGCTTAACAATGCACTTCACACCTTGTAGGTGACAGCTTTGTGTTGCTGGAAGAAAGGAAGCTCCAGGAACAGGCTTGCTAAGGGTGCAGAAATACAAGACAGTCCTCTCAAAGCCTCCTGCTGCCTCAGGATGGGGCTTTTCCACTGCCTCCATCCCTTCCCTGAGGAGCAGGCGGCTGAGGCTCCTTCTCACCCACCTGTGTTTGGTACATGGTGGTGGAGGGTTGGAAATGAGCATCTGTGAGGACCATGTGGCCTGGCTGGGGCTCCCAGCGTGTGGCAGATGTGTGTAACTGCCTGGCTTTCACCTTCCCTGCTGATCGTGACAACTTGCAGGGTTCCCACCGGCTGTGTGCCCCGGCACTGTGCCTGGGAAGGATCCTGCAGGGATCTGGGGGCGATGGAGGGGTCCTCTGTGTGTCCATGGGCTGGTTTCTGCTGCCCATCAGCGATGGGGGCAGCTTGGCAGGTTCGAGGAGGGGTTTGGCTGGGTGTGTGGCCAGCTCCAGGTCCTGGAGGTGTTTGCATCCCCTCAGGACCTGCCAGCGTGCCGGAGGCATCCGATCGTGTGGGGTCAGGCTGGGCCATGTCAGGGTGTTTAATTAACCCAGTGCCACCAGTATAACTCCTGCCAGAGCACTGGGGACTCACTGGTCTGTGCATCCTGGCGCAGATCCAGGACTGGCCCCCATCCAGGGGTGCACAGAACATCCCAGTCTCTGATGAATCCCTGGTGAAAGTGTCATTAGCAACTGCCCGGCCTGAGGGAAGCATTTACTGGCAACTGGGAACCCAAACCAGGGGCCTTGCGAAGCTCCTGCTTTTGCCTTTAGCTGGTCTCTTAGTAAAGAAATGAAAAATGCCTTAAGCTGTGCCAGGTGGGGCTGGAGCAGGGGGCTGGAGCAGCCCTGACGAGTCACTGATGAATTACCAGCACATCTCCCAGTCCTCTGGGGCTGGCAGAAGTGAAACCGCTGTGGAGAGGAAAGGGATGAGTCAGCGTGCAGAAGCCGATTGTTTCCCCACGCTCGCCTCCTTCCCGCCGCGCACGGACCCTCCCAGCGCCACACGGAACGCGGCGCTCACGGAGCCGCAGCCCGAGGTGCTGGGCTGCGAGTGCTCCCTGGCTCTGGGGAGCTGCTCTGAGCTGGGTCTGCAGCCTGGGGCACGCTGTGCCGCTGTGAGCGAAGAGCACGAAAGATTGCAGAGGTTTTCAGTGGAATTGTTCAGGTTGGAAAAGCCCTCGAGATCACCGAGCCCAACCATTGATCCGAGTGCACCATTAAATCGTGTCCTCAGCTTGGTTTTGCCTTAAATTAGGCTGCATCAGATCTTCAGCACCGAGGTGTGGGGTGAACAGGGTTAGTGCTGGCTGGTTTTTAGGGGATGTGCCCACGGTCTGACCCCGGCAGCTGGGGCAGCCACGGTGCTGCTGCTGGCTGATGGTGTGGCCGGGGGGAGATGGGCTCCTGGCCACCATCTCCTGCTGCCCTCGCAGGACAGCCCGGGCTGTTCCAGCCCTGCACAAGCATCAGCATGTTCTGTCTCTGAGCAATTTGGCTCCTTGATTAACGCATGGTTGGTATTTTCATTAGAAATGGCCCGTATCCTGTTTAGGAGGAGGGTCAAAAAATAACCTTGAGTCTCTGCCAACCCCAAAGCAACCCCCTGAGAGCTGGGTTCCCACTGGCTGACCTGGAGGGGCAGCTGGCTGCCCTGGTACCAGCGGGGATGGGAGGGATGTGGAACAACCTGTTTGCCTGTTGTGGGCTGGGTGTGGAAGGGAAGGGCCCACAATAGCTGCTATAGTTCTCCCAGAACGATACTGTGAGTCAGCCCTAACCAGCAGCTCCTCCTCCCCGGGTGCTCGGCAGCCTGCGGGGAGGGGAGAAACCCCGGCTCTGCCTCCTGCCCTTCTGTTTGCACCTCTGGGTGCAGCCGCGATGCGTCACCCCGGGCTTCCTCACCTGGACCATGTGTGTTTTGGCAGCTCGGTCCCACTCACGCGGTGACCTGAGCTCCTGTCCTGCTGCACCGTGGGAGTTCAGGTGTTTCACTTACAAATCCCTCCAGCAGCAGATGCAAAAGGCCCCTGGCGTGGGCGGCTGTGCCGCTGCCAGGGCGTGTGCCCCGTGCGGCGGTGCCAGCCCTGCCACCGAGCTCCCTGGGATGGTCTCCCAGAATTTCACGGTGGTACCCCTGGCACGGTGCCGCAGATTCTTTCCCGAGATGCATTTTGGACTGTCTAGCCCTTCCAGCTACCGTGGGACCCCTTAGTCACAGTTTAACTTCACCCCTGCGGTCCCGGGCTGGGTTTGGGGTGAGGTGTCTGTTGAAGTCCCACGTGGTCGGCAGGTTTTTGTGAAGCACTTCGCGGTGTGCAGGTGTCGGGGGTGCTCTGTGGGTTTTCACACCGTGCTGCTGCTGCTGCTTTGAGGGATATTTCGTTCAAACCCTACTGTCCAGTGGTGGCAGAGGCCACGGGAAGCCTGGAGCCGGTTCCTTCGGAGGCAGCTGGGGAGAGGCTCTGGAGGAAGCTCAGGAGCGTCCAGCTGCCTTCTGCCCCCTCGGGGTGCTGGGCTGAGCACGGCGGGGACAGCAGTGTCCCCTCAGCAGGCTGGCACACAGCGAGGCTGTGCTGTGGGAAAGGCTTCGTGCGCCGCTGGCTTTGATGTGGGGCTGGAACGTCCCGCCCCGGCAGGAGCCGAGGGGGCGGTGGCGGTGCAGGAGAAAGTCGAGCCCAAAAGATGGATATCAGTGCTGAGAGACGCACCACGAGCCGCCCCAGCTGCTGGGAACGGGCCAATTCCCTGGCAGAGGAATGTGGGAGGGGGGCAGAGCCCTCCTGTCCCGAAGCAGGGGTACCCAGGGCTGGATTCGGGATATGGGCGTTATTTCCGGCTGGGTCAGGAGCTCGGTGCCGGTGGCCAGAGCCCCCGGCCAGCCCCACGCCAGCACTGCTGGGATTTCCACTCCGGCCAGCGGGAAGGGAGAGGGACAGGGGGTGGTGCAAGTTTGGGAATAATGAGAGAGCCACCCTTGCATTGATACCCCCTGACAAAGCCATCTCAGTGCGAGCGCGTCCCTGCAGTGGGAATTCAGGCACTTCCCACCATTGAGCTGTCGCAGCCCAAGCAGGAGCGATTTCCTGGCCCTCCTGTGGCGGTGACCCCTTGCCTGGACGGCCCTGCTCTCGTGTGACACTACAGACAGGTGTGGTGGCCGCGTGTGAGGGCTCTGCTTGGCTCAGCACCCGGAGACCCGGCTGGAAAAGTCGCGGCCGGCTCGGTGGAAATCTCGGCTCGGTGGAAATCTCACCGTGCCGTTTCCTCACGGGAACGGAGCAGAGCTGCAGCTCTGCCATCTGGTCACCTCTCTCTCTGGGGGATGCCCTGGGCACCGCTGCTCTCTCAGGGGGCACAGAGGGACCCCCTGGCACAGCCGGTTCTGTCGCTGCGGCCGAGGGGCCGGTGCCTGCCGAGGGACCTGATTTGAATGTTTGCAGAAGGGTTTGAGACACCGTGTATGGTGCAAAGGACGAATTGCTCCAGCCAGGAGAGCAAAGCAGGTTGTTCCTGGTCAGCTGGGGGTGTTGACACTTGGCTGGAGCGTGGCCCCTGTTCCCAGGGACGTGGGGGGACCTGGGGCTGGGGCTAGGGCTGGCCCAGCATTCACCAGCAGTGCTGGGAGAGGGTTCCACTTCTTCCCTTGCCCCAGTGAGATGCTGGCTTTCATTTGTCAACAGCTCCACAGAGGCTGGGAGCCTCTTTGGGAGCTGCAACCTGCCATGCTGGAAGGAAAAGCTTCCAAACTCAGCCCTGAAAAGAGCTGACAGAGCTGGGCTGTCCCCAAGGCTCGCTCTGATCCAGGGACAGGGCTCTCAGTGCTGGCTGCATTCCTAAAAGATGCTCTCGTGTGTGTGTCTGGCTCTGGGGCTTCTGCAGAGCCAGGACACAGCCCTTCCTCCAGGAACAGCACTGGGTGTGGGGCTGGAGCCCTGCATTGGAAAAGAAAAATTAAAGGAAGTGGCAGAACAGAGCTGGGATTCCTTGGCTGCAGGGGGGATGCCAGGGCTCAGCCCCGTGTCCTGTGGCCTCCACTGAGTGCCAGGGCTGTGCCTGTGCCCTTGCTGGGCCTGGGGGGCAAGGGCTGCCCCTGGTGTTGGGGTCCTGCTTGTCCTTGTTCCCCTTCCTGCCTCACAAGGTTTGCCTGTTTGTCCCAGTGTCTCAGGTGAGCATTGGCTCACTGCAGCTCCCCACAGGTGGGCACGGGGGGTGCTCCAGGAGCCCCCTGGCTCTGGCTGGGGACCCCTCCTTGCCTGCAGGGTGCTGCCCCAGCCCCGGGGCGTCCCCTGAGCTCGGTGCCTCAAACCCCTCCTGTGCCTTGTCTCTGCAGGGGATGTGCTCTTCCAGATGGCAGAGGTGCACAGGCAGATCCAGAACCAGCTGGAGGAGATGGTGAGTGCCAGCCCGCCGTGCCAGGGTCTCTGTTGGTGCAAAATGCTTATCCATACCTGTCCAGATGACACCACCCCCTCTGGCATGGATTGCTGAGCTCCAAAGGGTCTGCAGTGCTTGGGCATCCTCTTCAGCCCTGCTGGGCCCTCTCTGAGTCCGTCCCTTGCTGCTCCCAGCCCGTGTAGCCCTGCTCTGGTGCCATCCCTGGTGCCATCTGCAGCTCCCCAGGCGGGCTCTGTCAGCCCTCCCCAAGCACTCTGTGTTTTCTGTCTCCCTGCAGCTCAAGTCCTTCCACAACGAGCTCCTGACGCAGCTGGAGCAGAAGGTGGAGCTGGACTCCCGGTACCTGAGTGTGAGTTACGTGTGTGTGAGTCTGGCACAACCCTGGGCTCGGGGCTCCCTGCCTCTCCCCCATCTCCTGCTCCCTGCTCAGGGACGTCATGTCCCGCCACAGCTCCTGCCCCGCCTTACAGACAGGTGCCCGGTGTCACGCATGTCACCACACACAGGACAGCCTTGTCCCTGTTTGCTCTCCGAGCCCTGGGGATCCCACTTTGCCAGGGGCTCTGCTTGTTCCCGTCACCCCTTGGCAGCAGGAGCTATGGCCAAGGCTCAGAACTTTCTCCTGTCCCTTCTCCGCCCAGGCTGCCCTGAAGAAATACCAGACAGAGCAGAGGAGCAAGGGGGACTCCCTCGACAAGTGCCAGGCAGAGCTGAAGAAACTCCGCAAGAAGAGCCAGGGCAGCAAGAACCCGCAGAAATACTCGGACAAGGAGCTGCAGGTAGGACCCTGGGCTGGGGACACGAGCACCGGGTGGGGGGACACCAGTGGCTGTTCGGTGCTGCCCTGTGGGGGCAAACACCTGGATGAGGATTTGCTGCTCTCCTGAGAAGGTGGGGTGCAGCAGCTTTAGGGCTGGGGCGGTGTGGATGGGAGGCGGTGGGAACGGGCTGGTGCCACGGCCGCGGTGCGCGGTGGGGCTGGGGCCTCCCTGCCTGGCCCTGCTCCATCCACCCCTCCCGCTGCTTTCACCCTTCGCCTTCACGAATGGCCCCGATGGATCGTGAATTCCTGCCGTGCCTCATCCACCGTCCCCGGGAGGGTGTTTTCTTGTGTATTTTCTGTGCCCGTGCCCCTTCCCCCGCCCGCGGGGGCGGCTGCGGTGAATCAGCTCGGTGTGATGCCGTGTGGGCACCGCGCTCAGCGGGGCCGGGGTCCCTCCCGGGGGCTGCGCTGAGGGGTGGGCACGGGGGGGAGTCAGAGCTCCCCACAGGGGGGTAAGAGGGGCTGGGTCTCACTGAGGAGCATCCAGGGCACGTCCCGGCAGTGCCGGGGCACTCGGGTCAGTGATGGATCCACAGCGGGGGTTTGTGTGCCCTGCACTGTGCAAACTTCACTTCGAGCTTTGCCCCGGGCATGGCTGATCCAGGCGAACTTTCAGGGATAACGGATGCACCAACAAGCCCTGGCTGACAGCCGAGTGCTGCCGCAGGAGCCGCGGCCACGGAACGATGGCGGCACAAATAGTGCTTGGAAAGATGAATTCCTGAAGCCAGGAATTACTTGGGCTTGTCCCCAAGGCAGGGGTGTGCGTGTTGTGTTGGGAGCAGGGTCTGTTTCTTCACACGTCACAGATCTGTGTCTGCTGAAGGAGATCTGGACACTGGTGGCACTTGGCTCGTTGGGGGTGAATTTAATGGCATTTAGTGGCATTTAGCCTCCAGCAGACAGTTACAGTGAGGTTTGTGCTGGGGAAGTGACACCTTTAATTGCACTGAAATTTGGGAAGTGGTGGTGGGAATCAGGACAAACACTGAAGGAGAAGAATGCAGCCACCATCATCCCCTGTGGGTCCCGTGTGGTGGCACAGCTGGAGCAGGGCTGGGATGTGCTGGAAGGTGCTGGAGTGAGGCTGGAAGGTGCTGGAGCAGGGCTGGGACGTGCTGGAAGGTGCTGGAGCAGGCTTGGAAGGTGCTGGAGTGAGGCTGGAAGGTGCTGGAGCAGGGCTGGGATGTGCTGGAGTGAGGCTGGAAGATGCTGGAGCAGGGATGGGACATGCTGGAAGGTGCTGGAGTGAGGCTGGAAGGTGCTGGAGCAGGGCTGGGACGTGCTGGAAGGTGCTGGAGTGAGGCTGGAAGGTGCTGGAGCAGGCTTGGAAGGTGCCAGCACCTTGTCCAGCTCACTGTGTGGGGGCTCTGCAGCGCTCTCCAGAGCTGAGCAGCTGAAACCACTTCTGAGCCTGGCGTCTCCACAAGGCCCGGCTTTGAAATTCCTGCCGAGCCAGAAAAGCCCTGTCAGGCCCCGAGCCTGGCGTGGGGGGACACGGGGATCAAACCTCTGTTACCTCCCACCTGCGAGAGCTGCTGACAGGCACAACAGAAGGGAATTGCTGCCAGAGCCAGCCCCGTCCTGCCAAGCCCCGGGGCAGGGATCCCCATCCCACGGGAGCGGCAGGAGGAGGAGGGAATCCATCCCAGCTGGGACGGAGGGTGGGCTGAGCCTCCCGCTGTGATGTGGCACGGATGGGGCAGCCCTGTTAGCCCAGCTCTCCGGGCAGGGAAACGGGATCAGACGCTCATTCCCTTTAATCTTTCAGCAGTAAGTATTTAGGAAGTGCTTATCTCCAAAAAAGCCTTATGATGGCTTTTGAGCTTACGGAGCTATGAGACCCTTCCAGCCCAGAATATTCCGTGATTCTGTGACTGCTCTGCTGCACTTGGCAGGGGTTTGCTTTAGATCTAAACACAAAGTTAAAATTGCTGAATGCAGCCAAGAGGGCACTTCCCCTCTCTTCTCTGCTGACTGCAGAGCTGGTATTTCCTCGGCGGAAGAAGAGGTTTTGGGGCCACCCTCGACTCTGCTTTTCCCTCTGCCTGGGAGAGAGGGGGGGATTGCAGCAAGTGGGGTCCAGCCTGGAACTGCGTGGGTGTTGGTGCTGGCCTGAGGAGAGAGCCTTGTTTGGGGCTTTGGGGAACTGAAACTGGGCACTGGGAAGCTGAAACAGGGCTTTGAGGGCGTGGAACTGGGCTCTGAGGAGCTGAAACCAGGTTTGAATGGATCAGGAGCATCCACAGAGCTTTGTGAGGCTTTGCTTTCCCGAGCCTGGTGAAAGCAGAGCCACAGGCAGCCTGGTTTGCCCAGCCGGCCCAAAGCCACCCCGTGGCCACTGGCCAAACCCCTGGTGGTCTCCTTGGAGCTGCTCAAGCACTTGGGGATGGTTTTGGGTGCCTGGGGACCACAGACCCATCAGCCAGGGCTGGCTGGAGTCTCCTAATGGACTGTGGCTGGTTCCTTCTCTCCTCGTGGGAGAAGCCGCTGCTGATGGAAGTGTCACCTCCTTTGAGGCAGCAATAACATCTTGCTCTTCTGAAGGCTGGAGCAGCTGCCACCTGCATCAGGAGTCTGATGCTCTGTCATCATCTTTCTTCATATTTAATGCTCCAGGAAGCAGAACTGCTCCTTTCTGCCTCTTCACCACTTGTGGAGTGACCACATCTTGTCATCACCTGCCAGTGAGATGGGTGGGTGAGACACGTGGTGGCAGCAGCAGGACTGTCCTGCAGGGACCTCCGGGTTTATGTAACGTTTGTCAAAGTCAGAGCAGGTTTGGGGCCATCCAGGCTCTGGTTTTGGCAGAGGACAGCCCTTGTCTGGGCAAGGACACCAGCGTGACTGCGTCTCCACTCTCTGCTAAATCAGAGAGCCCAGTACAGCAGCTCCCAACATCTCACCTGTTTAATTCAGCTGTTCCCCCTTTCTAAAGCAGACATAAATACTGGAGTTCAGGAGGGACTGCACACAGCAATGGCTGGGGAGCAGTAGCTTTGGAGCAGGGCTCGAGGAGATGTGATTCTCGCAGACTCTTGCAGGAGGCTTCTCCTGAGCTGCCTCAGCCCCTCGTTGCATGGAGAGGGCTGGTCCAGGTGGTCTGCAAGTCCCACCTCACCTGGCCACTGTCTCATGCTGGTTTATGGAGTTTCTCAGGCAATACTGGAGTATTAAGGCTGAGGAGTCAAAACACCTCATGGTTTGCAGCCCAGACCACCCCCACAGCTCTAAACCAGCTCCAAGCTGCAGGGGTGATTTCGCAGCCCCCAGCCCTGTCTGTCACGGGCAGGAGCAATGCTGTGGTTGGGGGCTGTTGCTGCTGAGTGTCACATTAAGCCAGGCTCTTATTCCTTATGAATCAGTCCCGAGCTGCTGCTCCACACGAGCAGTGAGGGCTGAGAGCCTCACATGGCTCATCTTCCTCGTGGAGTCACTGAGCTGGGGCTTGACCTGAGTTGAAAACCAGGAGAACAAACCAATTCCATTCACTTCACATCTCTGATGAAGAAGAATGAAAACAATATTAAGATTAAACAATCACCAGGGAAGCTCAAGTGCTGTAATTTCATTAAAGCCTGGTTCTGATCAGGCCATGAAATCAAGGTCATGATGAGTTTGGGACCTGGATTGAATCAGCAGCTCAGCAATGAAGTTATGTTGGTTCAAAGTATTTATCAAATCATATTAGCACTGTGAGCAATTGGATTTCTGCATCGGGCTGAGACAAAACTGGCTGTAATTCAGCCTAAACAGCAATGCTGGGGGCTGGGTGTTTGTCCTGAAAGGCTGTGCCTGACCCAGGTGCCAGTGGGTGACCCTGGGTGGGCAGTGGGGGCTGAGCTCAGCTTCTGCCTGCACCCCCCCTGCTCCCATGGGAATGTTTTAAGCATTAAATACCACTCTGCCAAATAACCTGGGGGGTTTTATAAACTTCTGTCATTGAAACCTCATTTAGATATTCCCATCAGGAGAAATAATTTTAGGTGTAGGTCAGGAAGCTCCGAATGACACAGAGTTTGCACAAACCAGGTTACGAGGTTTATGTGAAAGTCAAATAGGGGAGGACTCAAAGCTCAGCAGCTCCAGGTGTTCTCTCCACGTTTGACTGGGATTTAGGCTGAGGGAGGACGTGTGCCCAAACCCAGCAAGAGAAGAGAAGCCTCTTTCAGTACCTAAAGGGGCTGGAGAGGGACTTGGACAAAGGCTGGAATGCCAAGACAGGGGGGAATGGCTTCCCACTGCCAGAGGGCAGGGGTAGATGGGATATTGGGGAGAAATCCTTCCCTGTGAGGGCGGCTGAGGCCCTGGCACAGGGTGCCCAAAGAAGCTGTGAGTGCCCCTGGATCCCTGGAAGTGTTCCCTGGAAGCGCCGGCGCAGCTCAGGGCTGTACCGTGAGCGTTTGGGTACCGGAGCTGTGCACTGAGCTGCTGATCCGGGGCCTTCCCGTACTGAGGGAACGTTGCAGGCAGGGGAAGGCGAAGCGCCTGCAGAGCCTTCCCTGCTGCTTTGCTGTCTGAATTTTATGTAACATCAGGTGTGTGCGTGGCTGGGGCCGGGCAGCAGCAGCAGGGCAGGGCTGGGGCTGCTGCAGATGTGACGGTACCGAGGGGAGACAGCCCTTCCCCGGGGAGGGACCAGCCCGGCGTCCCTGGAGCGTGCGGGCGCTCGGGGTTGGCTCCCCGCGATCCGCTCTGCATTTTCCGTCGCCTTGGATTACCATCAGCGGCCGTGTCCCAGCATCCCCACGGAGCTGTGGCTGGAGTCAGAGTGGGGGAGGCTGGTGGGCAGCACATCAGGGGCCAGGGCTCCTAGCTGGGGGTGCTGCTGCTGCGCAGGGCAGGGGGAGCTTGTCCCCCCCTGGGCAAGGGGCACGGCTCTGGTGTGCCAGTGTGGTTCCGGGGGGCTCCTGTGGCTTTGCAGGGTCCATGTCCCTGCAGAAAGCAGGGAAATGTGTTTGGTGACCAGTGGTGGCCACTCCTTGCTGTGGGGCTGGTGCTTTATTTGCCATATTACGAGAAATGTTGGGTTAGGGCTCATCCCGAGCTCTGCTCCCCTTCCCGGCTGTGGAAGAGCCTTGGATATCCCCAGGCTCAGATCCAGCACTGCTGTGCCTGGCTGGACACACCAACCAACCTCCCTCCCCCTGGGACACACCTGGGTCGTGTGTGGAGGCTGCAGGAGCCAGGAGGGGACAGTGCCTTCCCCCAGGCTGCTCCGGGGTCTGCCAGCTGCCCCTCGAGGAGCAGTTTCTGGGAATGAGGAAAAGCTGTCAGGGCTGAGGACCCCTGGCTGCTTGTTGTGCTCATTTTGCCTCTGTGCTGTGGTGAGATTTCAGCAGGTTTGCCTTGAGTCTGTTCCCTGGCTCTTCCCCTGCTAATCAGCCTAACTCCTTTTTTATCTTATCCCATTACTTTCTAGCTATTCTCCCTCGTGGTTCCCTAAACAAATCGTCCCTTCTCTCCATGTTTACTCCTTCCAGGTAGTTCAGCCTGCTGAATCGATCCAGCACAGTCCTCTCTCTTCCCTGACCTTTCCTTTGTCCTTTCCCACTGCTCTGTGCCGCCGGTCCTGACCAATCCCTCCGTGGGATGAGAGCTGGAGTTGGCACACCCCCTCCCTGCCCTGCATCCCTCCCGGGGCTGGATGGAAGTGTGCCTGCCACGTGCTTGCCTTGGCTTTCTGGTCCCAAAATTCACGGCTGTGCTGTGCTGGTGACCCCAAGGCAGCTCCTGCCTGCTGGGGGTCCCCTCTTGTCCCTGGGGCTGGTCCTTGGCTCAGCCTGGTCTGTGCCAAACACACCGAGAAGGATCTGCAGTGATGATTTCTGTGGCGGAGCTCAGCGCTGCCCTTGGCTCGCGTTCCCTTTTGCACGTTCCTGGCTGGGGTGGAAGGTCTGAACTAATTTCCCAGCGAGGCTGTCGTTATCAAAGCTCGGCTGGAGCTCGGTGCTGCTCCACCTGCGCTGACAGCAGCGTGTGCTCCACACGACTCGGGCCTTGACATTTCTCAGCTGCTTTGATCTCCACCCCCCCGAGCTGTCACCGTGGCGTTGGGGAGGTGGCAGGGCTGTGTGCCCTGGCTTTCTGTGCGGGACGACAGCGGCTGCTCGAGCTGGGGCTTGGCAGCAGCTTTCCTTTTCATCTGCTCGTGTTCCTAATTCTCCGTCTGACCCGCGGCGGGGGACTCGGTTTGGCTTTGGAACGGCCACTGCCCGTGTCGCTCCAGCAGTGCTGGTGTGCCCGGCTCTGGGGGGTCCCTGGCTGAGCCCCCCCAGCCGGGAGTGCCCCGGGAGCGGGCAGGAGCCCTGGCTCTGCCAGCCCGGCCCCGCGGCAGCAGCAGCCTGTGCCAAAGCCTCTGCCCGGCGCCGCCACGTGCTGACACTGCTAATTAGGTCAGCGGCTCCCGTGAATTGGAAGTGGATGCGGGAGGCGGGGGGTGGCGGCACGGGGGAGTTATTTGAGGCCTCTCCAACCTAGAAACCCAGAAAAGATTTTCTGGACCTGTTGGGTGGCTCTGGTGTGTGCTCTTGCTTTGGGCACGACCACCGACCTGGCTGCCTGCTCAGATCACCAACGGGCTTTCTTTTTCCTCCGTTAAACTGGGAATTTTATTTAGACGATTCTTAAAATGTGGATTTGAAGCGGACAACCTCAGTCAAGGTCTCAATTTACACTGCAGTGCTTGAGTGGCTCGTGCTTGTCAGTGGGGTCTTGGGGAGGCTGCCGAGCCCGAGCACACAGAGCCTGGCAGGGCGGCACCTTCCCCCAGCCCTTACAGGGGGATCAGGTCATGCCAAGCTGAGAAAGGTTTTTGGCTGTAGTTCAGAGTGTGGGATGGCTGAGATTTCCCCCGTTCCTGGGGAATGCAGACGTGAGCAGCAGTCCTGAGGTCCTGGTGGGCACCTGGCTGCAGGTGAAGCCTCACTCCTGGGCAAGACAGAGCTTCTCCTTGGAGTGCAGCCCCGAGATCTTACACTGTGCTTTGTGTGTTACTTTTCCCCCGTGCATCTGGCAGATTTAACAGGCTTTTTATTTAAATTTGCCTTTCTGGGCGTTATCTGAAAGCCCACTGTCATTCTGAGCAAACCCAAACTGAAAACCACCTCGTGAACAAGAGAGTGTTGCTCGCCATTTTGTGATGGAATAACGTGTAAAATCAAAGCTCTGGGTAAATCAATGGCACACGGAGCATATTTACATAAAGTATATAAAGCTCTGAGTACTAAGTTTAGAGCGTGGGCTCTGCGCTCGCAGAGCAGCGTGTTCTGACTTGCTGAGACAAGCCTTTCCTCAGCACAGGAATTAGCAGGAGCTTTGCAGAACCAGCCTGAGAAGCAGGGGTGTAAATAAGGCTTGTACCTGCGTATTTAAATGCTGGTGAAAGCTGGAGCTCTCCCGTTGCTAAGCTCAGGGTTTCTCCCCGTGTTGTGGTGTCTGGGCTGGAGCCGTGCCCGCCTGCCGTGCCCGGGCACGGCACTGCCTGACCCAGGGATGGGGATCCGGCAGGGAACCACGGCGGGATGGGCCTCGTGCTGCTCAACCAAATCAGCCAGGGCTGAGCTCTTTTCACTCCTCGCCTTCTCCTCCTCGATGGCCCAGTTAGTAAATTAAGCAGGATGAGTTTTGGGGATCGGGGTCTGTGTGTGCTCCTGTGCTCCTGCTATTTCAGGTGCTGGGAGGATTGAGATTTCCTTCCAGAAATGGGGCTCTGCAGGAGGGGGAGCACTGTCCTGCCCCTTCCCCTGGGACAGAAACTTGTGGAGCTGCAGGGTGGGCAGCGGGGCTCGGTCCATCCCGGCAGAGTAGGGCGGCCTGGGGCTCTCCAGGCTGGCACCGGGGCACCCATCCCCCGGCTCCCGTCACTGCTGCCGGGCTGGTGCCTCTGGGCTCTGTTCCTGTGCTGTTCCCAGGCTAATAATACCCGGGAGGAGGCGGCGCGCTGCCGGCCCGAGCCCACGGAGGGAGCGGCGCCGTCCCGAGCGCTGCCTCCTGCGGCCTCCTGCATCGCCCCCCCCGGGGGTTTTGTGTGCCCGGGGCTGCCACTGCCTCTTCCTGTGCCGCGCTGGCCCCAGCACCTCTGTGCCGGCACAGCCCGGCAGCTGCCCAGCTTTCCAAGTGGCATCACCCCTGTATCTTTCCTTGGGGGTGATGCCAGAACCTCCATCACTTCCACTCCTCTGCCCAGTGGCATCAGCTCAGTTCCCTTCCTCATGACCACATGCGTTTGCACTGGCTTTTCTCATTTTGGAGGAAAAAATTCTCTTTGAAACAGGGTTGTTGGTTGCAAATTGGGCTTTTAATCCATTTCTCACTGACCCCCTTTCCCTCACTGTGGGGAGACCCAAAATCTGCTGGCTCTGGCACGAGCCCTGCACAGGGTTTGATCTCGAGGGTACTCGGAACAGGGTGGGAGCCAGGAGCAGGTCCAGCCCCAAAATAATCCCCCTTTGAAGTCTAGGATGTCACTGAATCTTGCTGCTTTTGTTGGTTTGCTCCATTTTATGTGTCTGCTAATAAATATTGTAGCATGCTAAAAATAACTGATAACCGTGAAGAAGCAGCAAAGCTGCTTTGGGCTCTGAATTTCCAGTTTAATTCTCGTCTCAGAGAAGCTTGGGTTGCCTGCAGCAGGTCCAGCCCTGCCTGGGCTGGGGGCGTTGTGGCTTTCCAGTGTCGTGGTGCCACTGTCCTAGGGAAGAGGTGGTGGCAAGGAAGTGTCACAGTGTGGGACAGCCATGGGTGAGAGATGCTGCTCTCACAGTCTCGGTGGCTGCTTCCGCGGTGCCACAGGGCAGGTGGAAGCTGGGAGCATCCAGAGGGATGGAGGGAGGAGAAAGTGGCCGGGTCAGGGAGCTGGGGGCACCTCGTGTGTTCTGTGTTCAGGGATGCTGGTGCTGCCCTGTGGTCCCTGGAGTCCCCTGTGCCACCTCGCCATCGCACAGGGCAAAGCAGCCGGGTTCGCCCAGCCCAGGCCGTGTGCTGGTGCTGTGCCAGGTGTGGTGCTGGCAGAGGCCAGCGTGGCACAGCCGTGCTGGCACCGTCACGTCGGGAGAGCAGAAGCCAGCGGAGGAGCCTCCGGCTGCTGGCACTGGCAGGGCCACCGTGTCTGCCAGTCCAGGGTGTGGCACTGGGGAACAGCCAGGGGATCTTGTGCCAGTGTGTGGCACTGCCCGGGCACCAGCTCTGTGTCCCCTATGGTAGATACAGCCCGAAGGCACTGCCGGTGGTTTCAGGGGCGCTGGTGGCCCTGTGCTGGAGAGGTCCCTGTGCCCCGGCAGCGGGCCGGGATTCGGCACAGTCCGGGCAGCAGGGGAGGTGCTGGAGCGGGCCGGAGCCGCGCTGCTTTGTGCGCTGGCAGGGACGAGCCGGGGGCTGCGGGGGCCGCTGGCAGTCCCGGGCCATCGGGACAGCCCCCGGCCCTCGCCGGCACCGCCAGCGCCTCCGAGCCCGGGTGGTGAGCGGGCGGCCGCTGGTACAGCTCGTCCCGTGCAGCCCACGGGCTGAGTCAGCGCCTCTGCGTGGGGGGCTCTGATGAGTAAGGGCGGGCTGGGGGGCTGTGCAGGCACACGTGTGTGTCCCGTGCTGGGGTCCCCGCCCGCTGNGCCCCCTCCCTGCTCCTCTCCCCGTTCCAGTACATCGAAGCCATCAGCAACAAGCAAGGGGAGCTGGAAAACTACGTCTCCGATGGCTACAAGACAGCTCTGACGGAAGAGAGGAGACGGTTCTGCTTCCTGGTAGAGAAACAGTGCGCGGTGGCCAAGAGCGCCATCACCTACCACGCCAAGGTGAGTCGGGCCCGCCGGAGCCGGTCCTGGCTGCCCCATCACTGGGTGCACGCTCCCGGCTCAAGCTGCATCCCCTAGAACAGCCTGACACCCCAAAAGCCGCAGCTGGTGCAGCCCCTGCAGCCCGGGGGAGCGAGGGGGATGAGGGACCAGCAGGGGACCCCAGGGAAGATGCCCCAGCAGGAGCAGCTGCTCTAAATCCTTCTTGCCCGTGGCTGCCCACACCCCTCGTGCCTGTGGCTGCCCACATGGCCCGGAGCAGGGCTGGAGCTGCCCCCTGGGAAGCGGCAGCATCGGTCCGGAACAGAATTCATCCGGACGAGGGCTGGGGGTGCCGGTGCTGCTCCTGCAGCCTCATGCTCCTGCTCTGGTTGTTTCCCACCACCGCCCTCCGTGGCTCACAGCAGCCATCTGTCACTGCCACGCTTGGCACTGGAGCAGGAGAGGGAGCTGGGATTAGTCAGCTCTGTCCTGGCTCATCCACGGGATGGATCCATGCTTGGCTTGGTGAGCATAGAGCAGAAGGGGAAAAATACCCCCGGGGCTGGCGGTGAGCCGGAATGAACCAAAACCTTGCTGCTGCAGCACACGCAGGGTGGTTTTGCAGGAGGGACTTTGCAGGTGGCTTGTCCAGAGCCTGGTGTCCTGCTAAAAACTCCATCCAGCTCCTGCAGGATGATCCACAGCATCATGAGGCTGGACCCATTGGCTGATGTTGGGAAAATGTGCAGAGACTTTGAAACTGGATTTGGAGGGGTTTTGATATGTAGGACTACATTTTGTCTCCAGATGAGGCAGAGCAGAGGCATTGGGTCACCCTTGGCTGCACTGGGGAGTGACCTCGAGAGGTTGGGACATCTTCCCCCTCTGAGTCACACAATGGGATGCGTGTGCATTCTGGGTGAATAAGGACAAGTTTGGCTCCATCTGATGCCTTAATTGGCTACCTGCAAACAGAGACTAGACAGGAGTAAGAGAATAAAAGTGAATATTTATTTGAAGGCCTTCAAGGGCACACCCTGGGGAGCACACCCTGGGCCACCAGACCCAAGATGGACCCTAAGATGGACGACAAGTCATGAGTTCTTACCCCAGTTATAGGTTTTGGTCCATTAGCATATCAGCATAAATTCGCCAATTAAAACTTCAGCTTCTGATGTAATTCTCTCCGCCTTGCCCCCCTTTCTTTAGCTGTTGGTTTACACTTTCTGGGCTTAGGACCGTCCAAGTGTCCTTGGAGAGCAGGCCTGGAGAGGGTTGTTATGTCTATCACTGCCCGAGAGAGCAGCTAACAGGTTACAAAGCACTTCAGAGTTACACACACTAAGTACAACAGGATCTAAGAAATATAAAAGTTAAAATTCAAGGCATCAATCTATTTCCCCCTTTGGAGCGTGGTAGCAGGTGGCTGCCAGTCCTGCAGCCAGGGAGCAGTGGGGCTTGGATGCAGCACAGGGGCCTGGAGGCTGTTGGGGCCGAGCACCCAAAGGATGCAGCTCATCCCTTGGGATGTGGGGGCAGCCTGGAGCACAGGCTGTGCCCTGCCAGACTTTCAGGGAGGTTTTATTTCTCTGCTCCACATGGGCCCCAGCTCCCTGCAGCCTGGAGATGCTGCACACAGGATATCTTGGAATAAGCTGGGGAGACGGATTACCTTTTCCTTCCCTCCTTCCCATTTTTCATGACACCTTCCTGGCTCTGCTGCCATCAGGTCCTGGAAGCAGGAGGTCCCTGTGTGTTATCTTGCCCGTGCCATGCACAGAGCCATTGATCAGTCACCTCAGCCCTGGATCCATGTGGTGCTGCCCAGGGAGGGGGACAGAGCACCTGCACCCCTGTGCCCTCACACCTGGTTTTGCTCTTGCAGGGGAAGGAGATGCTGACGCAGAAGCTGCCGCTGTGGCAGCAATCCTGCTCCGATCCCAACAAGATCCCGGAGCGCGCCATACAGCTGATGCAGCAGATGGCTGCCAGCAGCAATGGCACCATTATGCCCAGCCCTCTGTCCACATCCAAGTCCAACCTCATCATCTCTGACCCCATCCCTGGTGCCAAACCTCTCCCTGTCCCCCCGGAGCTGGCACCTTTTGTAGGAGTAAGTATCTCTGTGGTGGAAGCTGCCCTGCCCTTCTGAGCAAAGCCGGAGGGACGAGCCCAGGCCGGTGTCACCGCGGTCCTCGGCAAGTCGCCCGTGGATGGACTGTCCCTGATGGCAGGGACAGACAGCTCTGGGCTGTGCTGTGCCATCTGGGATGTGGGAAGCAGCCTGACGTGGGGATGGGCGGCCTGTCCCACCCCATCCCACCAGAGTCACTGAGCTCTGGCAGAGCAGGGGCTCCCAGGGGCTGTTTGAGAACCCACAAACTGGACTCACCTGTCCAGGCTGGTCCCTGAGCTGTGGGACTGAACCCAGGTACCCCAGTAACTGCGGGAGAAAGGCCTGGAGTGACCCATGGGATGAAGGACCCTTCAGCCGAGCGTGTCCCCCCTGATGTGGGGGCACGAGCTGGGCAGTAGAGCTCAGCAGGGGATTTGCAGGGGAGCTCAGAGCAGTAAAATACCACAGAGCTGACCCCACCGCTGCCCCCAGAGCAATTTGGTTTGGGTGGGAACTAAACCCAACAGGACAAAGCTCTGATCTGCCTCTCTCCCTGAAGCTGTGTCCCACTGGGGAGCTGCAGTGGGATGCCCCTGGAGCTGCAGTGGGATGCCCTAATGAAGCCACTCCCGTGTCCCCCTCCCCTCCTCTCTTGTAGCGCATGTCAGCACAGGAGGCCATGCCAGTGATGAACGGAGTCTCAGGCTCTGACAGCGATGGGTACAACCACTGGTCTGAGATGAAGCCAGCACAGCCCAAATCTTTATCTCCTCCCCAGCCTCAGAAGCAGCTGAGTGACTCTTACTCCAATACACTCCCAGTTCGCAAAAATGTGCCACCGAAAAACAGCTACGCCTCAGGTGAGGCCCCAGCCTTGCTGCCGGGGCCCTGGAGCTGGCTGGGAGTCCAGGAGGCGGTGTGGGGATGGTTATTGGGGATGCTGGTGGGGAGGGGACAGTGACTGACAGTGTCCCTTCGCTGTCAAATGCTGCTCGTGCCTCTTGACCTGAGCTCTGGCTGGAGCTTGGCTCTGCCCTGGGGTTTCACAGGATCTCCAGGAGGAAAATCTTGTGGCGTCTGGCACAGGGAACCTGCTCCCTTTGCCGTGGCTGGTGGGTGATGCCAAGAGTCTGATCCTGCTTGTTGAGGGGGAAGGTGTGAGTCACACTGAAGGTTTTAGTGCGACCTGGGCTGAGATAAGGAGGAGTGGGGGCCTGTCCTGTGCCTGGGGGTGGCCCTGGGGTGACGGACTTGGGGCACCCACCGGTCTCTGTTCCCGCAGCTGAAAACAAGACACTGCCACGCTCCAGCTCCATGGCAGCCGGGCTCGAGAGGAACGGCCGGACGAGGGTGCAGGCGATTTTCTCGCACGCTGCCGGGGATAACAGCACCCTCCTGAGCTTCAAGGAGGGGGACCTCATCACACTGCTGGTGCCCGAGGCCCGGGACGGCTGGCACTATGGAGAGAGCGAGAAAACCAAAATGTGAGTGTGCTGGGTGTCCTCGGGACCGGCCTCATCTGGATCCTCCGCGGACAAACCTGGGTTTGGCTTCATCCCTGCCCTTGCCTTTCAGGAGGGGCTGGTTTCCTTTCTCCTACACACGGGTCCTTGACAATGATGGCAGCGAGCGGGTCCACACCAGGTAGGAGCATCGTGCTGGGTGACAGGGATTCTGTGTGCTTGGGGTGGGAATTAGGAATTCTTGTTAGGAATAACTCACGGCACAGGTGGGGGTTGCTGGTTCTGGGTGGCTTTTGCCACGAATGGATGGTTGACCTGGGGGTCTCTGCATGGAGCTGATGCCTCTGCCCTGGGCCCCCCAGCCTGCAGCAAGGGAAGAGCAGCAGCACTGGCAACCTCCTGGACAAGGATGACATCTCCATCCCACCACCAGACTATGGCATGGCTTCCCAGGCCTTCCCAGCACAGGGTGGCAACACCTTCAAGCAGCGGCCGTACAGCGTGGCCGTGCCTGCCTTCTCCCAGGTGAGCTTCTCCCGCCGGCTTCTCCCACTCCGGGGGCACCTTTGAGGAATGGGGGATGCTGGAGCAGAGCCCTGGGCACAGTCCCTGCTGTGGGGTGGTCTGCAGCTCCCTGTCCCACCGGGATGGGATGAGCGGGAGCGTTGCCGGTCCTGGCATGCTGCGGATGCGTGCGGGTGCCGAGGGCAGCTCTCCAACCTCTGTTCGTTGTTTTAGGACTACCTAATGCCCTATGGGTGTGCAATTAAAGACTATTCCAGTGGCCTCTGCCAAGCACCCTCCGCTCACTACAAGCCTTACGCTAGGTCAACAGCTGTAAGTCTGACGCTCGCAATGTTTCCCTTGGGATTTACGGAAATTTGGCTGTTTTGTGCCTGCTGACCCACATGCCTTGCCTGGGCCCTGCTCCTGCCGAGCACCTCTCCTGGGGTGAAGGGATGCAGGGAGCTGATAGATGGGGAGGAACAGGCAAGGCACGGGGGGGCTGTGGCACAAAATGGCCCTGTAAACCCCCAAAGGACAACACTTGCTGACTCCGTGGGAGCCTCCCACCAGAAACAGGCTGCTCACAGGCAGCTGGAAGTGTTTTCTCTGGCACGTGCCAATTCAAGCCGGTGACAGTCCCGTGGGGACACGGGGGCACATCCTGGGCAGGATTCCAGAGTGTCCAAAACCTAGCCCAGGGCTTCTTGGATAACAAGCTTGGGAGGATGCACAAGCAGATGGGATCAGCCTAACCCAGGAGCTACGGGTCTAGTGGAGCTCTCCCACCAGAATGAGCACAGTGGGGCGAGCCACGTTGGCATCACGTGCTGGCAGATGGGGAGAGGATGAGGAGGGAGAGAGACAGGCAGTCAGCACTGACCCTTTGACAGGGCATGTCAGCTTGGATCTGATCCTCTCTGCAGGGAGTGGGGTGGAAGCACAGCCCCACTTCTTGCTGTTTGCTGGGGTTTTCCAGCAGGATTTGCTGCTGGGGTTGGTATTTTGTGACTGGGAGCGTTCCCGGGAAGGTGGGAATGAGGGTCTCTGATCCCTGGTGCATGGCCAGCTCAAAGGCAAGAGACTCCCCCTCTTTCCTGGAGTGGTCCCATGTTTGTCACGGAGAGCAGAGCTGCTCCAGTCATATCCCAGGGCAGGCCCTTGCTCAAGGAGAGATGTCCCTGCAGGATGTTCTGGGGGCCTGGTCCCTGTCTGGCCCTCAGTCCCTCCCTGCAAAGCCTGCTCAGCACCGGCTAAAGGAGAAAATGGTCCAAAACCCTGTGGGTTTCTGGTGGGAGTGAATACAGGCAACCCTTCTTTCCACGGAACATTTCACTGGTGTCTCTCAGTTGTGCAGTCTCTTTCCAACAGTCTCAGCATCTCAGCAGCAGCCAGAGCTCTGTTCCACAGAGGGGCTGGGCAGAGCAGAGCAGGGCTCTCCCAGCAGCTGCTTTTCCAGATAAATTCTGGAAAAGTCTGGCCAGATAAATTCTACAGCGAGTGGTGCAACTTCACTCCCTGCTGTCTGAATCCCGCTCCAATCATCTCCATGTCTCCCTTTCCTCTCCAAATGCATCAGCTCTTGGCCCTGATGCACTTTGGTTTGTTCGTGTGACCCTCCGGTGGCACCTGAGCAGGCACAGCCCACACGCCCCTCACTGTGCTTCCTCCCCTCCTCTCCGCAGGGCCTCGATGACTACGGGACGAGGTCTGTCAGCAGGTAAGATGTCACCTTCCTGTCACACTCCCTGTGAACTGTTGGTCTTGGCTGTGGGGGAGGCCATGGGGCTGTGTCCCCACAGGGGTCCCTGCATGGGCTCCCAGGGGCCTGGCAGTGGCTGGGGTGGGGCCAGGTCTCATCTGTGAGAGTGGGGGGACCCAGGGAGGGCAGGTCCCAGGGCCAGCCCTGCTGTCCCCAGCCTCCAGAGAGTCGCGTCTTCCCACCTCCCCCAGGCTCACGCCTGGATAGTGAAGCCACGGAGAGCCCACGCTCCGGGGTCTTTCCCCAGCACCTTCTCCATCCCCTGTGCCTCGGAGCTGCCCCGTCTCGCTCTTGGGGCTCAGCCCAAGCCCGTGGCTGGGTGGAACTCGCCGCCCGTCCGTGCCGGGTCCCGCGGTGCCGCGAGGGGAGCTGGGCTCCCGGCTCGGTGCTGCCCCGCGGCCACTCCGGCATCTCTGTGCTTTGTTCCGCAGCGGCAGTGGCAGTTTGGTATCAACGGTGTGAGGACACCTGGGCTCGCGGCGGCCCCTTGCTGCTTGGAAGAGCTTTCTGCTTCTTTCCTCCTCCCCCCCCTTTTTTTTTTCCTTCCCTTTCGTTTCTCTTACTCTACTTCTTTTGGATTTGAAACTCTTTGTGATCTTCAAGGAAACCATGGTGCTTCTCACCCCTCCCTGGTGTTCACAGTGCCCTTGTTTCTGAAGCCTTTTTGGAGCAGAAACTGCTGCCAGGTCTGTGCTCACGGCCCAGGCGCAGTTGTCACTTAGTGGGACCCGGTGTTTGTCCTCCCGTGTGATGTTAGCGATGCACTGTCACCCCCCCGGGGCCGCGCCGGCCGCCCCGCACGAGCCTGGACCAAACTCCCAGACCGGATCACATATGCATGGCCTCTGGTGTCCGTACTGTTACTGAGCATCCGGGATGCCCGCGCCCGGGATGCCGTTCCCGGAAGGGGGGCAGCGATCCCGCGCGCCCCCCTCCCCCCCCGGGCCCGATCCGCTTCCATTCCACCGCGGTGGCTTTGGGACAAGCGGATGGCACAGAGCTCCCGCCCCGGGGAAAGGGCTGCTTCTGGGCTGGGGTCCCGCCGGCCGCGGGAACCCCCCCAGAAGGGTTACTCCTGGTTGTTTTATAAATATATAGATTTTTTTTTTTTTTTGTAGCAAGGTAATGTTACCTCACGTTAGGGCTGGGGCTCCGAGGACGCGCTCGCACCCCCAAACCGGGCTTGAGCGAGGCAGTCCCAGCGCTGTGCCCCCGCGGGGGGCTCGGCAGTGCCCGGGGGGTTCCCAGCCCGCACTGGGGGTCCCGCTCCCGCACTAGCCCGGCCGTAGCCCTCCCAATGCCCGTGGCCGTCTCCACTGCAAAGCCGTTCACGCTTTTTTCTGATGTGATTTTTAAGACCTCTGACATTGCCTGTTTACTGGGACATTGCTGGCAATAGACCCCCCCTCCGCGACCAGTTTTTGGGTTATCTCCTCGCCTACGGGCACACTGTTCCGAGCCCCTCCTGCATCGATGTCCGAATTTTGCTAAGGATTTTTAAGGCAGGATATTTCATGATGAATGACTGAATGTAGAGGGAAAAAAAAAAAAAACCAACAAAAAAACAAACCACAAACCCAGCCTAGCAAAGCCTGTGTGGAGATTGTAAAGTGCTGAAAAACCTTTTTTTAAAAGCCAGAGAGAATTGTGCCCTGTACTGAGTTATTGTTTGAATAAAAGTTTTATTTATTGCATTGAGCTGGGCCTCGGTGTCTTTTTCGGCTGCCGTGCCTGCGTGCTGCCCTCACCGCCTGCATCGCCCACCGCGCATTGCCAGGCCGTGTTTTTGTTCCCTGCTCCGTCCCTGGGGACGCTGCCTGTGCGCGCTCAGCCCCGCCGGCACTAAACAGCTTCGCTGAGCGGGAGCAGCGACAGCTGCTTTAGGCCCGGGTCCCCCCTCCCTGAGCATCTGAGGGGGTGATGCCGCTCCTGCTCCCGCATGCCAAGGCTCCGGCTGCGCTTTCCCGGCGCTGGGAAAGCGGCGATGGCCGGCACGGGGGGAAGGAAGCCGCCCCCTCCCTTCCGCAGCCCCCGCCGTGCCCGGCCGCCGCACTCCCACAGCTCCCGGCTGGCCGTGCCCTTCCTTCTCCTCCTCACAGCACCAGCCACTCAATAAACACGACATTTCCTCCTTTTTCTTCTTTTTCCTCCTGTTTCCTCTGCCCGCCGGCGCTGCGTGCGGGGTGGCCAGCGGGCTCTCGGGCCGGGTGGCCACCGGCTCGTGGCCTTAAGTCTCTCCTTAACCACGACCTTCTGTTCCCATCAAGCGTCCCGGTGTCCTCCAACCTGCCTTCTGTTTCCCTTGCAGCCCCGATGTTGAAGTGGCCAGGTTTTGAGGTGCCCCTGCCCGTAGTTAGTAAGTGACGGTGTCGCGGGGCCGAGCCCTGGGTGCGCTGGGCAGCGGGTGAGGCCGCGGGGCTGCGCGGGGACGGTGCCACCGCTCTGCTTCCCGCTGCACCGGCCGAGCGCGTCCCCTCCCTCAGTCACCGCCTGTCCCCGTCCCGCTGGCGGGAGCTCCGGGGCTCCCCGGCTGCCTCTGCTGCTCGGCTGCTCGCCCCGCTGCCGCGGCTGCGCTTCCCGGGCCGCTGAGCTGCTCCTGCGCTTACCCCGCTCCCCGTAACCAGCTCTTTGGTTGTAGGTGTCCGGTGTCCGTCGCTGTCCCCAGCCCTCCCCCGCGGGCGGGGCACGTCCGCACTAACCGCAAGTTTTTTGAGCAGCTTTTTTTGTTGTAGGCTCGTCCCAGGAGCCTCCTGGTGCTGGCCCCAGGGACGAGATGCAGGAGCCTCCCCAGAAGTCGAGACCCTCAGAGCCTGGAGAGCCCCTTCCCCGTTTCTCTTTGATCCATGAGCTGCTTTCCCTGGAGCTGCAGGCTCCATCCCAGTGGCTCTTCTCTGCCAGTACAGAAAGAGTTAAATGAGCCCCGGGTGACTCATCAAAGCAACTTTTCCTCTCCCTCCAGTCCTGAGAATCTATTTTGGCATCCTGGGAGGGAAAGTGATCTAAGCATCTGCATTAATTAGGTGTGAAATTAATTACCCTATTTTTAAGCAAAAGTCATTTATCTTTTAAGGAGAGAAAAAGTGAACGTGGAGAGGTGAGGATGGCAGAGAGGGGGCCTGGGGCTGACAGGGAGTGCCTGTGCCAGCGGGGTGGAGGTCCCAGCATCTCCCTTCTGCTCTGGGATATGGCTGGGGACATTCCAAGCTTCTGGGGACATCCCAAAGCTGCTCGGTCCAGGAGCACAGGGTAACCACGGCACTTTGCCTGAACCCACATCAGGGGCAGCAGGGCTGTGCCTCCACGGCGGGTGACCAGCCAGCAGCCCAGCTGTGGGACCTGGCGTGGGGGGCTGTGCCCATTGCTTCCCTTGGGGACAGAAGGCTCGTGTGGCTCCCTGGGGAGGGCTGGGGGCAGCAGACAGACGAGACAGCGGGGCTGCAGGGAGGACAGGGGGTGCTTGGTGCCTCCCCGGGCAGTCAGAGGGACCCCCAGAGCTGCGCACACCCCCCAGGAATTAACTCCTGCTGGGAGAGGACAGAGGGAACCTCCTGGAGAAGGGGTAAGGATGCTTACCGTGCCAAGGCAGTCCTTGTACCCTGTCCTGGTCAAGTGACGATGGCAGCGGGAGGGTGCTGGGGACACCCCAGGTAGGTCAAACCCAAGGTCAGCCTGTCTGGACTTTGACAAGCTCATCCAGGTGTCCTTAGTCTCCCACACTCTTCCTCTCGGATATTAACTTCTCCAAAGGCCACACAAGGGCTCTGCAGGGAGCTGCCAGCTCTGCCCTTAGCCAGGAGGTGAAGCCATAACCCCCTGCTCCAGGGCTGGGTGATCCCACGGTGCTCCCAGCTGTGGGAACTGTTTGAGTCCAGCCTTGGAGGAGGCTGGAGCAGCCTCACCAGCCCTGGCCCCCAGGGGCATCCCCAGTTTTAGGCTGAAGCAGAGCGAGGTAGGAGATCCCACTGCAGCTGTGCTCGGCTCATCTCTGCCTCACCAGGGCTTAGCTGGGAGAGGAGCTGAGGAGTGGGGGCAGCTTGGCCGGGGGCTCAGCAAGGCAGAGCTTTTCCAGTTTAACCCTTCCCCAAATGCCACTGCTCTTGGGGTCTCGCCAGTCACCGCTCGCTGTGCTGGTGCCCCTTCCTCTCCGGGCCTCCACCCCCCATTAACTCTTCCTTCCTCTTCCTCTTCCTTCACAGGAACCCCTTCGCCAACGTCCAGCTGAAGCCAACGGTGACCAACGACCGCTCGGCTCCGCTCATCAGCTGATCCGGGAGCGCTGGCGCCCGCGTGGCACTCACCACCTCCTCATCCTCCTCATCCTCATCCTCACCGCTGCATGTCCAGCTTCCCAGGACTCCATTTTTAGGCAGAATTTATTAATCCTGCTGCTTTGAAAGCCAAAGGCTCAAGCTAGTGCCCTAGTTCTCTCTTCTCTAGACTCCCTCGGTGACAGAGGGTCGCGGCGCTGCCGTGTCACCTGTCCTTTGCCTGTGCTAACGAGCACAGTGGCACTTCCCGGAGTCAGAGCAGCATGGCCCAGAGCTGGGATGGCTCCCAGGCCCAGCAGCAGCTTGCTGGGGGTGGAGAAACAGGCTCAGCTGGAGAACAACTTTCCGTGGGCTCACAGCGCTCCAGGGAGGCAGCAACGGCAGAGAGGACACGGTCCCCCTGCTGTCCCTGCCCAGACAGGAGGGACCCCCAGGCCAGGCAGGACACCGGGATACCCTGAGCAAGCCGAGGGATGGTGGGAGCCAGAGGCAGCTCCCAGGCTCCCACCAGACCCCAGATGCCCATCCCTGCTCCGGGCTGGGACAGGGCAGTGGGTGCCAGCAGGGACGGGGTCAGCTCTGGTCCCAGGACTGCTGCTGCCCCAGGGCTCAGGGTATTGTAGGGAATTACGGTACTGCTGTAAAATATAAGCTAGGAAAAAACCTCACTTGTGGAGGTGAGGGCAGTGTGTGAGTGAGCCTTGGGGTGCCCCTGCTCCCTGCAGACAGGAGCTCCCATCCAGACCTCTTGCTTGGCTCTTTGCTCTTCCTCTATTCCTAGGGCTGCATGAGAAAGAGAGGTAGATAGAGATAAATATATATAAATATATATATATATATACACACTTGCTAAGCTTATTGCTGGGAGTGCCCACGAGTGAGGTGGCTCCCGCAGCCCTTCCCACAGCTCCAGGGTCACACCCTTGCTCCAAAAACAGGGAGAAGAGGGTTTCCAGGCAGGAACTGTGTCTCCCATGGGTGAGGGGTTGAACGCGAACAGAGTTTCTGCTTTTTCCGTTGTAGTTCTCATTTTGCACTTTCT